>OW026520.1:92035700-92635700 GCA_932274085.1 Protocalliphora azurea
TCTATATCTATATCTATATCTATATCTATATATATATCTATATCTATATCTATATCTATATCTATATCTATATCTATATCTATATCTATATCTATATCTATATCTATATATATATCTATATCTATATCTATATCTATATCTATATCTATATCTATATCTATATCTATATCTATATCTATATCTATATCTATATCTATATCTATATCTATATCTATATCTATATCTAGATCTATATCTAGATCTATATCTATATCTATATCTATATCTATATCTATATCTATATCTATATCTATATCTATATCTATATCTATATCTATATCTATATCTATATCTATATCTATATCTATATCTATATCTATATCTAGATCTATATCTAGATCTATATCTATATCTATATCTATATCTATATCTATATCTATATCTATATATATATCTATATCTATATCTATATCTATATCTATATCTATATCTATATCTATATCTATATCTATATCTATATCTATATCTATATATATATCTATATCTATATCTATATCTATATCTATATCTATATCTATATCTATATCTATATCTATATCTATATCTATATCTATATCTATATCTATATCTATATCTATATCTATATCTAGATCTATATCTAGATCTATATCTATATCTATATCTATATCTATATCTATATCTATATCTATATCTATATCTATATCTATATCTATATCTATATCTATATCTATATCTATATCTATATCGATATCTATATCTATATCTATATCTATATCTATATCTATATCTAGATCTATATCTAGATCTATATCTATATCTATATCTATATCTATATCTATATCTATATCTATATCTATATCTATATCTATATCTATATCTGTATCTATATCTATATCTATATCTATATCTATATCTAGATCTATATCTATATCAAATTGAAGTGTCTTTATGCAACACAGATGTGTAAAAGTTAAAAAAATAGCTATATGGTATTATAATAATATTATATTATTGAATTAATAATATTAATGAAGTTAAAATTTGTATTTAACAAATCAAAAATGTGCTTTAGTTTTGTCTCTCATAAAAGATTTCTTTGAAATTTTTAGTTTAAACTCAATACTTTTTACTTTGTTTTAAGGAGTTTTGTATCAATTAAAAAGGAATTGAAATCGAAACGATTTTCCCATCGTTATTCACCTATATTTTAATAAATGCTAATTCGTGATTTAGTTGTGTCCGCCACTAATAATATCCTCAACTACAGAGAAGAAAGTCATGTTTACGATTTGATCAAAAATTGCAATGAACCTCAAAACTTTTTATGTAAAATAACATATTTGTTAATTTATTTTATATTTGTTAAAAACAGTTCTTTTTGGTAACAATCAACGTTTTATAGCACAACAATTTATTTGAACTTCTTTTCCATAAAGTCGTTGGATGCCATTTGTACTACTTTTTAAGTACAAGAAAACATACACTTATTGATACTTAGTACTTGCCTAAAAATTCCTTTTTTTTATTTTTCCTGGGATATAATAGAGACTTAAATAAGATTAAAAGATATCTTGTTCGTTATTCGAAAATAAGCGTTTTTAAATTATTCTAACAGTTACTCGACCAAAATTAATCGGATAACGGAATGACGGTTAATCGAAAGGATACCCTACATAATTGTGAACCATGTGCACAATTATTATTAACAACTTGTTAAAGCAGGCGCGTATCGAGGGGAGGGTGGGGAGTGAAGGAAATTTCTCAAAAAAAAAAAAACTTTCAAACACGAAGAAAAATTTATAATAGGAAAAAATATATTAATTTAAGAAAAAATTTGTTTGTCATAAATAGAAAAAGGAATGATAAATTTACCTTCAATATTGTCTATACAAAAATTTGCATCCTCTTTTGAAATTTTGCACTTGTTTAATAAAAAATGTAGGAAATGCACATTTTTTAGTATTTTTATTTCACTTTTTTTAAATAACTACATAACATATTTATGAATTTTTATAAAATGTTAAATTTTTCTAACAGTAAATAATATTGTAGTTTCATTTATTTTTCCTAGGTTTCCAAAATTCTAAATTTCCAAATTTCGTTAAATTTAAGCTTAAATTTAATGGACCATACGATTAAAAATGCATCTATCGATAAAAAATAATATGTCTAAGTATTAGTTTTATTAGTTAATAAATTTTTTTTTTATTTTATAAATCAAAATCTATTCAAAACTTTTTACAAAAAGCGCTTAATTAGTAACGCAGAAAAAGTGTTCCCCAAATTTGCTCATACCCTAAATATCTTAGATATTATTAAATTATACATAAAGACAATGTTGCTCATTTTGAGAAAATTTTATTTCGGAGGCTAAATAAAAATAATTACTCATAAATTATCAAAGATAAATGTTTGAAAAAGGTATTTTTTCAAGTAAATTAAAAAAAAAAGGTTAAATGAAAATATGCCTAATTTTAAAACTAAAAATCATTAAAAATTTTGAATTATTCTCAAAAAACAGTCTTTTTTTGTAAGTTGCTTGATAATTTCTATTATTGTTTTCTTAATTTCATCCAAGATTTTTTGGAAAGTAGAAGAATCAAGCTTGTTATCCATATACATTTATATATGTTTTAGTGAAATATTTAAAGGAAATTTTTTAACAACATTTAAAGAAATAAAGAAATTTTTCAAATTCTAATGAAATTTGTTATAAATTTTTCAAGACACGAAAAAATTATTACCGTATATTTTTCAATTAACACAGTTATAAATATATTCAAGTAAATATAAAATAAAAATTAAAATTGTATTTCTCACTTAAATTTTTAATTCATTCAATTATCTAGTTGATTTCTTTGATCAATTTTTTAATTGGAAAATTTTTTCAGTTTTTCATTTTTTACAGTTTTTAGTAATTGGAATAATCATTTTGGTAAGAGGTGCAAATTTAAAAAAGTTTTTAATTAAGTGAATTATTTACTAATATATTTTGTGATTGGTGACTGTTTGCTATGCAGAAGGCTATATAACGATGTAATATTTTTTAAAGACTTTTTTTGTAAGCATAACAAGATTTATTTTTTTTTTTTTTTTTTTTTTTGTAAATTTTAGATTTATTATTATCGATTTGATATAGAATTTGCTTAAACTTTTTATACGTTTTTATTTTTTATTTTTGCCCCAAGCATAAAGTGATTTGCTTGATTATATGTTAAAAATAATTTAATAAAGTTTTGAAATTTTTAAATAATTGTTTGAGTATTTAAACGATTTGAAAGATTGACGTCTCATTTTATTGAAAATAAAATAGCATTTAAAACTTGATATCTATATTATTTTGAAATAGAAAAGCAAATTTAATTAAAAAAAATTTAAGAAATTATTTCTTATTTGTAATATATATAAAAGATTTAAATAAAGTTTAAAAGCTACATTCTTTTGCTTTTTTCATTCAATTAAATTCAAAATTGACTTAAAATTTAGGTTTTTTAGAGCACCAATTATCATCAGAACGTTATCTCAAAATTTACAGGATATTTCGATTTTTTTGAAAATTTGTTAATTTTTCGCGTTTGACAATTTTGTTGTTTTTCTTACAATTTCTTAAGCTGTGAACATAGCAAATATTTGATCAAAATTGCGCGACCACTAGTTTTATACAACTATTGTGTGACGTTGTTTCAACTTACAAGTATTTTGTAAAAGAAAACAATTAAAATTATATAAAATACCAGCTATGATTAATGATAAGTTAAAAAAGAGATATAGGAAAATTTTATATAGTGGTTACGTCATTCTGGTCAAATATTTGACTAGTCTGAACGTATCTTTACTTTTTACAAGTAATGAATAGTAATGGAGCAGACTATTATTAACTGAAATCAAATAAAAATAAAGTATTTATTTTATTTTTGTAAAAAAGAATATCGATTTTTCTATACGTTTCCCTTTATCAGATTAGTTCCAAATTTTTGCGTCATTAAGTTCTTAATATTAAAAAATATAATTAGATCTATTTAAGTATAATTGATGTTCTAAGTATCAAAACCTACATAGCTCAACCTTTCATGTTTTTTAGTCATACATTTTAATTAATTTCATTGCAATACATTTATTTGTTTGAAATGCTTTGTGGGATAAAAATTAAATAAATTCCCTGAAATTTACGAACCATAGATTCATAAAAATTTTTGGTTGTATTACAACAACTAAAGAGGAATAATGAAGTTAAATATCGAGTTTTTTAAAACAAAAGCTAGAAGTACATGAATTTAATTCATATACATCTACGCCTCCATTAGTAAGTTAATACAAGATAAAGCTGTCATTGCTTGGTCGACTATCTGAGACTACTCTAGTCTGAATCCCTGTGCATGGAGGCTTTTATGATAATTAACAAGCAGGCGTGATAGCCAGGCTGGGATCTGCTTAAAATATCTTCAACTCGAATTCGATCACATTTCGGTTGAGGATTATTAAAAGAAATATCTTCAAATACTTTCTTGAAAATAGTTGGCTTACTCTAGAGATAACGTGAAATAACTTTCAATGAAATAAGTTCCAGCAAAAATAAAAAAAGCTCCCTAATTTAAAAAAATTAAATAACTTCGAAAAGGAAAAGTGAAATAATTGGGAGTTTTATCATAATATAAAAATAAGTACCAAATTTAATGAAAAAACTCCCAATGAAATAAAATAAAAAAAAAATGAAGTAATTCCCGATTTAAAACATCAAATTAGAAATTAGCTTTAAGACATTTTAAAAGCCGTCTTAACTTAAAAATACTTTACTTACCGAAACCGGTATTTTGAATAACACAGAGGAGAATACTCTCTGCGGAAAAACTTTCACTAGCGAAGCCAATGATTTAACTATAACGGAGGAGAAATCCTTTGGGATGGGCCCAATAAAAATGAATAAAGTCCCAAAGAAATTATAAACTCTAAATGTAAAATAATCTCCAACAAAATTTTATTAGAAGTTATTTCATTTGGGTGTTATTTCTCATGGAAAAACATTAAATAAATTTCAATCCACTGTGTGTTATTTCATAATGAAATTTGGGAGTCATTTTTTTTTTTTTTTTTTTTTTTTGCTGGGACTTATTTCATTTGGAACTATTTCACCAAATCTAGACACATACACGTTTGATGTCTTGCAATAAAAAACGTCTTTTAATTCAGAAACGTACAACGCATCTTATGAACCATAATCGGAAGGACATTTAGAGGTTTCTGACAGTATTAAAGGGTCATTGGATGTTAGGAAAGCGTGCAAGTTGACTTGGTCTTCATTTTAATGACCACTATGGAAGTTATGTATATTAATACGGAAAAAGAGGAAAAAGTTTTCCATATTCTCTGCAAATGCACTGCACTAACTGTCAAAAGACACAGAATCCTGGATACAGACTTAACGACCTATTTATGTACTTCACGGCCATAGGTTGGATGTAGAACTCTCTCTCTTAGTACCTGAACATTACTTGTAAATAATATAAGGAATATGAGCTTTCGCTTTAGTTTCATTTATGAATAAATACCTTTTAAATTCTGTCTTGTTTCCAAGAACTTATTATCTTATTGTATATAAATAGGGAATGCACTACAAAGAACTTTATATGTCTGAATGAACTTCTTTGAATATAAATATTTAAACACCCGCATGCAAGGACGTGCTCAAATCAAGGTTAGCAAGAAAAAAATTGCCTTTCCAAGTGGGAAAATAAGCTTCTTTTTTACTTTGGTACTTTGGTTTGTTTCTGTCAAAACGTTACGAATTTATTTAAGTATGAACGCATGACACTTTTGACAATTCAATGAACTTACACACACACACAAATATTTTTAACAATTTGACAGATTGTTAAACTGTTGGACGTCTTCTTGCGGCTGTGAAAATTTGTGAGTGAATGAGTTACCACTCACTCATCACAATAAATCAAAATGAATGAAAAAAGAACGAATTTAAAAGAATAAATGTGTTCATGTTCATGCTGGCTGTCGAGATGACTGTCTGACTGGCACTTTCCATTTCATTGACTGCGTTAAATCACGTTTCTTTCACTTCTTCTATTTAGCTGAACCACAATAATAAAATTGTTGATTTGTTTAACCAACTTTTTTGAAGATGTACAATAGAAAATATGTTTTTCTTTATCCTGTTTGTAGCGGCATTACTTGATCTTTAAATGATAGAATAAGAAATTCTTTTTTAGCGAAAATCTTTAAATGTGTATAAGTGATTTCCGTATTTCAAAAAATCTTGGTACAAAATAGAGGTAAAACTTTCTCATCTAGTGTTTTTCTATTTTCCTATAAAATGACCCTTTTTTTCTAAATATCTTAACCCTTGTCTTTACTCTTCCTTTTTTTTTTTAGTATGTACATTTTAATTTCGTTGTTTTCCAATGACAATAAGAAAGCATTGCATTCAAGGTATTTTAACTATTGTCCTAACAATTGTTCGGTTTATTTTAAACAAATATTTGTGGTATTATAATTGGATTTATTATTTTGGTTTAAGATTTATAAAAAAAATAATGAGAAAGGAAAATAATATTGATTTTATAAGTCGATAATAATTTTACATTTTCATCTTGTATTGTTGGAATATGAAAAGGGTTATTATTGTTGGTTATAAACTTCATCTGTAGATGTTAGTTATTGTCAGATTTTATTTATCAGATTAACTTGAAAAAAAATGTATTTTTAAAACTTGAATTGCATTTACGTAAATCAAAAATTCTTGCAATAAAAAATTCGATACCAAAAGCATATACTCGTACAAATATATTGTTTAATTTCAAGAAGAAATTACATCAAGAATATGATATGTTTAGGGAAACATGAGGGAACGAAAAAAAATCCTCAAATAAAAAGCCCAACACACTGCACGGGCCCATCAAAAAGATCTCTTAGTTCAACGGAAAGTTATTTGTATTTTTGGAATACAAGGTACTGGTGTCATCTATCTCTGGATTAATAGATTAAAAAAAATTTTCTTTTTGAAATTTTTACATGAAAATAAATATCCAAAAATCGCACTTTTTTAGAAGACCGGTTTTCGGTCCTATTATTTTGGAAAAAACCGGTTAAACGATTTTGGACTCTTGAAAAAAATGGTTAAACGGTTTTCAGGCATTTAAGTTTTTTTGACAAGAAAATATATTTTATTTTTTGTAATTTTTTAAAACAAAAGCCTAAATTTATACGTTTATATGTACGAAAGTTTTTTTTTATTTTAAGTTATCTTTTGAAAAATATTATTTTCTTTTAATTTGAAATGGACATTGTTCTTTCTTTAATATATAATTCTTAATCCTGGTATTTGAAAATATGTCTTTCCGAAATACTAGAAGTAAGCACAAAAAAAAACTAATGTATAAAATTCCGATTATAAAAATTACATCAATAGATGATTTATATTTTTTATGAAAGAAAGTTTTATATCATAAATTCCATGGGACATCAAATATGAAATAACTATTGGTCTTCCGATTTGGGTCATATTTGGAATATTTGGTTATTTGGTAGTATAAAGTATGTATGTTACCAAATAACCATAACTGTTTTAATTTTTTCAAATAACAGAAAATTCGCGCTATTATTCACGATTCTAATTTTATAAAAAATCGAAATATTTCACAAAGTCATATTTTTAATTATCCACATCCAAATTCCAATTTTATTACCATTGACGACATTAAAAAAGAAACATAGTCCTCTTTAAATACCATAATAATAGAAAAATGCATCACTAATGCAGATGCATTCTTCAATACATTTTTGAAAACTTTCTGCTCCTACAACTTTTTTTCTTATTTTTTTAAACTTAAAAATTGGTAAATTGACTGAAAAATTTAACGGAAAGTTTCCCAGCAAAAACTTTTTGGTTTTCGGTAATGACAACTACTTATTAAAATAGTTTCTTGGTAACGAGGCGTCATTATTATTTGCCTACTCTGTATTACATTAATAAGTACTCAATAGTATAATAGCACAGCAATACTGCAATCACGTGGATGAGTTGGCTAGAGCGCTGAATTAACAACCAGAAGGTTGTTGGTTCAACCCCATTCTGAAGCTGTTAGTTTTTTATAACAAAATGTCTAAAAAGATATTTTAAACTAAAAAGAGTTTTTGTCACTTAAGAAGCTATGTGCGAGATGGTGTAATGAGTAAGACGTTAGTCAATAAAAACGAATAGTTAGTTTGTGTCCAAGTTCGAGTCTCACTGACTGTTTTTTTTTATGTTTTCGTTTAGGTACATATTTTTGAGTATCCCTAGAGTCAAAAAATAACTACATGAATTTGTGGACAACTCGAACAAAAATAACTAGTTATTAAGGCAAAAAATAAGTAGTTTATTTTTGTTTCCAATTATACCTGCTAGCTTAGCAGGAAAGCAAATTTTTTGCTGGGTTATTAAAATAAATTGTTTTTTCGACTTAAAATATTTAATTTTTGATTGAATTCTAAAAAATTTGGTAATTTTATAACGAAATGAAAATATATATGAGTAATTAGGAAAACTGACAAAATGTTAATATCATATCTCTTTTTGAATTTTTTTGAGAAAGAACTTCTTCAAAAAATGCACTTAAAAATATGCAAATGCATTAATGCATCTAATGCAATTTCTAACAAATCTTACATTTTTGAATAACTTAGCTTAAAGTGTATACAAACAAAGTTTAATTTTATTTAAATCAATAAAATTGGACAAAATTAAGTTGGTCACTCATTGCTTAACACGTAGAAAAGTATAAATGTTTAAAAAAAGTAATGGTATTTTTTACTCAAAATTTTTAAAAACATTTCCGTCACAAAAAAAAACTAAATGGAATTGCTGAACTAATTAATCGCTTTTTACTACAAATTTTTAAAAATAGTAAACTAATAAATCGCTTTTTAAGATAAAATGAAAAAATTAAAAATCGAAGGGGGAAAACGTTTTCAAAAATGCATCTGAAAAATGTAGTTGCATTATAATAATGCACATTTTTTAAACAATATTATTTTTTTTTTTTAACTGTGGGATTTAAAGAGGATATAATTCCTTATATTTAAATCCTGATACTTCGTATATTTTTGACCATTTTCTATAAACAAAAATCACGAGTTTTTCAGAGTTTAGAGGAAAATTGGTTAATTGGGATACTTTGGTATATATAACATCATGGTTAATTATGATAAATGTATTTCATTTTCAGTGTGTACGTCATAAAGGAATAATTTTAAGGCACTAAATTTTTCGTGCGCATTCGATATTTTTCCAACTATTTAAGTGGAATTTTCCAAGTTAAATTTTCTATGTATCTGTTTTTCTTACTACATTTATTAAGTTACATGAAACTTCTATTTTTAGTCATGCAATGTTCATTATTTTTTTCCTCTTTTTCCTGAGTAAAATTACATAAAAATTTAAATAAAACGCCGGTTATCCGCCTTCAAAAGATCGGTTTCGAATAAAACCAGAAATTAGAAAAAAACCGAAACCGACAGCGTTAAAAAAACGCAAAATCGTTAACCGGTTTTCGGTATAGGTTTTGATACTCTACATAGAAATAATAAGAAATCATGCTACAATTTCTCAATTAACCTTCATTTGTATTTGATATAAGTAACACATGACCGTATATTTCAAAAATGATAAAATTAATAAAATCATACCGACAGAAAATGCGTGGACATCAAAAGTTGTAAAAAAAAAATAAAAATCCAAATATCCAAATCCAAAGTCATCAAAAGAGCGGAAAGAATTATGTCTCGAATAATTCCGCGTAATTAATATTTCTTAGACTAGATATAGTGTAGAAAGTTAAATGATGACCAAAGGAAATATGTAAAAATTGCCTCAATTATTTCAACGGAAAATGAAACAGTAGCCTAATAAAACCCCCAAAGGGGTTTTCAAATTCGAACTTCGGTTTTGTGGCCTCAATATAATTATTTAATTCATTATTATACAAAATTTTTTTTTTTGATGCCACACCCTTTTTACCCCAATTTTTGTCATAATATTATTTACTTTATTTGACTTGACCTTATATCTAAACTATTGAACCGATTAAAATGAATCGTGGCATTAAATTTATTTTTTAGTTCATAGCTTTCTCCAATAAATAATTGATATATGTACCAAATTTAATTCAAACTTTCAAAAAAAAAAAAAAAGACTTACTAAAATTACAAAAAGTGGGCATGGCATTTTTATTAACATTGCATACTATATTACCTTTTGGAGAATGCACGATAAATATAGGGATTTCTTCAAATTCGTTTACTTTTGAGGTCCGAAAAAATATAAAATTTTTTTTATTTTTTTTATTTAATAGCACATCAACGCTATTTTGTACCAATACTAACTGGCTTTAAAGGCTCCAATACTCTACCATAAATGTAAATGTAAACGGAACGTAAATGTTGCAAGTACTTTCACGCTGTTTTTTACACATCAATATCAGTGATATTATTACACATATTTAAAGTAAATATTTTGTAGTTTAAAAATCGCAAGATTTATAGATTTTTATTTTAGCTATTTCGATACAAAACAAAATTTGTTCTTTTATAACAAATTTTTTTTTTAATTATTGCTTCAGCTCCATACTTTATTTAGATCATTTTAACAATATTTTTAAGAAAACTGCAAAACAAATTCTCCGTTTAATAAAACTTTTACAGCGATTTTTCAGGAAGATTTAGTGTATTGAAATAAAAAGCTATCAACACTGTTCTTACAGTTGTCACGTAACATAGTGTCTACATTAGACAATTTTTTATCAAAGCAAACGTCAAACTTAACGCGAATTTGTTTAAGGTGGCAACAGTTGCACAAAAACAACAATATGGCGTATTCATTATTATTTTTTATATATGCAGTTTGGGAACTGTAACAACCAAAATAATAATCACCTGTTTAACTAAGGTTACCTTGTTTATATTCGCACTGTTTTTGACGTTTGTTTTGATAAAAATTTGCCTAATGTAGACACTAGGTAAAAACGTAGAGCGACCAAATTTGATTTGGTTACTGCGTTTCATTTACGTTTGTGAGTACCCATACACACGTGACTCTCATAAACAAAATGTGTCAGCTAATTCGTTACATTTACACTAAAGGTTATAGCACAATTGTGCTGGCTGAGTTCACACGTATTCTTCTGCTCTTTCATTTAGTCATTGCTGAGAGTCCAAAGAGTACAAAATACACTGGAGAGAAATTTATGGAAATAAGTTGTTTGGTAATTAATAACCATCAATTTCTTTATATAATTGTTTTAAGATAAAGTTGGAGGAATGTGAATAATATTTTTTTATGACAATATTAATAAATGTAATATAAGGAATACAAAAATTCATTAAAAGTATGTTTTATATAATAATAAAGCACCATGTTTTTTTGCTTACTATTCCCAACTTTCCTTTGAGTGCATTTTTTTCACACTCACTAACACAGCTAAATTTTAAGTGTTTGTCATCCCTAATTTAATAAAATATAAATCTGTTGGCGTGAATGACTTTTCGCGAACGGAGTCAGTTTTATGGAGGTTTGAGACAAGAAGTTAAAAAAAGGACAAAATTCTATTTTCAAGAGTATACAAAAATCACCAAATGCATATTAACTACATCAATATGTATAATATACAAATTAAAAGTGATACGATATGGCTAATTTCACCGGAGATAATCGCGATTATAGTGATTATTTGACATTTCATTAAAAAATTTTAATTAATAGATTTTTTTGTTTTATAACACTTTTGCAAATTAATATTTTATCGCACCACAACGATTTTAAAAGGAAATATAAAACCTTTTTTGAACACGCGATTCTTGAGCTTCATTCGAATAACGTTGTTAGTGTGCCGCGCGAAAAAGGCACTTCTTAGAGCCTTACACTTCATTTACAAAATGTATCTCAAGCTATTTATAACTACAAGAACAATAAAGCTGCATTCTTTATTTTGCCATACTCGAAACGGCGCAAATTTTCTAATCCAAAAACTGCAAAAAATTAAAATTTTGGAAATTTTGATTTCATCACTTGTCCACAATATAACTTAACACTGGTCAACAACACATTGATTAAACATAAATTGTCCTATTTCTACAAGTGTTTGTAGTTTACATTAGAGAAATTGGACAGATATGCTAAAATCCGCGATTACAGTAATCAAAAGAAAGAAAAAAAATTGTTGTTTTCAAACACTTTTATGTATTTTTTAAATTTGAGTGCCTGCGGGTACCACATGGAACCAATTCATGTTTTAAATTTTTTATTGTTTTACTCCTCCAGATGTTGGTAACATAATTACATCAAAAGTTGTTTAAACAAATAAGTATTAAAAAAAATATTTGTGGTTTAAGGTCGATTTCATAAAGTTAAACTTAAAAAGATAATTCCCCATGCACAGAAAAAAGTCACCAATAACTAAAATAATTCATTCAATTAAAAAATGCTTCAATTTGCAACTTTCAACAAAATGATTATATCAATAACTAATAACTGTGAAGAATGAAAAACCGAACAATTTTTACAATTAAAAAATTTGTTAAATCAATCAAGTAGATGATTGAATGAATTGAAAATTTAGATGAGAAAAAAACTTAATTGAATTGCTTGAATATATTAATTAAATTTTGATGTAAAATGAAACAAGGGTGTTAATTGAAAAATAAAGTAATAATTTTTTTTGCGTATATGTACTAAAGATTACTTAAATCGGTTAAATAATGTTACTACTCACATATTGCAAACAATCTTATTATGAAAAGTGGTCATAAAAGGGATGGGATTCTAAATAAAAATCTTATATAATATCTTAGCGAAGCTTTATATTACATAACACAGTAAATTACTCATAGAAAATTACTGATTTAAATTTTTTGTATTTTCACACATAATGAAATGCATGTTTCCAAAGACAAGGTTCCATAAATGGTTAATAAAGAAATTTTAAATTGTTTTAGATTTGCATCCTACATCCAGTAATGGTCGGAAATGGTGGATCATGGAAAAATTATCATGGCTACCAATTAATAAACAAAATGTACCCGAGTTTTTTTTTTAATTTATTGACGCTGTTTAATTGTAAAATATTATTAGATCGATTTGGCATTAAACTGCTTCCAGCTTGACCAAAACCGAATTCATGAGTGTACATTTTATGATAAAAGTAAATTATTATTTCTAAACTATAATAAATATCAAACTTTCATTCCTCAAAAAATCATTTAAAAAGCTTTAACGATCAATTTTTGGCAATTTTCCAAAAATAAACGATATGACATCTGTCGTATTGTTATTGATATCTCGTTCTAGGTCGCAAGGGCATTCATAGATGATAATATGATTTTTATTGTAATGTCCCGCAGAGATGAACGCTTTTATGATGTTTTTTTTTTATTAAATATAAGTATAAACATTAGATATTTTAAATGTATTATTAAGAGTACACATTTTATAATCATTTTAATGAATTATATTACATGAATTATTATATATAAACTACATACATACATACATACATACATACATAAATACATACATACATACAGACATACATACATACATACAGACATACATACATGCATACATACATACATTATTGTAAGACCTAGTTAAATATGTGTATATGTAACACCAAAATTTAATGGAGGGAAACCAAACATATAGTTACGTCTTATAAATCCATTTAAAAGTCACCAATAATCACATATAAGTTACATGAGATACTCGAGGTCAAAAGTTACAAAAGTCTGATTTATACGTGATTATCGATGATTTCAACAGGATGTATATGACGCCAAGGTGAAACTATGTACATATATACCAAGTTTCGTTTCCCTCAATAAAATTTTGAGTTTTAATTTTATTTTTCATTAAATTATACTTGTATTTTATTATTTAAATATTTCTAATATAAATTATTTAAATATTTCCAAAATAAATAATTATATATTTAAATCCGTGCGTTTTATTAAAGGAGGGGTTTAATTAATTCTAAAACTGAATCAATAAAATTTTTAGTTGATTTTAGGCAAATATTCAATAATAATTCTAATTAATTTGATGAAAAAAATAATTGAAATTTAATAATAAAATTAATTATTCTAGTTAATTAATATTATCAATTTGGAGATTGGAGCAAAATCAAACAATAATTTAATTAGAATAAGCAATTTCGTAATTGAATTCCACTTTTATTTTTTTCTATCTATTATATTTTTGTTGAAAAGGTGTCATTTTTCATACTAATTTCAGAATGCTAACTTAAAACACTTTTCAAGGCTAGACAAATTGTGATAATCCAAAAATTTTTTCAGCATATTATTTCGGAATGTATTGAAAATAACAGAATATTTAAAAGAAATTCCATCAAATACCCCAGGACTTATTCCCGAAAAACGAAATAATTAAATTAAAAATTTAAGCGCAAATATCATTTTCACTGTAAGAGATAACTTAAGCACTTAAGTATAATTTTTCTTTATCTCGCCAAGCACTTTACAGAAATATAAAAATCTTTGAATTCGGACTTGATTTGTAGAAGTTACAATTTTTTTTAACCTTGTACCTTGTAGGTTATCTCGTGTCTACAAGATAATTTCTCTAAAAGTCTAGGTCCTCCATTACAACTCTCTCAAACATTTCAATTCGATCCGAGATTAGGAGATACAGATTATTCAAGATATTTTTTTTTTTTTTCTACTCTATTGTTGACTTTGTTATTTATATTTGGATTTTTAGTTTTTCAAACTTTTGATGTCCACGCATTTTCTCTCAGTGCGAATTTAATTATTTTATTATTTCTAAGATCTACACTCATGTCTTAGTTATATCAAATACAAATTTCCTTACCCCTCATTTTTCCATGGTTTATTTAGGATTAATTGAGAAATTCTTGACTTTGACAACTTTAAAGACTTCTAGGGGCTATGTGTGACAAGTTGTAGACTTGATTTTTACTACATATTTGTAGGACCATTTCTTGTCTGAAAAATATGAAGGATTAATTTGCTCTACTTATTACCTGCATAATAATTATATAATCTAAAAACTTCTTAGATAAGCATATCTTCGTTGGTCATCAGTGGGTTAAAAGTGTGACGTAATGGAGAGAAATCGAAATGTTTCTGGTGATTGGAATGACTATACATATTTTCTACGATGCTTTTTTAGCGTTGATCTGCGTTATTATAAATATTAAAAAATTTATAAAAAATAGAAATTTGCAAAAATGCAAAATTTTGGATACATTGCAATCTGCCGGGAAATTTCTATTATGCAATTTATTGCACATCTCAAAGACTTTTCATAAAACATCGACATTTCTCTTGGAATTAATATGAAAACAAATCCAAAGAAACTTAAGAAGTACTTCTTTAGACTTTTCTGGATATCATATTTGACAATTACAGCATTTTTGGGTCTAAAGGTTAAAAGGGTTGTATATTTATTTTTGTTTACAAATAAATGCTTGAAGATGAGTACAATTCCTATGAAACAAGGATATAATAAGAAAGATATTTCATTCCACTTCTCTGCATTCATTCGAATGAAAGGTTATTACCTTCAAAAAATAGATTCAAATATAATGAAATAATTGGTATAAATTTCAATTCATGACTTATAATGAAGATGGGATTCTCGGGAAATTTTTCATTACATTGCAGTCAATAAAAAAATTAAGTTTTAATATTTGAATTTTGTCTTTATTGTGAAAAATGCCAAAAAAAAAAGCTAAATATATTATTAAAAAATTCTAAATAATATGCCAAATTTAAAATTAGAGTAAAAAAAATGCTAAATTTAGCATTTTAGCAAAAATGCAAAATTGGTCACTCTGATTTCTTTTACTAATGAAAACAGCAATGAAGTTTTCTAATTCTTATTTAGTTTATAATTTTTCATCTCAACATTTTTTCTGATAAATTTACCATTTTAATACAAACAGAAAACGAAAATAAATTTTTTTTTTTTAATATATAGTACTTAGACATGAACTTATTAAAAGGATAAATGAGTTCTACTATTCGTATGTATGATTTCAAGGGGTTTGTGTCCCGGTTAAGAAATGATAATGTTAGGATGAAACGAAAGTTTAAGCATTACAATGATCATTATCAGGGGAAACTGTCTGATCAGATCAAGATTAAGGGGGTGGGACAACGGCACAGTGAATTTTTTAGTTAATGTGAGGATGTTGAGGAACTGTAAGTGGTAGTATATATAATTCGTCACTGCCCACGGTTGCAACATTAATGGGTTACGTCCCAAAACAGAATTGCCACATTTATAAATATATTACGTGAAATTTCATCTTCATGAGGTGCACATTCTGTGAGCAAAAATAGAAAAATATTAAAATAGACAAAATTTTGGTTTCATAGTTTGCCATCGTATAACTTTTGATCGAATAGCGATGGAACCATAACTTAATTAATAAACATGTTTCTCTATGTATTGAGAGCAATTCTCTTATACAACTCTAACACGAAAAATCTGAACTTTTGGGAAAAAAAATATTCAAAAATATGAAGGAAACCTGGATCATTTCAATTACATTTTTTTCATTTTTCAACTATGAAGAACTGTAACTAAAGCCTTGTTCAGACCGGCGCGAAATTACAAAATTTCATGCCAAAATTACGAATGAAATCTAGAGTGTTCATACTGGCTAGATGATATTTGATGTAATTTCGTAAACAGCTGATACTTATTGTTTACATTTTAAATTGTTATAGGGGTAAATAAAGTACTTTTAAAATGGAAACAAATAAGAAACAATTACTTACTAAATTGGAAATTATTAATTTGCAACAATTAAAAATCTATAAAGTATAGGTTTCAATTTGCAAAATCATTTTAATAATTAATTTTAATATTTGTGTTTAAATTTAAGATCAGCTGTCAATTGTTTTTTTTTCTCTTCTCACTGTTGAAACATGCAGTAAATAGTATTTTTTCCAACCATGTACAGAGTTGCACGGAAGTGGGCGTCGTAATTTCAATGTAATTTCGCCGAAATTACACAAAATTATGTAATTTCGCAAGTATCAAAATGTATGGGAAATTACGTAATTTCAACTTGATTTCGGCCGAAATCACGAAAGTACGTAATTTCGCGTCGGTGTGAATGTCCTATAATAACAATTAAGACCGTGGATAGCAAAACTTAACAAAATTGATTGCTTATAGTGTTACGAATACAATGTCATTAGCCATTTTGCAAAAAAAAAACATGGATCGAAGTTATTGTAACATTTACGCGGTTTCACTGATTTTAAAATTTGTGTTTTTGCCCATATGCTAATAATCAGGGAAACCACATCCATTGATAAAATATTTATCCGGTTTAGAACAAATAAACCATTTTAGCACCCATTTGTAAGTGCATATTTTTTCATATTTTACCCTTGCGTATTTATAGCATATTTGGTTATTTTTGAATAATATTTAACCCTTTTAGAGAATATTTTGATATTTTGAAGATAATTTTGTTATATCTCATGGGATTTTTTTTTTTAAGATGATTTTATAAAAAAACAAGACATGAAAAAATATTTACTTAGTATTTAAAATTAACTTTAATGGAAACCATTTTATCGCTGAGGACCTTGACTTGTAGCAACAAGATTAAAGATTTAGAAACAGATAAAATATCTTATTTAAGACATTTGTAATTGCTCTTCATTAAAGCTATTTTAAATGTAATATAGAAGACTCTTAAACCTGCCAGAATAGCATTATTTAATGTTATAAAAATTAAAGCATTAGATAATTTTGATAATTTCTGAACTAATAATAATGTCTATAATTAAACGGGTAAGCAAATGGAAGGTCAATTAGGTTTGTATGTGATGTAAGAAAAAAAAATGGGGAAACAAATTTCGACGCAGTTAATAAATTTCTATTTTGCCTTATTCTATAACATAAAAATATTAATAAAACACTTTGTTTTGATGAAAAACATAATTTTTGTTAGACAATTTTGTTAAAATTAAAATTTTTGTTTTAAAACGCATATCTTCGCATTTTTAGAGCATATTTTTCGTTTTTTACTGTGCATAAAACCCTATTTTTAGAGCATATTTGTGCTTTTCCTACTAATAACTATTTTATTTCAATTTCCAGTTTAAAATTATAAATATATATATTTTTTTTTAGCTATTGATTATAGAAGATCTTAGTGACTTAAAAAAAGCAGACGTCTGAGAAAATATTTGAATGTGCGTTCACAAAACCAATCTTTTGTTACAATTCACATATTGCATACATTTTAATAGGTACTTTAGCAAACATATAATTATTTCCAAGACCTTTGGTGAAAATGAAAAATGACAAAATATACTTCCAAAAATGGCATGACACAAATGTCAACTTTACAGTCTTACATGCAAACATTCAGAAGACCAAAATGGTACTCGAATTTCCAATACGTGATATACTCAGAGTCTAATTATGATAAACAAACAAAATGTAAAAACAAAAACTCTTGAAAAAAAATCTAATCGATAAACTAAACAAACTCTCATAGGAGTGTAAATAAACGTATAGATACATACCTAAGGACTACAATACATGACCAAGTTAAATAAATATTTACATGTCATTCAACAAAAAATACAAAAGGTATGAAAGTAAACTAAAAACTGGAGTAGGATACGGGATGAAATGTATAAAACATACAAGAAAGCAAAGCAATTCCACTCAGGAACAAACCAAATCAACATAATACACTCACACATGGGTAACAACAAAGGTAGGAGTATCAATAAACGCCTTTCAAATGTACCTTCATAGTGGTTATACATATTTTTATTTCAATTGAATGTATAGTACATGATGTTCGATGACTTCTCATAGAAAAATCGCGTAAAATTAAATAAAAATTTAAAAATACTAAAAACTATCGCTAAACGATTTCTCTATGCTCGTAACAGGGCAAAGTAAAATACAAAATAAACAATAGTATTGGCTTCAGCGAAAAAAGGCAGCTGTACTAATTTATATATTCAAAATTTCGTACAGAACATTTAAAAATGGCAAAAAACATGCTAACAAAGTGATGAAAAGTTTTAAAATTTTGTACTTTTCTATTGGTACTTATTAAAAAGTACTTTTTTCTATAATACGCAAACAAATTTACAGCTAAATTGGTACTTTAGAATAGTATTTACTAAATAAACATAATTAATTTTGATTACCAATATCTAAAGAAGTATTTAGATGTAAAAAGTATTAAAAAGTGTAAACTAAAGTTATAAGTTCACTAACTAAAATTTCATCTTTAAACTGCTTTTATCAGTAAAACCTTTTATTACATATTTAGATTAGCGCTGACAAATTCTACCAGTTTTGAATACTCGATACTACTCAATGCTTTTCATTTGGGTACTCGATACTAATCGATACTTAACGGATTTTTTAATATATTTTCTAATTAAAGTTCTTTTATTTAAAAATAAAACATATATATTTAAACGATTAGCATGAAATTCTATATAAACTTATTTATATAAAACATAAAATAAATTAAAACGTTAACCTAAATTCAATATTAACAAAAACCAATGAAATTATTTTCATATATATTAAAAAAACGGCTCGTTTTTTAGCCGTTATATTCTTAATATATCATAAAAAAAATTAAACTCTGAAGGTATTAAGTAGCTACTTAACAGTATTGAGTACCCCAAAATAGGGGCACATACACGGTATTCGATACTTATTACTCAATGCTTGCACAGCACTAATTCAGATGACTATAACTTTATATCAACAAAAACATATTAAATCAGCACAAAATGGTAAAATGTACCTAAAGCTACAAAAAAAAAATAGTACTATCTCAAACAAAAACATTATACCACTAACTACCATCCCTGATCGCTAACCAACAAAAAAAAAACACAATCTTAAAAAAAGGAGCAAATCCCAATTACATAGTCGAAGTTATAAAACGGCATAAAAATACAAAAATAGAGCAATATGTGAACATTACCAGACGAAAAACCGACAGTTTACCCTTTTTTTAAATAATAAAATACTTTTAGCAAAAAAAAAAAAACTTAATTATAGGTTATGATGTGAAACATTATTTGCGCACTTGAATTAAATCAGTGCAAGTTGAAATGAGGAAAAACGAAATGCTTGAAATATGGTTGCAAACATCCTTTAACGTTTAACGCCAGTTACGAATGTATAAATAATAATGGTTACAATCATTTTGTGTTGTGTTTTTAATCACCAAAAATAAAATAATAACTATAACAACTTAGAAAAAATCTGGTTGCTAATGGGGTGAACAATATAAGGCCCCTGTTAAAATCTTCTTTACATTAAGCGCTTGTAATTTCAATTACCCAGCAACCAGCACAGTGTTATCATTAGAAGGCAATACTTTGTGTTAAAAAAGAGCAGCAGAATTAGTGATTTTAAAAATTGAAGATTGTTCCTTTTTTAAATCTATAAACCTTATATATATATATATATATATATATATATATATATATATTCATGTTAAGTATATATTTATATACAGTAAGACCCCGCTTAACGCGTAGGATACGTTCCATTAAATCAGAGCCTAATGCGAAACAGCGCTAAACGAGGCTATCTTAAAATGAAAATAATGAGGTTAAGGGGTAGTTGGATAGATATTGAAACAAATATACTTATAAAAACAAATAAAATTCTAAGTCAGTCACATCATTCTGTCTATTTTGTGTTTCCAATTTTCTTCTTTTTATCAAGAAAGTATCTTATGAAGTTTGCGTTTTCCTCTTGCGTTCTGTTTATTGTGATCCGATTATTCGACTTTTTGGAGAAACAGGTTTTCGAATAGTTGGTATTTTGAAAAAACTGGTTACACCTTTTTAAATTCAGAAAAACCGATTAACTGGTTTTTCTATAAGATAAAACCAACTTTTATAAGTGTTTTACCTTTTTTAAACCAACAATTTGTTCAACTTTCTTCTCAAGAATTACAATAAAATAATATTGTATAGATACACTGCCTGCCACTTGAATAAGGAATCAAATTTTTTTAATTTTAATTAAGTATATCTCCTAAACTAAAGTTCAGAAAAAAATAATTTTTTGCACAACCAAATTTCCAAGTGTTGGCTCTATTTTCCTGAAGAAATAAAAAATGTAAATATTTTGTTATACTAAAATTATTAAATTTTTCGTGTGTCACTTGAATAAGGAAATCTTTTGATATTAATCGGGAAGGCTATGATTTCAATTTCTTTCAATATAAACGGTTAGAGAATTTTTAATTTGATAGTTTTTAAATAGTTTTTATTCAAAATGGTACGTGGTAAGGCTCTTAATAACTCTGAAAAAGAAAAAATTCTGATTTTGAAATCTCAGGGTCAGAATCCGGTCCAAATAGCCAAAAACATTAATAGAGGAAAGACAGTTGTGTATAATTATTTAAATAACGTGGAAAGATATGGAAAAAGCATGAAAGGGCGGAAGAAAATGGCAACAACTCCAAAAGAAAGACGAAAAATTCTTAGAATTGCATCAAATTCTGCCATGCCGGTATCAAAAATACGTGAATTTTTAAAATCGTGCCCGTACATAGCCCGACGAAAACTGCAAAAAAAAAACGCTACTTAATGAAAACGGCAAATCACAACGTCTACAGTTTGTCAAAAATACAATGACAAGGCCCGAAAAATGGTTTAAAGTTGTATTTTCTGATGAAAAAAGTTTAATACTGATGGTCCCGGCGGGTATAACTATTACTTCCACGACCTAAATAAGGAGAAATTATTTTTGAGCCGCAGACACAGCTGAGAGGGCGGAATAATGGTGTGGGGTGCCATTTCGTATTATGGTACCATAGAACAAAATGACTGCAACGACTTACAAAAACATTCTGGAGGAAGCATTTCCAAAATTTAATGATTTCTTTGGACCCATACCTTGGACGTACCAACACGACAACTCTCCGATTCATACCGCCAGAGCAGTAAAACAATGGATTAATCAACAAGGTGTTCAACTTTTGGATTGGCCTGAATTCAATGGAAAATGTCTGGGGTTGGCTTGCAAGAAAAGTCTATGAAGGAGGAAAACAATTTGAGATGATAGAATCCCTAAAGGATGCAATAAAGGAAGCATGGAGTTTAATTTCGCTAAATTACTTAGAGACATAATACAAGTCGATGCCAAATCGCATTTTTGAGGTTATTTCTAAAAATGGTGGCAGTACTCATTACTAATTGAGTGCTAGAAGATAATAACTTTCATTTTTATAACCTAAAATTTAAAAATAAATTACAGTTTGCTTAGTTTTAAAATATTCATTATTCAAGTGACACACGAAAAAGTACCACAGAAATACATCTCTTTAAATAAATGCATAATTTTAGTATAACAAAATATGTATATTTTTTATTTCTTAAGGAAACTAAATCCAACACTTTGAAATTTGGTTGCGCAAAAAATTATTTTTTTCTGAACTTTAGTTTAGGAGATATACTTAATTAAAGTTAAGAAAATGTGATTCCTTATTCAAGTGGTAGGCAGTGTACATGAAATTAATTTCAAACTTAAAAAATTCATTTCAATAAAAAAAGTAAATAAAAAAGTTTATATATATTATATATTTATATTGCTTATAGGATGTATTAAATACTGTTGTTTAAGTATTTTGCTTAAAATGATCTATTAAAAATAAAATACAGTTTAAATTCTTTGGAGAATATCTGTTCTTTTCTTTAGTGTTTATAAAATTACACATAAAAAACGATCTTTTACGTAACGTGTTAGTTGGACATACAGTAATTAAAGCATTATATAATTTATGCAGTTTTCCAGACTTTTCATTGCATTTGTCTAAATATATGAAATAAGTTAAAATACTTCCAAATTCTCGGAATCATTTATTGTTATATCATCTTCTTCATCGGAACAACAATCCTCTTTTTCGACGAATAAGCGACCATATAATTTACAGGCAAATTCCTTGGTTTCGGAATATTTGAGAAAATTATCGCTTTTGGATTACTTTCCTGTATTTAACATTAATAACAATAATGTATTTAAAACTTTTATGCGACATTCCTTAATTCGATTTATTAAAGATTCAAGTAAAACTTC
This sequence comes from Protocalliphora azurea, assembly GCA_932274085.1. Taxonomy (NCBI): domain Eukaryota; kingdom Metazoa; phylum Arthropoda; class Insecta; order Diptera; family Calliphoridae; genus Protocalliphora; species Protocalliphora azurea. The sequence goes on from OW026520.1 coordinate 92,058,832, forward strand.
TGCCAATAGGTTTTTAATTTTTGAAAGGATTTTAAAGAGAAATATAAATATCCCTTCAGTTTCTAGAAGGGTAGTTGACTTCTTAGATAACTATTTAACTGCACTTTCTAAAGGCTTCAGAATATTATTTAATTCTCTCAATATTTTAAGCTTTTTTTCATTAAAAGGTAACTGTCGCAAGTCTAAAAGGGCATGATTTAAACACTTATAAATTCTTAAAAATTAAGAAATCATTTTCTCCATGGAATACCAACGGTGCTTCACATCATGAATTAGTTTAAGTTCCCTCTTATCTTGTTCTTTAACGTAAGCCTGTAGCTTTTTCTGTTTGTCGGGCAATTTATTAAAGATTTTAAGACATGATCTAAGTCGGTCTATAATTGTTTTTAAATTGTTTGTTAAACAAACATTATCGCCTAAATCAAAAATATTGTTTTCCTCGTCATCTTCAAAATTATTAAATAAAATGAAATGGGAGAATAACAAAAAATTTTTGGGTTAAAAAACCGCATTATTCAACATTAGAAAATGTGACATTTGAAAAAACCGACGGCATCTTTACAGGAAAAACCGGTTGAAAAACCGCATCGATCATCCTAGTTCTGTTAGAAGTTGTTGATAAGTGGATAAATCATCTATAACAATCCGTCTTGCTTTTGAACTCTTGTCAAAATTTGGATCATTTTCAACAAATTGATTCATAATTTCAGTTATAGTGGTCAAATTCCGTTTTACAAAAGCCATCGAAAGTTCTTTTTGCTCTTGTTTGAAATCACTACTATCAATATTTTTGTTTTCTTCTTGCTCAGTTAATTCCTTCAGCTCATCATTAGAAAGAGTAGCTGCTGTTTCTTCGACGTCTTCTACATTTACCTCATCTAAACCGTTTTTTTTTTTTTACTAATTTCACTATTTCTTCTTACGCTGCGCACAATTTTGGGGAATCCCCGGGTTGAAATAAAAGAGCGCTAAACCGAAACAGCGTTAAACGGGGTCTTACTGTATAAACAATTATTTTAGCTGTTAAAAGTTAACAAAAATATTTTTAAATTTTCCTTTTCCTTGAAATAATTAAAGATTCTACTCTCAAAAACACTTGTAAATAAAAAAGTACGCGACAGCTGATTGCAAACAAATAAACAACAGAGTTTTTATCGAAAGTGCTTAACTTTATTGAATAAAAACTTCATTTTTTTTCTTTCGTTATAAATATATTTACTGTTTTTAAATGCATTTTTAATAAAATTTTAATGCAAAAATACTATTTTTTAATTTGTCGAACATTTTCCTTTCATTGTTTACTTTTTGTTTTGTTTACTTTATGCAACCATATGATCATATTGGATTTTCAAGCAAAAATAAAAAAATGTAAATACTCAATTTATAAACTGTCACTTTTCTCTCTCAATTTTTTCTCTCTTTACTGGATTTTGGGTACGCGAGTGCAAATTCAATAAAAGTTTTTACTAGATAGTACAATTTTTTGGTAAACGAACGCGTGTGTTATTAAAAAAATAAAATATTTTTAGAATGTAAATAACTATAAGATTTATATTATTTTTTGAGGAAAATAACATATGACAGATGCAAGGGCGGATCAATAAGTCTGTGACTTTTCGAACTTCCCTCGTAGTTATATGAAATGCAACACTATTCCCATTAAGTACCACCTGCTAATATACTACTGTCAAATTTTGAGCAAGTGTCGTCATTTACTTTGCGTAAGAAATAGGATTTTTCGAGGTCCTTAAAATAGGCATTTGTTTGGTCAATAATTTCATCGTTGGAACTGAATCTCTTTCCACCGAGCCATTTCTTTAGGTTTGGAAATAGGAAGTAGACACTAGGGGCTAAATCCGGAGAATATGGCGGGTGAGGTACCAATTCGTAGTTCAATTCATAGAGTTTTGCCATTGAGACTGCACACGTGTACACTCGCGCATTATCTTGATGAAAAAGATATTTTTTCTTGGCCATATGGGGTCGTTTTCTTTTTAAATCCTCATTAAATCGGTATAATAAGTTGACATAATATTCGCCGTTTATTGTTTTTCCCTTTTGAAGGTGATCGATGTGGATTATCCCGCGTGCATCCCAAAAATCTGTTGCCATCACCTTATTGACCGACAAACTTACCTTAGCCTTCTTCGGAGCAGGTTCACCTGGAGAAACCCATTGTTTAGACTGCTACTTTGTCTCCGGAGTACAGTAATGGATCCATGTTTCATCCACAGTTACAAAACGTTTGCAAAAACTAATTCGGATTGCAGTTAAACAACTCCAAACAATCCTTTGAAGTTGTCACACGTTTACGTTTATGGTCAATTGAGAACAAACGCGGCACCCATCTTGCAGACAACTTTCTTAAACCCAGCTGATCATTTAAAATCGAAACCACACTGCCATATGAAATGCCTATGGCATCAACAATTTCACGCACTTTCACCATATCGTGGATTTTTTCGACATTTTCGGGTGTACTGACCTCAATTAGGCGTCCAGAACGTTCAGCGTCATTTGCACTTGTGCGACCACAACGAAAGTCACTAAAAAACTTTTTTACCATTGAAATCGATGATGCAGAGTCCCCATAGTATTTATCGAGCTTTTCCTTGGTTTGATTGATGGTTTTTCTTTTCGCAAAAAATAATGTTTAATGAGCACTCGAAATTCACTTTTTTCCATTTTTAGAAAAATACACGAGATTTTATGTTTTGAACAGCTGTTAAAAGCAAAGTAAATGACGACACTTGCTCAAAATTTGACAGTAGTCTATTAATTTTCATATAACTACGAGGGAAGTTCGAAAATTCACGGACTTATTGATCCGCCCTCGTATATAGAGGACAGGTATGGTATTTTATATTTTCTAATATAGGAAAAATCTCCTTCAGACTTACATGTGGACTTTTTAAAGGTAAATTATTTAAATTTAAAATAAAATAATTTAAAATAATAACAGCATTATAATTGTTAATCAAAAAAGTTGATAATTATTTAGCTTATTATCGAAATCGATATGCAATAAAATAAAATGCATAATTTCTAAGAGCATAACCGAAAAGGAGATTTAAAACTCAAGTCAAAAAGATTTAGTCCATATTAAAAATTATATTATATTACAAGTTTTCAATGTCCATAATAAATTCTAAAATTAACCGATATTTAATTATCTAGTAATGGAAAAAAATATTTTTGACATGTTACTTGACAATTAAAAAATAAATAAATAAATAAAACAAGATTTATTCTTATTGCAATTAATCTTGCTAAATAATTTCTCAAAACTCTTATTTACTGTAAAAGTGTTTTATAACTTTTTGTATAGATAATTATTTTTAGTGATATACATATATATTTTGGAAGATATTCGCATTTTTATAAACACAATTTATGTTATTTTAGGAGTTTTATAAATCGCAATCCAGTGTTTACTCTTGTTAAATTTTGTTAAATTTGGATGATTTTTTAAAGCAATTGGTGATTTTTCTGTTTGATTAAAAACGAAACAATATAAATTAAAATAAATATTTCGTATTTATTCTAGCTTTTTTTGTATTAATTCAAATCCTAGAATTCCAAATAATAAAGATATAGAAAACATTTTCACCATTAACATATATTTTTTTTAAAACTTTTAACAATGCCATTTTTTGAGATATTTACCTGCGAACTCTAAGTCGGGAGATATGAACCATTTTAATGTTGAGGAAAAAGTCATGTTGTACGTCATAGTAAAGGTAATTTTACTCTGAAAGATATTTGTAATTTTGTGCATAAAATTTTGTACATTTTTTAGCTTTTGTATTAAAAATGATTTAGCAAAATTAGTTATATGTAATTTTTTGAAAGATCTTATTATTGCTCTCTTGTACCACAATTTTTGTTTATGTAATATCTGTAGTAATTGTACTAAGAATTCAAATAATCGTATAAGTTTCAAAGAAATTTGCCAAATTACAAAATAAAATATGCAAATATATAAATACATTAACTCCATTTTTTATTTCTAAAATTTTATTTGAACAATAGTAATCGACATTTTATAAATTGATTATATACTAATTTAAAGATACAACAAAGTTATATTATATTATTTTCTTTTTTATCTTAAACCATCGAAAGTTAACATAACAATCAATTTTTTACACAATTTTTTTACAATATAAATTAATGAAGTTTGAAGGGCCTTTCTTAGTTAAAGGGCTATAGCTAATGAACTTATAAACGGTGGCAAAATCTAAGGAAGAAAAGTCCTCAGGAAATACACCAGTATTATTACTATGAAAATATCCCTTGACACTGCTTGAAAATTAAATATTTTGGAGAAAGATCATATTTCATACAAACAAAAAATGACTATTTTATATAAGATTGTCTTTTAACGTCATGATTTTTTATTTTATTATATCCTTCACCATAGGTGTAAGGGGTATACGCATATAAGTTTGTCATTCCGTTTGTAATTTCCACACTTTTCGTGAGAGAAAAAAAGTTAATATTTTCTAAATCCCTATAAGAAATGATGTCGTTAGGACGATGTCCGTCCGTCCTTCCATCCGCCCGTTCCCAAATTGAAATGGAGTTTATGAAGCCCAACGATATATATATATATATATATCAGAAATTTTTTGCAGAACTTTTCTATTGAAACATAGAAATAAGCGTTTCAAAAATAGCGGAGATATTAAAAACCCGAATTTTAAACCGGTTTTCGATTTTTTAAGACCCTTCGTTTTTGCAAAATAACATTTTTTTTCTCAATTGAAATCAGTCTGTCCATTAGTTACAGGGATATCGATCATCCAAGCCTTAAATAAGCTACGGACTTGGTTCTCATATAGATCGATCCCTAATATATTTCTTGAATTTCGTTTTTTTTTTTTTTTTTTTTTTTTTTGAATCAGCCAAAGCGATTCATAAACAATCGAATTAATGTCTGCTTCCCTTATAGTAGTTGTTTTCATGGATACTGGAAAACAACAACAGCAAACCAGGGCATATTTGGTTTTTTTTAACTTTTTAAAGCACCTACATATATAAGCTAGAGACTACGTTCTTTGACAGAAAAATCGGACATTTTCTTAAGAAATTTTTTGTTGAAAGAATGAACTAAGTAGATTCTATATTAACCGAGTGATATGCCAAACCAAAACGCGTTATTAGATTTTTTTTTAAGCTTCTATATAAGCTCGTTCTTGCACAAAACTATCACAAATATTTTTTTTTCGAATTTCGGTTTTTAAAATTAGACAATTCTGTCCATAAATTTTCCACCACAGCCTTTTTTAATTTAATATTGTCATATATAATATTTGTTCTACACCGAAGTGATTTTATCCTCCTTATATATTCCTTAAAATTTGATGCGCTAAATAATATTTTCTCTATATGGGAGCTACTATTCCCCCTGGATCAATTTACTGTATTCGAAATTTGATATGAAAATTACTTTTAAAACTTTTTAAAACTTTCACTGTAATAGTCCTTTAGGTGAAAAAATTTATATATTCTTTGTATGGGGCTACCTCTCCCCCGGAACTTTCGGACCTATTTTAATTTAGTCAATGCGATATGACAGGATAAAGGTTTCCACGAAATTTGGAAGCTCTCACTGAATAGTTCCTTAGATATCCCATAATGAATATTTGCTTTATATGGGAGTGCTATTCCCCCTTCTCCGATCTATTTTAAACTAATATATTCATCGGTTTGAGAGTTTTAAAAAAGTCTACGTGACATCTGATCAAGATCTAACATAACTTATAACATTCTACAGTTCGATCGCTATCTTATTCACAATTCCATCAAATAACGAAAAGATGTCGTTATAAAAATTCAAGTATCCTTCAAAATATTTATGCTACAAGATTCGTTAAAGTTTATTGTTAAAGGGAATAAAATTATCTTTGAAATGAAATAAATGAAAATATAAAATAGGTTTTTCTTATAAATTTGATTGCTCAACAATTCAGGATCTAAAGTTCGCGGAAATTTTTCTCAAAAAATGGTATGAGGAAAATATATGATGAAGCTCTTCTCTACACTTCAGTAAATTTGCTGTTACTCGCAATGTATTTCGAGTTATTTTGGATTACCACCCAATCTATTTTCATCTAAATTGTGGAAGATGATAAAAAAAATATTATAGTTCATTAGATATGCAAACAAAACAACTTTTTAATATTTCATATTGATTTTTTTCCCCCTTGATATACCAAAATAACCACTTCTAAACCGAAATTTCGAGACAAAACTCCAATCTATTTTTGGACAAAATGTACTAGAACCGGAATTTTCAATCGCTGGTAGAGAACTGAGAATGAAGTTTAATTTATTATAAATATTTTTCTTGTATCTAGATTTTAAAATTTAATGTAGACTGATTTATGTATAAAACACGACTTATATGTATAAGATTATACAAAATTTAATTGTAGTTAAAGATCATTTACATGTGAGATAGGTAAAATAAAAGACCAATCCTAACCAATTTATATTAAATAGTCTGTTCCGGATGCTTCTTGTTTGGAAACTGAAATAACAAAGTCCTGTGTGTTGAAATAAGCCAATTTAATCAAAAATTATAGATTTCTGCTAATATTTACTCTAAAAACGGAACCAAAGGTTGCACACTCTTGTCTATCAAAATATTTCAAACCAGCAGGATATAAACAAAAAAAAATATATATATGAATAAATTCAAATAAAGATGGTGGTGGTGGTTTTCATAAGCCCTACATTTTAAATGCAATAAACAACCCTAAAGCGATACGTCTGTATCATTTTTTTGTTTTTTTTTTTTTATATTATTATTCTTTTGGAAATGCAGGCTGGATCTAGTATAAAATCATCCTTTTGTTGAGGATGGCAAACACAACTAACTAAATGCATACATACAATAACAGTTTCATAGAGAGAAAGGTCAGCAAACAGGCCATCATTAAATATTCCATAAATACATATGTATCATTTATAACTATAAAAATTATAAGAGAACATAAAATAAAGAACAATGAAAATAGAAACAAAAATAAAAAGTAACAACGATAGGCATTTGCACCCTCTTGGCAAGATTTTTACCCGCCAGGCAAAATGGTTTCCGTCTTTTTACGCCGTAACTTGTATAAAAAAAAAGAATAAACAATATAATCCAGACACATAATATATATAACCATATACATAGTACGAGTATGTTGTAGTAAAGGCAGTAGTAACATTTTATTACTTACTCCTTTTCCTAAATATTTACATTCATTTATTCATTCCGTGCTGTATATGAACATCGCACTTTTTATAGCCATCATATTACAATCATCACCCATTTTTTATACACATAATACAAAGGAAGAACTTTATGATCCCTTTTGGTTGAGAGAGAGAGAGAGAGAGATGAGAATGCATTAGCGCGTAAAATCAACAATTTAATAATAATGCTACCGCTGTTGCTAATAAAAGCAACTAATAAGTATGTGCGTATGCCAGCCAACCAACCAAACAATCTTACATCCAGTGTATTAGTCAATCATTCAGTCAGTCATTTATTCAGTCCAGTTGATTTAGATTTTGTTATATCTGTATCGCAATATTTCATTATTAGTTCTTTAACTAATAAATATAAGTAAATAACCAATTCCTTATTAGCACAGTGATTTCAAAAAGATCTACATAATAGAAACAAAGGATGAGGGTGCTTCTTGGGTTGTCATGGTATTTATAGTTTAGATGAGGAAGTTTATTACGAAAACTGTTTAATCACTGATGGTGCGAATGTTATTCTTTTGGCTGGCTGGCTGCTGAATGTGTTCATACAGTTCAATGATTTTAAAGTTTTTTTTTTTTTTTTTTTGTTTGATTATAAGCCATGATCACAAGTTATACTATGTACATCACAGTTCAATTTGATGGTGGTGAATAGAAGTTATATAACAAATGTTAAGATGATTTTAATCTTCCTTAAATATGTTTAATAATATGTATTTATAAAGCTTTTTATAAGCAAATAATAATGTATAATCTTCCCATATTTTCTAAAATATACACTGGTGCATATTTCTATAAACGCACATAAATTTTTTAATCAACTTTCCAAAAATGGGGTAAAGGTGTTACAAATAAATTCTTTTTAATTATTTATTGACCACTTAAGAAATTAATAACAAAAAACTTAAAATGTACATTTGATTTTTGTTTTCGTTGTAATTTTAGTAGTTTAAGCCGTTTTGCATATGGCATTTTCCTTTATATACGCACTTAAATTAATAAACCAATTTAGCATTATTAATAATGTGTTGATGAACCTTTGTTTTGGATAATTTCAAAAATTCGTAAAATCAATATCAATTTCTTCCCTGGCTTGCTTAATTTGTAGTTTTAACTCCGTTATTGTTATTATGGTTTTCATTCGTAAACTTTACGGGCAATGTACCCTCACAGATTCTTCATTGGATTTAAATCCGGACTACAAGCCGGCCATTCCAATAGTGGAATACTATGTTCATTAAATCACTATTTAGATTGGTTCGAGACATGGATTACAGTGTTATCCTGTTGGAATATGCAATCTTCATCCAGTTTTTCATCCATAAATGAGAGAAGATCATCTTCTAATATTCATTATAAATTTCACTGTTCATTTTAGTTGCAACAATGAAAATTTTTGATTTTCCTGCAGCAGAAATTGCTGCCCAAACCATATCACTGCCGAAATTGCATTTCGAAATACGAATTTCGTTCAACCTCAAATCATGCCAATAGCAAAAATATGAATGGGGAACGTTTAAATTAAATTTCTTTTCAAAAAAGGTTACTTTATTCCACATATCTGTCCATTTCATGTATTTGTGCGAAAATTTTAAACGATTTTCCTTATGATGGCTTACATTTTGGTTTCTTCCATTTTATTTTGTCATCTGTTCGCAAAATGTGTTCAACATGTTTGGAAATGACAGGGAGGTCGTTTTTTTTTGTAGCATTTAATTTATTGCGAGTGGCTTCTTCTTTTATTTTATTAATTTGCCTTTAAGTTAATTTTTGATTATCTTTTGTTGATTTCAGCACTCCGTATTTCTGCCGTTTCTTAAGAAAGTCTCAAATAACTCTTTCCGAACGGGTAATTTTTCATCCAATTTATCATCAGCCTTGATCACGAAAAAATTGAATTTGAATTTTTTCCTGAAATTTCCCAATTAAAACAAAAATATTTCCAGTAAACAGAGATGTTGTCATCAGAAACTTATCTTAAGTGAAACAAACAACCGAAACTGTTAAAAATTTTTAATATATATTATATATATATATATATATATAATTTTTTTTGCAATGACTTTTTAGACAAATTGTTCTCGATTGCGTTTACAGGAATATTCAACTGAAATGATCACCAATATGATCTGATTGCTAAATTAAAGAAAACAATAAAAGTAAGAAACAAATATTTCTTACATAAAAAAGTACCGTTATAATGCGAATTATTGTAACAACACAACATTGTTTTTGATTAAGAGAAACGAATATACCTCAGAGAAAAACAAAAATTTTAAATGCGTTTATAAGAATATGCACCAGTGTATTTGTGTATTTAGAAGTTTAATTCAAATATGAAACTAGTTAGGAAGTTTTACGTTAAGACCGTCCATATCATACCCTAAAATACATTGGAAATCGACCGTGAAAAATATGTATCTCTTTATAGTTAGGGGTATCCTTATATTATTAAGGTGTGCGTTCGAATAAAATGTAACACATATTTTTGTTTATGACTGCTGATAACTCATTTTTTTTTTTTTTTTGTTATCAATATATCTTTAAAAAAACAACCAAATTTTATAATGATACGAATTTTCAAAATATTTCGTGTGCTTGCTTCCAATGGAGGATCAATAAAATCATAAAAAATTTTTTGAAACTATTAAAACTGATCCAAATTAGATTTACAAAAAAAATTTTAAAAGTGCTATTTGTTAGTAGACAATTAGTTTCTAGAGTGGTAAAAAAGTTCAACAATGACCTTACAATTGATAGGAAACCTGTAACAGGAAAAAATAAGAGACAACGAAACGAGCACAAAGCCAAAAAGTGAAGCGGTTCTTAAGAAGTAATCCAAACACTATGAGATATTGAATACATTACACATTCATTTATTTCAAAAGTTCTTAAACGGTATTAGTATTATATATGGAATATCATAAGGACAGAAGGACATTTTGTACTTAAAAGCGAAATTAAAAATTAAAATTCACGAAAATTAAAAAAACAACAAAATAAAAGGTATCGATGTTCTCAGCTGAAATAAACATTTAGTTCATTTTAAGATAACGTTTCCCAAAATTGTCATCCTAACATTATCCTTCCGCGAACTTGATTAAAATGAAATAAGTATCTTTTTTCGGCTTTTTGGGATTTGTTTCATATTTCTACCAAAGGAATATTACGACAATTTGTTATCGTAAGATTGAAAGAGCATAACTAAAATTTCGAACCATTTTGCAATTTTTCACCAAAAATATAGATATTTAAATTTCTACACATAAATATTTTACGAAATTGGACCGAAATAATACAAAATAATCATACAGCAGTTATACCAAAATAGGTTTTTCTTTTTTTTTAATTCGAACTTGTTTGATTTTTTTCCAATTTTTCGGAACATGATTTCCTACAGAGAAAAAATTATTACCTTATATTTTCCAGTTGTTTTATTTTACATCAAAATTTAATTAATATATTCAAGCAAAAATAAAACAAAAGAAGTAGTAAAAATAAAATTTAAGTAAGATTTTTCATTTAATTTTAATTCATTCAATCATCTACTTGAATGATTTAATAAATTTTTTAATTGGTAAAATGTTTTTCTGTTTTTCATTTTTCACAGTTATTAGTAATTGATATAGTCATTTTGATGAGAGGTGCGAATTTAAACAATGTTTAATTGAATGAATTATTTTAGTGATTGTTGCCTTTTTTCTGTGTACGTATATAAATGCTTTTATATGAGGAGAACTTAAACGACTTTGATTGCATATAAACTTTTTCTAATTTATAATACTTTATACTTCTACTAAGTAGCTATGAAAAAAATTATGTTTAAGTCAAAAACCTACAAAATACATGCCAAGATATGCATTCAAGTATGAAATAGAAAACCATTTTTTTTTTTTTTTATTTTGAAAGAAATTTTAAGTAATGACGCCTCATTACCAAGAAACTACTTTAATAAGTAGTTGTCATTACTGAAAACTAAAAAGTTTTTGCTGGGTTGTTACAATAATTTATGTTATTTAAGTTTATGGCTTACATTTTAACATTTCGTTTTAAGCATCAAAACACAAGGTTACTAAATAGTTCACCCAATATAAATTTATCAATGGAGTAAAAAAGAAAAATTTCTCTTGAATAATTCTAAAAATCCAAATATTTAGTTTGATGTAATTTTCTAAATAAATTTCTTAAGTTATAATATAATATTTTTTGGTATATGAATTTTTTAAAAGGTTGTTTATTAGGAATTCGGAAAATATATCACTTCAAGTTTCTTTTATTCGATAGATAAGTTTGTTCTTAAACTAATTGGAAAAAAATTACAAAATTGGACGAAAATGTTGGGATATATACTGAAAAAAACTGGAAAAATATTTTACAAAATTGAGATAAAAATTAAAATTCAAATGCAAATAATTTTGGGATAAATAGCACATCCAAACATGTCTTTCATAGGCCTTACCGAGAGCTTTATGAAGGTATAATATTACTTGAAATCGGATAAGAAAGAAAAATTTGGCAAGCAGTTAAATTTTTTCTATGTTGGAGGTGCTCTATTTTATGTCTCTATAGCTCCGCTCCTGAGCGATCGGTGCGGCCCCTTCCAAACTTATAATTACACACACTTAATAAACCTATGTGAAATTTTATGTAAATCTAAATTTGGATTGGCTAACTGTAGGGTTTACATTTAAAATTTTACAAAATTGCTTTATATGCTTTCTTGAGATCTTATCATTCAGAAAATGTCATGAAAAATTGTACTTTTTTAACTAAATTTTTTAAAGGATTTAAATTTAAAACAATTAACAAGTCCTCGTCGACTTATATAATAAATTATTTAATTTTTGATGTCAAATATCCTTTGAGCCATAATTAGTTAGTAAAATAAAAATACAAGTTCTGTTATTTTTTACACTCGATGTGGTCCGCTTAGCTTCACTTTAGATATGTCTGTGCTTCAATTTTAATATTCTGAAATGTAAGAAAAATAAATATTTATTAATATGCAATAAAACTTTATTGCATATTTGGAAAGCGGGTTCAAAAAAAAACAATTATAAAAGTGTTTCTTTCTATCTCTCTTGGATCATATTGATTATTTATTTTTTTTTTTTATAAAAAATTTGCCCATAATCGCTATTTTTGGTCCTTTATAAAAACCTTTTCAATAGTGATGGATGAAATTAAAAAAAATATTATGCAGCATTTTTAATTTTTTCTTTGTTTGTAACACACAGAAAAAATTTACGGACCCCAAACTTAAAGTATAGCGACCGACTTAGAATCACTTTCTGAATGCATTTAACAATGTCCGTCCGTTCATCTGCTGGCTGTCTGTCCAACTAAAAATACAAGAAACAATTTTAAAGATATTTCAATGAAATTAAATAGCATAAGAACGAAGCCTTTTGAAATTGATTATTTGAATATTTTTGTATTTTCACAAAATATGTTATTTGAGTTACTGTGTTATATGTTATTTGAAATAACACATTATTTAACATTTTATTTTAATTGATATGGAAATTTAAAATAATATTATAACATTGTTTATCAATTCTGTTAAAAATTATTTTGTTTGAAATTTTTTTGATTTCTTACAAAAAATTGAATTTTTTATTAATTTTTTTCCCCAAAATTCAAATTTTTACCAAAAATTAAAAATTTCACTAAAAACTCAAATGTTTACAAAAAAAACAATTATTTACTAGAAATTAGATGTTTCACAAAAATTCCGAAATTCAATTTTTCACCAAAAATCCGATTATATACCAAAAATTAAAATTCATTTAAAACTGATTACTCACTAAAAATTCAATTTTTCAATAATAGTCCGATTATTCACAAAAAAAAATCTAAATTTTCAACAAAAATCCAAATTTTTACTAAAACTCCGATTATTCCAAAATTCATTTAATACTGATTATTCACTAAAAATTCAATTTTCCAATAAAAATCCGATTATTCACAAATAAATCTAAATTTTCACCAAAATTCCAAATTTTTAATAAAACTCCGATTATTCACGAAAAATCCAAATTTTTACTAAAAATCCGATTATTCACAAAAATTTGATTTTTCACTAGAAATTTTATTCTTCCTTTAAAATCTGATTTTTTCACTAAAAATCGGATTTTTCACGAAAAATTTAAAAAAAAGTCGATTTATCAATAATAACAAAAAAAAATATAATCGGTCATGTCCGACAATATGATGTCTTTCACCATTGCGTTTGAGTCTTAAATTTCGAAATTTTCAGAAATTGCCTTATATGAGACCAATTTCCAATTATGAATTGATCCTTAAGAATCCTTGGTACTATGATTTCTCCTTATATAAAACTTGTGTCAAATATTACATTGATACTGTCATTTATGTGGTAGAGTTTAAATGAATTTCGAATCTTATATGGGAGCTATGCTTAATTATGAATTCATAAAATTTTGTGCTCTTATATAAATGTATTTATGAGTATTAAAACCCTATTGCGGGGAAAGATTTGCATGGGGGCTAGGTGAAATAATGGACCGATAACAATTTCAATGGGATGTGTCATTATACTAAAATAATCATAAGTTCCAAATTTCATTAAATTGTCTTTAAAATTACAACTTATACTTTGTCAAGTTATACATGGCAACCTGCCAGACGGACGGACATCGTTTAATCGACTCAGAAAGTTGGTGTATTTTAAGGTGGGTGTTGCAATTTATATAAAAATCTAAATTTTAAAAAAATAAGATTTTCATCAACATTTTTCATTAAATACCTAAGTATTTAGAAAAAGGAAAAAAAAATAAAATAATAAAAAATTTTACATTTATACTCGTAATATTTTAATTAATTTGAAAATAACACACTTATTTTTTTAAAAATGTTATTTTTTTTCACACAATATTTTAACACAATAACTAAGTTCTACACCTCAATGCCAAAAAAAAGATACAAAGATAGAAACCCGTTGCGGCACGTGTTTTCGATATCATATCATTTAAATATTTAGAATAAAATCATTGTTGAAATAAATGGTACTATGTAGAAGCTTTCAAGGAATAGGGTATTTGTTTCATAACGCTTCCATCTAACTAATACCGGAAATGGAAATTTTAAATGAAAATGTTTGCCTTGTAGAATTTTTTATGGAATTTATTTTGGAAAATAACTTTTATTTCTATTTGAAAAAAGTAAATTTACAAAATATTTAGCTGTTATTTTTGCTCTAATAATAATAATAATAATAATAATAAATAAATAAATAAATCAGAAACTAACTGCTGTCCTCTGACTTTTATGATATAAAATTGCCTTAAAAAGGCTAAACTGTTAGTATTTCTACAACGAAGAAAATAATTTCTTATTTACTATAACTAATTTAAGCATTTTTGCGTATTTATTCGCACAAAATGTCGCCTGCGGCGCTTTATTCTCAATATAAAAGAGCCTTGACTAATTTTGTCGAGTTACAAAATCGATAATAATAATTAATTTTTTTTTTTTTTTTAATACTTCGTGAATAATATAAACTATTTATGAAAATAATTAAAAAACATCTTAGTAATAAGAAAAATCATCCAAAAATATGGAAACGCTTCATCAAAAAGGAATTATAGTTCAAAAATTACGAAAAATCACTTCAAAACATTGGATAATTTTTAATATGAAATATAACATTAATTTGTATGGGATTTTTTTTTTTTTGGCGATTTTTCATTGATTATTTTTGCTGGGTGTTATTTATAAATTTATTACAATTTCTTAAGAAAAATTTCAAAAACTAATGAGAACGAAAAAAATTAAGTTTCTAAATTAAAAAAAAAAAAAAAAATCTGGCCTTTTTTCTCATCTCCTGGCAACACTGCTTTTCACTGTGTAGAACCGCTTATCCTTAATGTTCTTGATAACTTTTTTGTTTAACTAATTTTTTTATTGTTCATGCTCGTAGAATATATTCTACATTAAAAAGTAAAAATAGCATTGTATGAACCATCAAAATGATATTTTTGAATCAGTTCAGCTGGACAATTTTCAAAACACCTCTAAAAATTCGTATCTCTTAAAATTCATTATCAAAGTTTTCGTTAAAAGAAAAATTGTAATAGAGGCATATGAGGCCCCATGCTCTTTATAGGAACAATAGAAAATTATATATAAAACCAGGAATATTCATTTAAATAGTTATTTATTTTTTTGCCTTTCTTAAAATTCAATTTAGCCCCTTTTTTTCATCTTCTGGCAACACTGCTTTTCACTGTGTAGAACCGCTTATCCTTAATGTTCTTTATAATTTTTTTGTTTAACTAATTTTTTTATCGTTTATACTTGTAGAACATATTCTCCATTAAAATGTAAAAATAGCATTTTATGAACTATCAAAATAATGTTTTTGAATCAATTTCTTTTTTTTATATTTAAAAGTCCTTGGTTTTGGATATTTACGGCTTAATTTTGTTAGAATGCCCCATTTTTCCCCGTCAAAGAATTGAAATATTTTTACTCAAAATTTATAAAATTTGCAAATAAATTTTGAAAAAAAAAAATTATAAAAATTATCTAAAAAGTTCAAGATTTTACAGGAAAACATACTTATGTATAGCGGGAAAAGAATTTTTTGCCTTTTACAGTTCTTAAGATGTTTATTTTGAAGACATGACATCAGAGATCATTATAACAATTGAAGAAAATAAATAAATAATTAACTTACCCTCGTATATATAAAGTTCTCTTTGCTGCAGGTATTAAACCAAATGAAAACTTTCGTCAATAATCCTTACAAATGTAATCCTTTTGTAACTGTTTGAAATTTGCAATTTTATGATAAATTTTATTTTCTCTCAATATTATTCCACAAAATCAGTGTAATTATTATTAATTGTATATTGACATAATTTTATTTAAACTATTCATTTATTTATCTTTAAAACATAAAACTTTTCCCATTAAAAATACACAAATTTAATAAATAGTACACGTACATACACCGTTTAAAACCCTTTGAAACGTATTTTATTTATTGGTTTAAAAATGTTTAATTATTTTCAATACGAGATAACTGACATATTAAACAAACATACACGTTTAAAATTTTTGTATATAAATTTTTGTTGTTTGTTAAAAATTGTTGTAAAAGCGCCAGAAGGAGCAGCTCAATGAAATACAGTTAAAATAAGTTTACATTGACAATATTCAGCGTTAATTTCAACCACATAACGACAATGTCAATTTTGAAATGCAAATATTTGAATTATGACAGTAGAAATACCGTAAATGTATATTAATGCAATAACGGTACTTTTATGTATGATGGTATTTAAATATGTACAAATGTATGTATACAAATACGAGTACACAGAGAGAAATAATTTAAGAAAAAAACAATAAAACACATTGATTCAATTCCAAACAAAAAAACCTTTTAGCAAACAAATATTGTCGGGGGGAATGGAATTGGATAGGTGTTGTATTTTATTTTGCCATCAACAACAAACACAAAATTTTATTAAAAATTAATAAATAAAAAAAGAATGAGTGAAAGAAAGGCGATCATGTCTTAATGAGGTTATTGCAAAAAGCATGACAAAAAACAGCATAACAAACGTGGGTGTGTTAATATCGGCGTCATCCAGAATGCTTCTCATAACACATACATTCCGTTGTACTCATCATCAGCATTATTTTAATATATACTCATAATTTATAAGCGCCATTTTTAAATAAAGAAAAGTGTTACTTTATTTTTGTTTTAGGTTTATTTTCGTTTTTCTTTCAACACTCACTACCGTCGGAAAACTTTACAATAATAAATTTACGTAAATTTCAATGCGCTTGACTTATATAAATTTTCCCAGAGAATCTCTCACGTACACGAGCTCTCACAAACTACAATTATTTCTCAGAAACAATGAAAAAAACAATTGCAACAAAAATTAATAGGAGCGAATTTTCGATACAATTACAAAAGCAAAACGTCAATCAGAGTATTTTTAGAAAACAACACCCCAATTTACTCAAATTACATTCTCTCCCTCTCTTTCACTCTCTGAAAATCTTACGCTCCTTCTTTGTTTATCACAATTAAGGGGTGTTTCTGATTTTTTCAAAATTGTTCTTTCGTCTATAAATTGCATCATATGTCATATTAACAGCCATTATCGCCTTCATCATCATTATTGAGTGTTGTTGTTGTTGCTGCTGTTTTTTTTTTTTCTTCTTTTGGGTTTTTCTAACCATCAACACCATCGGCATCGGCGGCAGTAGCAGCACCCATTGTTAAATCACTCCATTCATATTTTTTTTTTTTTTGTTTGCCTTGGTGTATGTTGTATGTCTGTTTATCTGTGGTGTGTATCAAAAGTTTCTTCTTTTATTCAACCAGTTTTTCTGTACATATTTGTGCTGTAATTTACTTGATTTGCTCCTTTTTTCGGTTCTGTTTGCAGGTGGTCGTTTTCATTTATTTTTGTTATTCTTTTTGTGTATTTTTTCTATTTGTTGAATTTTGTCTATCATTTACAATGGCTGCCCTAAGATGGTACTGCTCAAGATGTTGTTTGGTAATGTGTCATTTCATGCTTTTTATACAATGTTTTTTATAGTTTGTTTAAATTATCCCATACCCATCTATTCCCCATCAGGTTTATTGCAAAAGGTGTATAGAAGGACTATTTTAAGTCGGTAGTTAAAGCATTTTAAAAAGTTAAAAAAAATTTACAAATGTTTCCATATTTAGGAAAAGCTGTTTCACTCATATTACAGTATTTGCTGTAACGACAACTGCTAATTCCATTTTCCAAGGCCTTTCTCTTAAGAATATTGATCGTTCCTTAATAGCAGCAACAATTCTCTGCATCAATGCAAGTAATTATTAATACAAAGGTGGCTGATAACACCGATAATCGAACTTATTGCGAAAAAAAAAATGGTTTAGGTTTTGGACTATATATCATGGAGCATTATAATGCTTAAACCAAAGATACCCCACGAATAAAGGTTGTAAATGTACCACCTAGAAGTGAAGATTGGCCTGTTCTTATATGATTCCCAAAATATTACATCTGAATGTTTAAATTTACGTGAGCTGGACAATTTTCAAAACACCTTTAAAAATTCGTATTCCTTTCAATATCATTATCAAAGTTTTCGTTAAAAGAAAATTAACTTCAAATTGTAATAGAGACATACGAGGCCCTATGCTCCTTATAGGATTTACAGAAAATTATCTATAAAGCCTGGAATATTAATTTAAATAATTGTTATGTCTCCTTTCAGTCGCGGAATATAAAGATATTTTTTTTTTTGTCATATTTTTTTTACTCATATATATTTATATATTTCGGACATTATTCAACACATACTGGGTTCCAAAGTACCATTGGAGTGGTCTATCCTGATACTACTTAAGTTTATACGTTATTAAGCCTTCAACAGCAAAAGCGTCAATTTCATATTAAATTAGCATTTTTTACAAATAAGTCACGTGGATGTATTTATTATATTTACATACACGCAGATAAAAAATATAATTGTAGTGACCATAATCTAAAAGCAACATATTATGATTGGAACAACACAGCGAACAATAGAAATGATTATAAGTAATAATTATTATGATTCCATTTTGTTATATTGAGACCAATTTTAATGGTTTGGTTTTTCATGTTATGATTCTAGTTTTATCCTGTTCTATCAGATTATGATTTGATGTTATTGCATTATTATTCTATCTTATTATATTATTATACCACATTGTCATATTGTGATTCCATTTTATGATATTATTATGCCATTCTTCATATTATTATTCGATTTTATCATATTATTATCCCATGTTATCATATAGTTATCCAATATTATCATATTATTATTTCATTTTGTCACATTATTATTCCATCTTATCATATAATAAAATAAAACGTATTAATAACAAATTATTTTTATAAATTTTTTTATTGAAAATAATATAAAATAGTGTTCATTGGCAAAAAATTATTTACATATTATTTGTTCGTCAACCATATTCATTTGTACCACCATATGTTCAAATTCAAGATATGTTTTTTTTTTAACTAATCCTTTAATGGTAGTTAATCAATTGTGTCTATTCTTAAAAACGCTTCGAAGAAGTGAAAATTTCCATTAAAACAAAAACAAAGTTTCAAAAATTGTTTTTGTTTGCCGTACATTTCTAAAATGGAATTTACCGTTTTTAAAAGAGAGAGAAACGCATTAAAGTTCTCACGCTTATTACATTTTAAAAATATATGGTAAACAAAAACAATTTTTTAAACTTTGTTTTTGTTTTAATGGAACCAATATCTTATATTGCTTAAATCACACAGAGTATAACCAAATCTTGTCTATATTTATTCATATATAAACTAAATGAGAATTACAATGAAGCTGAAAAACAAAAATTAAAAACAAAATATATTTAAAAACAAAAAAAATGATGAATTTTTCCACTAAATTTGTTAAAAGGACCAGTATTATATTCATTTGAAACATGTTATTTTCATAGTAATAATAATAATATTAATATGGTTTAAAAACAGATTATGTTTTAAGAACAAGGAAAAAGACTGCAAATATTTAATGGTTGTAGAATTAATGATATTTTTCATATTAATAAACTTTTGTTTCTGGTAAAAATATTTAAAAAACATATAATGTTTGCAGTCAACCATATTAAAATTTTTATTGAGTATAAACATTAAATGACAAAATTTAAACAAAAACGTTGTTATTATGAACAGAGAGTTATTAAAATTCAAAATAATTAACAATGAGAACATAATGATGTTGTAGTGATAATGCTGTGACCATGTTTTTTCTCTGCGTGTATAGATAAATTTATGAAAAATAATCTAAAATCTAATTAAAGAGATTTTTGAAACTTAGTCACTATTTCACACGAATTCATAGTTTTTATGATAAATGTATACTTTTGGTGACTTTTATTTTCTAACTAAACATTTATTTGACATAAAAATTAACTTAACCAATTATGGACTGGAAATCCCAAAATATTACTTGTGCAACTAAAGGGTTAAATGAACACATTTGTCGATAGTATTGAATGAGATCCTTCCAATGGTGCCCTAAAATATAAATTACGATGGAATATGTTCAAAATATTAATAAAATAGTATTTAAGATAAAATCATAGAAAATTCTACTAAAATTTTAATTTCGCGAGAATGAAAACTAATTTTAAAAATTTTTTATTCAGTTCATATGTTCATGTTCGTATCATATGTTGAATATTTTTTGACAAAAAGTTGAAAAATATTCAAAATGGTTCAGCTCATGTGAACGAAATAATTAAACCGAAATATTTTGGGGATTAGCTTAAGACATATCTGTCTTTAATTTTAGGGAGGTACATTTAAAACATTTTTGTCTCCATACAAATCAATGCACTTTAATGTTCATACCATCAATTTCAATAGCAACGAAATGACGCTCCTAGCTACACTTTCGAAAAAAAAAACTTAAGATTGCTCTCTTAATAATTATGTCGGAGTTCTCTAATCTTGAGATGTGGCAATTTTGTTTTTTAATCACCACTTAGGAGATCGCCTTTAGTTAGGCAGTGCATTGTGTTAATAATAGGTTATGAGAGCAATGTTTGTGGAAATTAGATTTAACTTTTCCTAAATTGTAGGTGACCGGAAAGACTTCTGCGGGGAGTTTATAATACATACGAACTGTGGGGCTAAAAAAAAAATTTCTCTATAATGTGTTGTGCGATCCATTATTCATGTCGAAAAAGTCATTTAAGACGCCATAAAGTATATATATTCTGGGTCCTGGTAAGATTCTGAGTCTATCTAGCTATGTCCGTCCGTCTGTCTGGCTGTTGAAATCAGAATAGAACTAGGGGGGGGGGACCATCTAGGGGGACGAAATTTGACTCAAATATTTGTCTTATATAAGGTTTGTATTAGGCAACAAAAATGGACAGAATCGATCCATAGACAAAAGAGTTATGGGCCAAATACTAGAAACACAGGGTGTCCACTGTAACTCCAGTTCCTACTTTTCCGCTGATATCTCATGAACAAAAGCATGTGCATTAGTTTAAACTCGAAAACCAAAAATGGGCGTGATCTTCCCACTTTACCGCCCACCTCCCATATAAATTTAAATTTAAAATTAGGATGACACAGGCAGTTACAGATGGTTATAATAGATTCGTCCAAGCCGAATATAACAATCTTATTTGTTCTGGATGAAGTTGTATTACGAAGAAATAAATGTGTAAATGAACAAGTTCCCCAATTTCATCAAAAATTATACTATTGTAATAACGATAGAACATAGAAACCTTACTGTGACGATGCTTCAGTGGGTCAATGGAGTTGGATACCCTACAGTCTTTTTTCCTCTTTTATACGAGGTCGAGAAACTTCAGGCCCATATATGAGAGTCGTATTCCATTTTTCGTCGGTATAAATGGTATAAATTGTAAGAAGATCAGTGTTTCTTTTAACGTATATAGTATTTAGTATTTAGTAAATGTATTTAGTCAAACGGACATAACACTATGAGTTATGAGCAGGGTAACCAAAAATATTTTCTAAAAAATGTGTTTTATGCTCTCCCTAAATGCACTTAAATTTAAAAAATATGCACTTAAAATATTAAAAATAAATCTGACGGAAATTTAAATTATCTACTATTCATGGTAAAAATAACATGATTTTTATTATCAATTCCTAAAAAACATTTTATTTCTGCACTTGAAACATTCAAAATACATTATATCACAAAATCACAATATAATTTAAAAGATTAAAATTATTAGAATAAATAATTCTATTGAATGCAAAATAAGCAACTATTTCCCTTAGGTGTAATATATGCAAAATTATGCTCATAAGTATATAATATGCAAAAATATGCCATTTAAATTGGTAAAATATGCTCTAAAATAATGATTTTCTATGAAAATATGACAAAATATGCTTTTAAGCCCAAAATATGCAAAAAATGCAGTTACAATCGAAATATGCAAAAATAAGCAGTAACAAATCGATGCCAAATTTCTTAAAACTGCTAACAGTTTGGTTCATTTGAAACCCAGGAAAAAATATGATTTTGGTTATGAGTTATGATTTTTCGAGCATTAAAATCGACTCTATTCGCGCCACTCCATTCAGAGGGTTTTTCAAAATTATTGTTCAGCATTCCATTCATATTTTTTCTCAAGGATCCAATTACCAATAGGCTTGGTCTATAACTGAACAAATATGAGTGTAAATGTTACTGTTATCTGCAAAAGAATTTGCAGATAACGATGGAATTTTGTCATCGAAGAACATTAAGAAAAATAAAAATAGAGTAGAGTAGTACTAAACTCATTTTATGAAACCCTATCTGTAACAATTCCTATAGTGCGAAAGCTCGATTTGAATCGAGAAAATTGATTACCGATACCAAAAGCTATTAGCTTAGACAGGCTCTATTAAACGCCTTGGAAATATCTAGGACCACCACTTTACTTTTGCCAAAACAGCGTATGGAATGACACCATGTTACATCCAACATGCAAGATATTCGCCGACATAGTAAAAGCTGGAAAGAATATGCTAGTTACTTATACTCTAACGAGCTCAGATAGTGGTTAAATACATTCCGGTAAATGTGAATTATTTGTAAATAATAAGAGGTTTCCTTTTAAAACCCGGTTGTTGAATAGTTGATCACCCTTCAAATTGTGGAACTATAATCATACTTTACTCTTTTAACAAAGTTTTATTCTTCGTTTTAATCGATTCTTCGAATAATAAAGTATTTCATTCCTATCTTGATTACATTCTCAACCATTATCGCCATTTCATTGACATTATTGTCAAGGGAACGGAATTTCCAATTAAGATGCCAAAAGATATTGTTGAGTTTAGCCCAACATGCCCTTGCATATATATAAGGTATAAACGTTTCGTATCTGTTTGTTCGAGAACAAAGAGGAGGCAGAAAAGATACAGTGATCTAAATCGCCGAGAGCTGAAAGAACTTCATACTTCATACTTCTCAGGGTATGAAGTGAAGAAAAAGTAAAGACTATTTTCTGGGTAACCATGAACATACGAGATATGTTGATTCATTCATTAATCCTTCAAGGTGACTGTGGGAAACAACTCAACATATTGGCTCTCTGAAGCTGTATGGCTCGGATGATCAAGCCAAAGTTCTTCAATGGTTTACTCTTTCACAGAGCTGCATTGTTCCTTTTTGGGGCGCAAAATACTGTGATTCTCAGCAGACCAAGTATATGTATTAATGCAATCCGATCAGATAAATTCTTCTGCTCTCAATCGGCTAACCACGAGTTTCGAAAATTAAATACAATCAAATAAAAATTTCGGCTCCCAATCGACTATCTAAATAGAATTAAATATAATCTGATGAGATAAATGTTTCGGCTTTCAATCGGCTTACTACCGGTTTCGGAACAAATACAATCCAGCAAGATAGAAGCTTCGTCTCGCAGAATAAAATCCTGTTTCGGCTAACTATTGGATTCGGCAACGATATGGTATAAATAACTTTCATCCTGTCTAGTGATACACTATTATCCGAGAGCATTCTTTTACAAGATCGTTATTTTGGTTTTTACTCTCATGTCTCTCCTTAATCTGGACTTGATGTTAAAATACTATATAGTAATTTCAATACATGTAGTGTAGCTTTAATAAATACACGTTACAATTTAAAGAAAGATCCGATACCGACCCTTTAACATTATCTTCATGTCTTGAAATGTTTTTCCGCTTATGGTTTTAAAATCGTATAGAACATTTCTCATTAAATGTGTGCCACGTTTCTTAACGAACCCTCATACACTTTTTTAAACCTTTTACATTTGCAATACTAAAGAATCAAAATCTGTCAAAGTCTTATATCTAAATTGGATCATTTTTTATCAATATTTAACATTACTGTTCTAAAATCCTAAAGCCAATTAAGCTTGGAATGAAGTTCCAGAAATTCTATATGGTCTATATTTATTGTGAAAACCTTTTACCAGTTCTAAAAAAACGAGAACCTCCAAGATATTTTTATTCTAACCACTCCAAAATATTAAAATGTCTCCCGATTTAGTTTCATGCTTTGATAACACTATGCGACAAATTTTAGATCATCATATATTCCTGAATGATTCCAATCTGATGGTATAAGATTAATAAAATCTACAAAGGTTTTTGTAAAGTTAGTTCGAATTTCGATTTTATGGATTCTTAAACTTTGGATATTTTGGAGCACTTTTTTTAATTATGAGCGTGTGACAAAAGGTAGCAAAGTTTTGTGAAAAATTAGAAATTTCCTATGGCGAACAAATTGTACTATTTTGCTGTGTCAAATTAAAACTTTTTTCTATGATAAATTTTGTCACTTTTTTAAGAAAACTACACGAGCTTTTAGAAAATTAAACATATTTTGAAATAATTATTTCTGTATATTTATTTATAAAAATTTTACAAATTAAACATTTAAATCATAGAATACATCAAAGAATATAACTAATAGAAAGAAGGTCTCTCTCCTCACATACAAGTTTTGTGCAGCGTTGCCGTTTTGGTCTAATTGGACCAAAATTGGTAGATTTATTTTAATTTTCGGAGGTTTGGTAGTTTGGTTAATTTGTTCCAAATATTCTGATTTTTTTTGGTTGAATAATGACTTTGTGCCAGTTATTAAAAACTATTTCCAAAAAAAGTGGAAATAATTGTTTCTTTCAGTAGGAAGGAAGGTTAATAATTTCTAAGAAAATTTCAATTTCACTTATTTGAAAATATTTTCAATAACTTTTAACGAAATTAAAAAAATATATTTTTAAAAAATATATATGTATTATTTTTAAGAAAAGAAGGTGAAAAGCTTTAAATAAGAATCATAAAAAACAATATCCTGCTAATGACAACTCTGTGAAAACACAACGCTAAAATCATTATTTTTTCAGCTCTTTTTTTTTTCGCTGGGACCTTATTCATCATTATTATTCAGAAAAGAAAAAAATACCTTTATAAAAATATTTTTAAAACTTTTGCTACTTCATCCAATTTTTTGGAGCATAAATATTTAAAAATAAATAAAATAATTAAATAATTAAAATAAATAGTTTCCCGAAAGTGTTAAAACTGAAATTATCTATTTTAACTTTTTAAAAAGGTATTTTCAAAGGGAATTATTGCACCACAATCTATTTTATTATTTTTATTATTGAACATTTGGCTTGCACTAATTTTCAAATATCATTTTAGTAGGTTTTGGTAGTTTTTAGAAAAAATTTTGATAGGAAAAATATTTTCTTTGTCGCAACGCTGGTGCTATATGAATTTAACACACTTGTAAGAAAGAAAATAAACAAAAGTTTCCTTTAAAATTTAACAGCCAATCTACACGTAACAGAATATATAAGATTTTTCTGTCAGAGAGTGTCAAATTCGATCTCTGAGAGAATTATCTCACGTGTAGATTCAAATATTAGTATTATAAGATGTATTATAAGATTGTTGTGATGAGATTTCTCTACATAACTATCCTATAAGATTTCTGTGTTTGTGTGTGTGTGCATGTGCATTTTGGAAGTTACTAAAAAAACAATGGTTTTTGTAAAATTGTTTCTTTTTAATGTTTGTTTTACATTTTAAAAACATTTTTATAAAAGTTTAGTGCAAATTTCTTAAATAAAAAGGACATGTTTACTGTGTGACGGATTGAAAATAATGATATCTTTATTGGAATATGCCTTATTTTATATTTAACATATCCCTTTTTTAATATTTAACATAATATAAACAAAATAGTTAAGAAAGTAACCCGCCGTTATCTCACATATTATATCAACGTTAGTTTCAGATGTAGACCTGGAGTAAGGAAAATTATACATTTTCACTAGCACACAATATTTTTATTATTTTTGACGCACACATTTATTACATTTTAAATCCCGTAACACGAATATTGTCCACAAACCGAAAATAATATTTTATATTTTTCACATTCCCTTTTTGTATGTTGAAATTTAAATTTGATATTAAAAATAAAAAAAATAATTTTAAATTATTTTCACATTCAGCAACAAAAAGCCAAAAATGTTATTATATTTGTATTTGTGGATGTAATTCGCATCAAAAGATGAAAATTTATAAAAATCTGTGCATATATTTGTGATGAGTTACATTTAATAATTTTTAAATACACTTTTGTGCAACTATGTGTGTTTCTGATGTGTGATGAAAGTGGTTTCAGCACTAATATATATAAATAAAATTTGACTAACACAATCATAAAGTTATGTTTTGTTACAAGCCTTCCATTCTTTGTATTCTTTGGAATACAACTAGCAGATTATGTGAGAGCCACTTCAAACTAAATTTTCAAAATAAAATTATTCTCTTACACAAAAACAAAATATATGTGACTTCATGTGTTTGTTGTTGCATGAATTAGGTTTTTTTCTCACATAAATATCTACTTATTAATCTATGATTTAAATGCACAAACAATTTTAAAATATTTTATTATTTATTTTATGACTGTCAAAAATTTCTATTAATAGCTATGTTCCCGTACTTATCAAACTTGTAAGTTTTAGTCAGAATTTACAGGAAAGCATTCCCTAACTAAGAATTTATATGTATTTTGTTGTTTTTCTGACAATTTCTAACAATTCTGAATAAAACCTTCTAAATTTAACGAGTAGTGGAACAGAGCTAATTTGTCAATAACTTATTTACTTCATAACTGTCAAAAATTTATTTTCCAACATGCTTCCCCTAAATATTATGCAAGTTTTTTATTAAATTTCCCTCTCTTTTGAGGTCCCCTTTTCATAATTAATCATATTATTCAACCGATCATACACACACAAATATATATCGTGCATCCTCCTAAAGGAAATATAAGTTATAATATTAATAAAAATGCCACGCCCAGTTTTCGTAAATAATTCTTTTTTTGAAAGTTCAAAAGAGATTTTGCATATATATCAAGCGTTTCGTAGAGAAAACTATGACCTAAAATAAAGTTGGATGCCACGAGCATTTTTTAGTCTACTTTAAGTAAAAATCAATTTTGCTACTTTTAGACAATTCAGATAAAATTTTACATATCCAAGAAATCGAAAATACTGTATATTATAAAATTTAATCTATACCATGCTTTTTTTCACACATTTTTATTGTACTGTGATTTTACCACTGTCATCAAAATTTTAATGAATTTTTAAATTTGCTTACTAAAAAGTTACGTAACCCCTTAAAAAAAAAGTGGACGTGACATTCAGTTAGTACTTCCTTCAAGGATATACATATTTTCCAAGTTTCATTTCAACAGTTTCATAAGGTCAAATAAAATAAAGTAAAAAATATTATAACACCAAGAACATACAGTAAAGAGATCGGTAAATATTTGGTCAACTATGGCCTTTAGCTATTTCTTACACATTTACAAATAATTTAGTCTTTATTGAATAATTTACTACTACAGGAAAAATGGAGTGGCTTGTAACTCTTTATCGTTGTTAATAATTATCGTTCCAAAGCGTGTTATTACCCTAATTTTAGTCTCTATGCAATATCGGTGCACTTTATCAATTTCTGTAAATTTTTGTAAAGATTGATCGTGATATGTTAAGGGATAATCAGAATACTATAGAAAAATTAATCTTTAAAACACACACACCACTGAGACATTAATTGCAAAAAAAAGTTCATACTTGCAAATTTCAATTCAATAGATATATAATTTTTTTTTTAAATTCATTTAATAAGATCAACACAAAAATTATTCAATATTAGGCAATTAAATATTGTTTATGAAAACTCTTGACTTGCGAATAAATGTTTAAGAAATCTCTTTGGCAAAATGTCAATCTTTCCTCATAATCAACTCTTATAAATTGAAATCTCAGGCTTAAATTTAAACTACTTTTATGGTGTGTTACGTTTTTTTTTTTTTTTTTTTTTTTTTTTGAAAACTTTGTTTTGTAAAAGTTCTACTGCGTTTTGTTTTATATAATAAATTCTTAAATTCTATACAATTGTCCTTTTTTCTAGCCACAGTATGCATATTTATTACAATAACGAGTCAAGGGTTTTTTTTAAGTATACAAAACTCGAATTCTTGGACAAAACCCTTCAAAAAGAAATTTAATGTTCTAAAACACAAAATATGACATGAAACCAACTGGGAAAATTAAACATTTAAAACACCACAAGTGGTACAACAGTAGGCAACAACACATTATAGCAACAATACATATTACACATATGTAATAAAATAAAATAATTTCAATAAAAGACTGAAAGGATTACACATAATATTTAACTATAAAGTAATCATTAAATCTACAGGAATTTTAATGTGACTGCAAAAATTTAAACCTCCAACTGCCAAACATAGGAAACAGAATCCAAACAAAAAGGAACACAAATCGCACAATCCGAAATAAGAGGCATTTCAAATACATATGTGTGTATGTATGTATGTATGTATGTATGTACGTATGTATGTATAGGAGTATGAAATGCATTTATGCTGAAAAGGATAATGAAATGTTTGCATATAAAATATAAAA
Organism: Protocalliphora azurea; assembly: GCA_932274085.1. Taxonomy (NCBI): domain Eukaryota; kingdom Metazoa; phylum Arthropoda; class Insecta; order Diptera; family Calliphoridae; genus Protocalliphora; species Protocalliphora azurea. Next base: position 92,087,678 of record OW026520.1, read on the forward strand.
TTAAAAAAGGTACAAAATCCATCACATACAATTGTACACACATTCATCTATATTCAGAAAAAGAAAGAGAAAAAAGTATGAAGTACAATTGTAAATAGAGAAATAATAAAACAAATACATATACAAATGCGAACATTTACACAAACATAATACGGTATACAAACCAAGAGTTGCCAACTGCATTAAAGATTAAATAACTATGAAGAAACTTGCGAGTATAATAATCCTGAGAAGAATGTTCTGATATATTTATTGCCACGAATTTTTTACTATCTAATTTATCCATTAATGCTATATTCAATTCCTTCAAAATCACATGGACCAAATGGGATTTGCCCATACTATTTACAAAAATAGTTTAATATTATTATGAGTAAAGTATTTATACCAAGTTCGGTGGCAAATCTTATAAATTGTCTAAATTTTGCATTTCTAAAATGCTATTTCAGCGCCGCAAAATGAAGTCGTTTCTAAATCGAAATAATACGTCCGATTACAAGTGGATCCATTACGGTAATCCAAAGTGCAAAAAATCCCATGTAAAGCATAGCCAACTAGGAAAGCCAAAGGTAATGCTTTATATTTGGTAGAATCGGCCTAGGTAATGCTTTATATTTGGTAGAATCAGAATGGTGTGATCCACTATTTGGAAACTAGTGAATGGGAAATTTAGCCCTTCACTTCATTATCAAAGTACAAAGAATTAGCTTGATTTGTTTCTGGCAACAAAAGATGAGAAGTAATTTTGGAATTAAATCCTTATATTGCAAGAAAAATAATATTAAAAAAGTCGTAGCTTCCAATGGACATTACATTGAATAAAATATATTTTACTCTTATTTCAAAATATCATTCAAATTTAAAAAGAAAAAAAAAAAAAGACGGGAATAATATGCATACACTCAATATCATGCATTAAGAGAATTTTTTAGATTTTCAACCAGCAAGCTGATCACAAATTTGGGAAACAAAGGTCTGACTGTTTAGACAGCGAAGTAAATAATAATTACGGTAAGTCTGAACTCACATAAGGCAATTTTGCTTGCTGAAATTCTGATTTTGTGTGAGAGAGAGCGAGAGGGAATATGAAAGGCAACAAACTTGTTTGTACTTCAAAATTCGTTTTATTTTTCATTCTCGTATTTCAAAACAAAAACAGATCAAGGCAAAGAATATTCTTTTATCTAACATCGCATGTAAATTAATTATAACATATTTCAGATGAGTTAAATCCTCAGTATTTCGCTTAATTTTGGGATTTAAGATTCTTTCAAAGCCATAGCGATCGTTCGACTAATCTAATATACATACATATATTGATGTAAGTGTGCCATGATCCAATAGAAAAAGGGCCAATTTATATACGTATACACGTATGGGCAAAAATACAAAAATTTTAAAATAAAATAAATCGAGTTAATGTTACTCGTATAATAATTTCGAACACGGTTTTGTTTTTGGTAAAATGGCTAACAACATTATATTAGTAGCACTATAACATAGTGTCTACATTAGAGATTTTTTTATCAAGACAAACGTCAAACGTAACTCGAATTTGTGAAAGGTGGCAACAGTTGCACAAAACCAACAATATGGCGTATTCATTATTGTTTTTATATATGCAGTTTGACAACTGTAACAACCAAAATAATAATCAACTGTTTAACTAAGGTTACCTTATTTATATTCGCACTGTTTTTGACGTTTGTTTTGACATAAATTTGCCTAATGTTGACACTAGGTAAATAATCAAATTGCAAAGTTTTGTGCTGCACGGTCTTTGTGGTTATTAGTTACATTCGGTGTTGCCAGGAGGCGAGAAAAACAGAGGCTAAATTGAGCTTTATAAAAGGTCAAAACAGGCTAAATGACCCAAAAAGTTAAATTTTATTTTTTATTTGAAAACTTTTAAAGATAATAAGATAATCCATTTTAAATTTAAAATATTTTGACCACTCAGAAATTTTCTCTGCAGTAAGTATACCCATAAAGTTTCCCACTAGAAAATATAAAAAAATTGAAGATAGAGTTTTTTTAAATATACGTCTCTAAAGACAATTTTTTGAAAAAAAAAAATATGTTCAAAAAATATTTTTTTTTTTTATTTTTATATGACATCTTTGACAAATCCACTTCAAATTATTTTGACAACAAAAGTTATGGCCATTTAAAAAAATATATTAATCACTTTCAAAGCAAAAGAGTTGCCACAAAATAAAAATTAAAGCCTTGTTCAGACCGGCGCGAAATTACGAAATTTCATGCCGAAATTACGAGTCAAATCTAGAGTGTTCATACTGGCTAGATGACATTTGATGTAATTTCGTGAACAGCTGATACTTATTGTTTACATTTTAAATTGTTATAGGGGTAAATAAAGTATTTTGAAATGGAAACAAATAAGAAACAATTACTTACTAAATTGGAAATTATTAATTTGGAACAATTAAAAATGTAAAAAGGATAGGTTTCATTTTTCAAAATCACTTTAATAATTAATTTCTAGATTTGTGTTTAAATTTAAGATCAGCTGTGAACTGTTTTTTTTCTTCTCACGGTTGAAACATGCAGTACATAGTTGAAAAAAAGTATTTTTTCCAACCATGCACAGAGTTGCACGGAAATGGGCCTCGTAATTTCAATGTAATTTCGCAAGTGTCAAAATGTATGGGAAATTACGTAATTTCAACTTGATTTCGGGCGAAATCACGAAAGTACGTAATTTCGCGTCGGTCTGAATGCCCTATAAAAAAATTTATTTTACATGCTTGTGTATCCTCCTCTACACATGCACTAAATTTTTTCCAAATCGGTGACCAAGGATCAAAATTTTTTTTAAATTTAAAATAGAATTACTCTATTGTAATAAATTTTCAAATAAAACATAGAACGGTTGCCAGCAAAAAGAACTAATAAAGAATCGCCCAAAAAATTCCATACAAATTTGGTTTATAAGTATTTCATATGAGAAATAATTTTTTGTAATTTTTGAGCTATAATTTCTTTTTGATTAAGAATTTCGAAATTTTTAGGTGTTTTTTTTATAATAAATTATATTAAAAATAATAATAGTTAATGTAGTCGATAAGTCCATAAAATTAATCTCGATTTTTTGTGTGAATAAATGGATGATTATGTAAAATAAAATTGGCAATAGCAAATAAGAAATTATTTTCTTCATTTTTGAAATAACATTTAACCTTTTTAACGCAATTTTAAGAATCAAAAAAAGGCTAGAAAAAAGCTAGAAGCTAAAACGAAAATTTTGAGGCTAAAAGCAAAATAAAAAGGCTAGATTCAGCGTTAAAATGGATAAACACTGGTTATAGTACTTCAAAGTTGAAAAATCAGAAAAATATGATTGAAACGAACCAGGGTTTTTATTCATATTTTTGATTTTTTTCCCATTATCTCATATTATTGGTGTTAGAGTTGTATAAGAGAACTGATCTCCGGACATAGAGGAACAATATCTTTTTGTATGTTATGACTCTATCGCTATTCGGTCAAAAGTTAAACGATGACAAACTTTGAAACCAAAATTTTAATATTCTTCTAATTTTTGATCACTGTACATATGTGCGCCCCTCCATGAAAATGCAATTTAATTTCATATATTTAATGACAAGATAATTCTGCTTTGTCTGAGAGGTATCCCATTAATGAGGACTTGCGAATAACAGAGTTTGGGCTCCCCAAGTCTTTTTTTTTATTTTTATATTTTATTTGTTTAATAGCCAATGAAATTACAATTTCTTATTCTTAAAACTATTTATAATCATTCAATAATAAGGTCTTACTATTTAACTAAATTAAAAATACTCCTCTTAATGCGGATATTTGGACAAATCAATATATGGATAAAAACTGCTGAATTGAATGCATATATGTGTCTCATAGGATCAAAGTTGGCATAATTGGTTCGAAAATATTTGATTTTTACAGGAGTATAATTTCTAGTTGGACGATTTGGGATTACGAATTCGATCTTACGAAGCAGGAACTCAGAATTAATTAAACCGTTTACCAAATTAATTACAAATGAAATATTCATATATTTTCTCTCACTTTCAAGAGTAGGGAGATCAATAAGCTGTAAGCGACTTTTATATGATGGTAAATTAATATTAGGATTCCATGGAAGATTACGAAGACAAAATAAGAGAAATTGTTTCTGTACCGATTCAATTTTCTTTATATGAACTTCTTGAATAAATAAGGGCGAATTTTGAAAAACCGTAAAATCGGTCTCCGGTGTGAATTGAGTTTTTTTTTTTTTTTTTTTTTTTTTTTTGTTTTAATATCCCATGGTCGGAGGGGCGCATTAAAATATTTAATTGCAAACATTTTAAAGAATTTTTGAAAATATTGCAAAATTTTCATATCTTAGAATTTTTGGATGTCAAAAGAAAATCCTAGAATTATATAAAGCACGTTGGGAGACTTGCTGTAGTTTATTTTAATGATAACTTTTTTAATCTGTCAGAATAAATCGGTATTGAAGTGTGATTCAATGGGGAGGTTTCGTCAAAATTTATTCTAAAATTTATTCTAATACAACGAAGTTTATAGAATTTATGAACAAAAATACATTTTCGTAATCTCAAAAATGATGACGTTATAAAATCTTCTTTAAAACAGACCTAAAATGTTTCTGATTACTTTTCTATAGTTTAATATAAAAATAGTTTTAGACATAAAAAATTTCACGTATATCGTGTAGAACTTAAAAAGGATGCTGAACATTCGTCAAACATCTTCTTAAAAATATCTTAGAGTAAAAATTCTAATAGGTTGTTTAAGGTTGTCAAGTTAGCTCTCCAAATCAAATTTAGGATGTCAAAAAAAAAAAAAAAGACAAAATGCCAGAAAAAATAAAAACGTGTCATACTTACTTTACTTACTTTAGATGGCTATTATAATCGGGAGTCGGTTTCAGCCTGAAGTAATATAGTACACCAGCTATTTATGTCTTCTGCATGCTGGCGCCAGTTGGAAACACTAAGTGCTGTTAAGTTTTGTAGCACCTGGTCGTTCCAAAGGAGATTGGGTCGCCCTTTTCTATGTTGCCCTCCGATGGTTTCTTCCTTGTATACCTTACGGGTCGAGTCATCATTTTCGTTGTACTTTAATGCGCTTGACTATATCTCACTTGACTCCAGCTCATGACTCATTCTAATTCGGAATCCATCATCAACACGAAGGGAGCTGTAAATCTTGCGGAGGATCTTTCTCTCGAACGCAGCGAGCAATGTCTCATCGGATCTTTCTATTGACTATGTTTCAGCACCATATAGTAGGACGGGCAAGATGATCTATATTCCATTTTAAATTTTAAAATTTTTACCTTTCTGAAATTTTCTCTGTAGAAAGTATACCAAAAAAAAAAAAAATATGAAAAAATTAAAGATGGACTTTTTTAGATACACGTCACTAAAGAAAATTCCTACAAAAAAAATATATGTTAATAAAAATATTTTCAAAAATTTTTAAATGACATCTTAAAATACAAGCTTTGACAAATCCACTACAAAAAAATTAATTTAAATAATTATGTTAATCACCTACAAAGCTATGGAGTTGCCACAGTTTTCAAAATAAAAAAATTCAAAAATTCATTTTGAATGCCTCTGTATCCTCCTCTACTCATGCACCAAATTTTATCTAAATCGGTAACCAAGGTTCCAGATTTTTTAAATTTAAAATTACTCATTAGAGGAATTGGACACATATTGTTATTTTCGCTTTTTTTTTTCATTTTTTACTTTGAATGCTTGTTGGTACCACATGGAACCATTTCAGGTCTTAAATTTTTGTTGTTTTACTCCACTAAGTGTTGTTAATATAATTGCATCAAAAGTTAATTTAAAAAATCTAAGCTAAAAAAAATAATTGAGGTTTAAGGTCGGTTTCTTAAAGATAAACGTAAAGAGAGAATTCCCTATAGATTTAAAAAAAATGTGTTTAGTTTTGAAATTATTTAAAATTTATTTCAGCTTGTTTATTAATTTAATATAATAATTTTTTTCCGCATGTGGTCCATATAATTTTATGGTGAATTTTGAGGTTTCTTTCAATATTTTCAAATAATATTCTTCCAATTCAACATATGAAAATTTTAATTAGCAATACATTTAGGCCACATATTTACAATTTTAAGAATGCAAGTACTTTTGATTTTTCACTCATATTGTGGCGACAAACTGAAATACAATAAAGGGTAGTCCATATTTCCCGAAGTTTCTATACTAATATACCATCCTTCCTTCAAAGAATCCAAAGCATATAGAAATATTCCTCGCGCTCTTCAAGTTAAAAGAAATTATAATATAAGACAACTAAAATTAGATCCTCAATAACCTTGTACTTCTGAATATAATCAGAATAACTTTAAAACCACAAATGTCCAAGATCCTTAAAGTAAGCTTAGCCTTCAAACAATTTCCGATTTATCATTACAATAAATCATAAAATTTGAAAATACTTCAAAGAAACGCAAGATAATACCTAACGATCATTGCGATCATTTCAGTATTTTTGCATATTTTATTTTATTTAGCATTTTTTAATAATTTAGCATTTTTCATAATAAGAATAAAATTCATATATGTATTATATTTTAATTTTTATATAACAATGGTTGAAAATCCTATAAATGTAGACATTAACGAATGTAACTCTGAAGATCAGCACCAGCAAAAAGTAAATAAATAAATAGATAAAGAATACAAAATGATTACGTCAATAGATCAATTCGTTCGTTTCACAAATTTAATAAAAACGAGAATTAGGAACTGTATAGTATTTAATATAATGAATTTTATTCTTAATATTAGATGTGTTTCAAAAATATTAAATTAATGTTTCCGAAGTTTTGAAACAAGTTTCTTTGAAATACATTGTTATTTTAAATATGATATTTAGACACGAACTTATTGAAAGCATGTATCTGTTCTACTATTCCGATTGCATGGTGTCAAGGGTTTTGTGTCCCGGTATAGAAATGATAATATTACGCAGAAACGAAAAAAGTTTAAGTATTACAATGATTATTATCACGGGAAATTGTCTTAACAGATATAGATTAAGAAGATAGAACAAGGACACATCGAGACTTTGTAGGTAATATGGTAGAATACAAAATTTACCACTAACCACGGTTGCAACATCATTCTAATCTAATCTATTTTTTTCTACATATTGTCTTCTGTTTTATAATGGGTTCTTTTTTTAAATTATGTAAAATGTCAAAATTATGTAAAATTAACACGAAATGCATTAGATAGATAGTTAGAGAAGGTTGATGTGATACCAGATAGTACCACATCTCCACCCAGAGACCGATCCCGGTCAATTGTGAGTCCCTTCAATAGAATAGCTGTGAAATATAGAGTATAGAATACAGAAAATAGAAAATACAGAAAGTACAGAAAATAGTAGAGTAGAAGATAAAAGGGATAGAAATGTGACGAATCATATAGGGGGACCAGCAATGTTACCAATCCCCCTAGGGTTATACCCCTGATTGTCCCTTAACCAGCCGATTCCCATGACGAAGCCTATGACGTCTACAAGATCTGCGTCCCGAACGTCACTCAGCCCGCCGAGGAACTGGCTACCCAGCCATTTCATCCTATGATGCTGCAATCGTGGACAATGGCACACAATGTGCTCAATAGACTCGGTCTCGTCGACGTCTCCACACATTCTACAAAAATCGGAACTGCTAGCGTCCCATCTAGACCTCATCTTCCCTATCAAACAGTGACCCGTTATGGCCCCTATCAGGATCCTCAAGCTCTTCCTATACATGCCCAGGAGAGTGCTAGTGCCTGCATTGTTCAGTACCGGCCATATCGCCCTCGACACTCTACAGTCCTCTCTACTCTCCCAAGACGAATTGGTTCTGACCAAGAGCCAAGGTTCTGACGAAATGCATTTTTAAATAATTTTTTAGCATATTTTAGCTTTATTAAATTGTGTTTAAACAATTTGGCTGAAATTTTTTTTTACATCCAGTCACACTACTAACAATTTAAAGCCAAGTTTAAATTACATAGTGTTTATACTAGACAAATTTTTATCAAGACAAACGGTAACCTAAGTTAAACAGCTGATTACTATTTTTGGTTGTTACAGCTGTAAAACTGTATATATATAAAAAAAACTTTCATGAATTCGTCTTATTATTGTCTTTGTCCACCTTGCATAAATTCGCGTTCATTTTGACCTTTTGCCCTGATAAGAAATTGCCTAATGTAGACACTATGTTAAGCTTAATTAAGAACTCAAAAGGAAGTTCCCAGAAAAACAGTCAGATACAGAGAAACCAATCACTCTACTTAAAATTCTCTAAAGCTTTACCAACTGCTTCCTTTTTTTCTAACAATAGGCTTAATGAAATTCATAATCCCTCACAAATTGGCAACTCTAATGCTCATCATATATTTATAAGTATTTACAGAACAAAAATAAAGAACCCAAATGAACGAGCAGCAGCATCGAAAATAAAAGGAAATCAAAACTGGCTTTCAAATGACAAACGTCATTTAGAATAACACAATAAAAAAAATTGCAAAAAGAAAAGGGGAACGATGGAGACACATTGAAAATGAAAAGTATATAGAGGAGATACAATATAGCTTAAGAAAGTCAGAAAGAGAAAGGGGAAGACAATGACAACAACAAAAAAGCGTAAAATTAACATAAATATTTATTAGCATTATGGGTAGGTATATAAGCAAAAAAATGGGCGGGATTTGTGTAAAATTAAGGGGAAACAATGATGGAGCATGAGCAGACGGAAGCTTTTATGTTTAGTGTGCTCTTTTAAATACTTTCATAAATACATATGGCAATCTAGTTGTGATAATATGTTACAGGGATGGAAAATTTAAATATTAAAATTCATTTTCAAAAATTTATGTTGCGAAACGCTATTAACATCTTTTTTAAGTCTAAAAATTAAAATATATAGAATCCCAATAATTAGCGCTGACTTAAATTATTTTAATGTGTGATCCATTTCGAGGTTCCCTACTTTTTTAAAGAAAAAAACACAGAAAATTCAAATTTAAAGGGGAATGTTTATTATCATTTGAAAGAACACTCTTTGGCATTTATTTTTTGAAGATTATATCTATCAAATGTTGGCCGTTGCTACGTCGCAGATGATCCATCCGTTGAGTCGAATTTTCGATGACTCGTTTGAGCATTTCGACTGGTAACTGGCGAATGACTCGCGTGATGTTTTCCTCCAAGGCCTGAATCTAAGCGGGTTTGTCCGCATAAATTTTAGACTTTACATATCGCCACAGGAAAAAGTCTAACGGTGTGATATCACATGATCTTGGTGGCCAATCAACCTACCCAAAACATGAAATTATGTGCTCACCGAAGTGTTCTCTCAATAAATCCATTGATGTGTGGGAAGTGACGTCATCTTGCTGAAACCAAATGTCGCCGAGATCACGAGCTTCAATTTCAGACATCAAATAGTCGGTTATCATGGCATTTTTAAAGAAATATGGACCGATGATTCCACCGGCCCACAAACCACACCAAACCGTTGTTATTTCTGGATAAAGTGTCAGTTCTTGAATCTCTTTAGGTTGCTCTTCGTCCCAAATGCGGCAATTTTGAAATGGGCCTCATCGCTGAACAAAATTTGCCTCGAAAACGTTGGATCTTCTTGGAACTTTTCAAGAGTCCAAAGAGCGAAGCGATGTCGCTTAGGAAGATCGAGCGGCTTAGTTGTTGCACAAGCTGTATTTTGTACGCTTTCAAATTAAGATCTCGACGTAAAATGCGCCAAGTCGTTCCATACGTAAATCCGAGTTGCTGCGAACGATGCCGAAACGGCTCTCCATGGTCTTCGTGTATACTCTCAGCTACGGCCGCTATATTTTCTTCACAGCGTAATCGATGTGATCTATTCGGTCGAATATTATCCAATAATGAATGCTGTGTCTCAAAATAGGTGATGGTATTGCGAATAGTACGCTTAGTAGGCCGATTATGTTGACCATAAGTTGAGTGAAGTGTACGGAACACATTCCTCACAAAACGTGAATTTTCGTAATGAAGTTGAACGATTTGTAAACGTTGTTCAAGCGTAAGTCTTTCCATTATGAAATGCCGAACAATACTAAACAAAAATACATGATAGCATGACATGACTCACACGTGATCTGTCAAAAAAAGGCTATTGAAAAAAGTATCTCTACTTGAATCACCCTTTTTTTATTTTGTTTTTATTCAGGTTAAATAATATATTAAAATATGGAGATTTTTATACATTTAGCTCTGTTGATGAAATAAAGCTGAAGCGAGAGTGGAATTTGAACAAATTCTGAAAGTTTCTTTAAAACTTTAATTTCGTTACGATTGTAAATCATCGATATAAGCACATATTTGGTACAATTTATTTTATTGGTCATCTAAACGTTTTTATATGATTGAATTGAATAAAATATATTTTTTTTTTTCTGAAACTTGTAAATATAGATTTGTAAATCTGTACTTAAGTAAATATGTACTTAAGTAAATCAGAATCAAAGGCCTGAATAAAAAAGAAAAATTACATCAAATACTATTATCGTAATTCTATTAAAAAAAAAAATAAAGCTTTTGAAATTACATCTAAAATACATTGCCATTTGAAAAAGTTTTATTTATAAATTACTCACGGAAGTACTACGTTTCTTTTGAATACTAAATAGTATCAAAAAAAAGTACGAACGTATCAACTTTTCCATCCCTGATATGGTGTTCAAATGTATGTAAAAATATGTGTAAAATACTTGTATATATGTATAGTTATATAAGTGTGCATACAAAAGTTAAAACCACCTTATTAGCTATGTAGTTTCACCTCTGAATGTGGGTTTTATCATCACAGCACCTCTTTGAGAGTTCCGTTCTAATTGTTATATATTTTTTTGGTGTTTTTTTTTTTTTTTTGTAAAAAAAAAATTATCTTTTACTTGACACCCTAAAGCTTTTCTTATATTATTTAAATGTGTGTTGAATTTGATCCTTTTGTAAGTCTTTATTCACACACATTCATACTTACATACATAGGTATTTACCCTACAAACATTTTCTATTACGAAAATCACTAAGAAGAGTCTTGCAGAGGTTGAAATTCATTGTCAAAACTATTGCCAAAGTATCATAAAAATCATCTTTCGCCGGGAATAACTGTTCCTCGTGGAAGAGGATACTTCTAGAAGTTTCGAAAAAGACACCTCTAAAAGTTTAGAATAAGGTACCTCTGGACGACACCCGGACAATCTTCTAGAAGATGATTTTGCAGTTCTACTATTTCTGTATTTATAATAAAAATTAACTTCTTTTTAAATATTTTGTAATTAATTCACACATATCTATATTACAAAAGAAAAAATTTAAATACAAATTAATTTTGTATTTAAGGAACTCCAAAAAAAATTACTTTTAGATCAACATTTGTGCATAGAATGCGACAAGATATTTTCACAAGCAAAGTTTTAGAATTCTTTTAAATATACAAATACTTGTCTGTTTGATGAAGTTCTTCCTAAAGTAAATGAAATTTGTAAGAAAAGTTCGATATTACTAAATAAAAGTTTAACAAGATTTGCTTACTTTTAAATATATATATATTTATTTATTTATTTATTTTAAAACAAACAGTTTTTTCTTATATTTAATATTACAGCCTAACTGTACTTAAGTTAAATTATTTACTTCTCTGTTGTTTTTTTTTTTTTTTTTTTGTTTTTTATATAAAAAAAACTGACAATCTTCCTAACACACGCCAAGAAGATTAATGCGCAATAGTAATGTTTTTTGGATTCGTTAAATGTCAAACAATATTCCGACAATCATCCAGTATTCACTAAGAAGTGACGTCTAGACTATTGGCGACAAATTTATCTTCCAAAAAATATTTGAAGGGTATACATACATGCTTATATTTACGACTTTATAGTATACACTCAAAAATTATATGAGTTGAATAATGAATGAAGTTTGTCGTCTTTCAAATTTATACAGAGAAAAAAATATTAAACAAAAATTGTCAATTAAATTATTAATCTGAATTTCAAATGTTAATGTATTAATTAATATAATAAAAAAATAATTGATAGCCGATAAATTGTTTTGTTTTTAGAAAAAAATATTAGAAAATTTGAATTTTTAGCATAATTAGATTAGATTTAGAACAATTGGCAGAATTAAAAAAGTAATTAGCAAAATTTTTATCTTTGATATAATATGTTTAACTGACAATATTTTTCGAGTGTAAACTATACCTTTATATGGCACTCTACCTTATGGCTCTAGGTAAACATTTATATAGTAGTTTCTGTAGTGCTTAGCTAAAATTAAACAAACATACAATAACTGCTCTGTTTTTTCTTCATTTTGTATAACTTTTCTTCCTTTGCATTTTTCATAAATGTTGGCTGACTGACTGGCCTTTCCGGCTAAATTCGTTCATTTAATGTTTATTTCTGGTCTCTCTTTTTGTGTGTTCTATGTTCGTAAACATTGTGCAGTTTCTTTTTATCTGTCCAATTGCTCTTATAGTACGTTTAATGGCTGACATTTGGAGGTTACCAACCAAAATGGCAACATTTTTATTTATTTTATTTAAACAAAGACTAAAACGAAATATGTAAGAAAAAAAACAAAAAATAAACACTTTCTTTGATGTCCACTAATTGTTTGCAGTTTTTTTTCTCTTGCAACATGAAACATTTTTCTTTAAAGGCGAAATTTTTATAGTCTTTCTTTTATTTAAAAAAGGCGAAAGGTTAAAAATAACTTTATAACAGTTCTAGTTAAAGAATGTTTTTTATTTATTTATTTTTTTTTTTATTATATTTAGTTAAGGAACTAAAATGTACATTTTATTAACTTTAAATATATGTAAAAGGTTTCAACATATATATGTAATTTAGGTGTACTATTTATAACAGAGGAATAAAATTCGTTTCTTACGTGATCGATGTTGTGATAAAAGTACATTTTTTTTTTTGAAGATCGTGTTTTATAACCAGGCTACAAAATGAGGACTGGGTGTAAACCAAAAAAGAACTGGTATTTTTTAATACAAAGGCGAATAGTACAACATTCAGACTATCGTACTAAGGAAACTGCAAACTCGCTGACAACGTAAAATATTTAGGTTTTATCCTGAAATCTAAACTATCATGGAAACTAAACATAGATCAAGGGCTACGACCACCAGTTTTCTATAGAAACCATTAGGTATGAGCTAAGCATAGCTGTTGAATCAGTTAGCTTTCAATGAATACTGTCGAAGCTTAGAAAATCCGAAAAAATCTTTTATCTTCTATGTCAACGGTTCTCAAAAGGCGGTATGCGACCCACAAGGGTTCCGTACGAACAACGTAGGGAGTGGCAAAGACATTTTGTTTAATCGTAAAATGTAAAATATTTCTTTAAAGATTGATAAAAAGAATTGCCGAAATTTACACTGAACCAAATCTCGTAGGTAATATTGACGAAAAATTTTCGTAGAATTTTAACGAAAAATAATTTTTCTTAAAAGCAACAAATTTTCTTCAAATCAACTAAAAACTTTCTGTCAAAAATATTTTTTTTTGTAAACTATGACGCCTTGAATAAAATTTCGTTAAAAAATTAACGAAAACTATGTTAAATCAACTAAAATTTAATTAAATTGACAGAAACTCTTCGTAAGTAAAACAACACACAATTTTATTAAATTTAAAAACCTATAAAAAAGTTAATTTAAATAAATTATCTGTTAACTATTTTTTTTTTTTTTTGTAAAATTAATCTTTTTGTAAATTAATTAAAGTGACTAAATACATAAAATTTTGAAGAAATGTTGAGGAAATTAATTAATTTTTTTATTCAAATTGAATAACATTCTTCAATTTGATTAAAATTCTTCAAATTTACTGAAGGTATGTAAAATTAAAGAAAATTCTTCAAAATCAGTTTGCAAGTGTTTTTTAATGATTTAATTTATTTTGAGATTATTAAATAAAAATAATTACAGTTTTTGATAGTATTAAAAAATATATATATACATTCATGTCTTATAATTTTAATAATTATTTAGTTTTTACACAGAAAAAATTATAACTAAATTTTTTGTAATAAATTAATGATTGGTTTTAAATTAGATTTTAATAAAAAAAAATATTTGAGTTTATTTTTTGTTTTATAGAATGTAAATAATTCGAAAGTTTGGTTATAATACAAAAACAATTTTATAGTTTGACAATATTAATAAAAATAAAATATATATTTTTTTTAAATTTCTCCAACTAAAAAAGTAAGACAATGAAAATCTGCATCTCTTCAAGACTTCCACGGATAAGAAAAATTAATTGATTGCATTTATAACTTACACTGCCATAGATGGGAGAATATTTTGCGTATTTTTTATTGTTCTAAACGATCTAAATAATTTTCCGAGTCGAACGTCTGACGTATGTCCATGTTTATTTTGTAAACGATTTAATTTTTAAATATGAAATATTATTGCATCTAGGACGAAGGAAAAATTATGAATAGAATATTGTCATCATCGTCATAGTTCTATTCATTATTTCGTCAAAAAAATCGTACTTTAACGCTCATAAATATATTAAATATAAGAGCAGCTAATTGTGTAATCATAAATTATTGTGTTTAATATCTGGAATATCGAAGCGTATCTCATTACAAGTCCCATATAAAGATCTTTCCCGAAAATAACTTTAATATTATTAACCACATTAACCACTATTCAGTTAAGAACCATCAAAATATAATGAATAATTTTGTAAAGGGTAAAGTGTTACTACTACAGATATAGTATAGAGCGTAGGTTTTCTTTTGAAGACCACTGCACTATGATGTAGGGTATAATATGGTCGGTATTGAATGATTATAATTTTCTTAATTGCTTCAAATCCGTTTACTATTATTTCTTTTCTAGACAAGCCAAAAAGAGATGATGAAAAGGTCATAAAATTCCCAAATTTCGTCAGTATATTTCATCATATTTTTTCCTTTTTTTATTTTATATAAAGATTTTGTAGATACATGGATTTAATATCAGCCGTTTTGATATTTATTAGAGATATGATATAATGTGCAATAACAAAAATTATAATATAAGCATTGATAATAATGATTGCAGTGGTCC
Organism: Protocalliphora azurea; assembly: GCA_932274085.1. NCBI lineage: Eukaryota > Metazoa > Arthropoda > Insecta > Diptera > Calliphoridae > Protocalliphora > Protocalliphora azurea. Next base: position 92,102,856 of record OW026520.1, read on the forward strand.
CGCGTTTTAATAAAATATGTACATATCGCTCATTTACTTCAAGAACGACAAACTCAAAAACGAAATTTTTGAGTTAATGATGTAGAAAGATGTAGAAATAAGCGTTATATCAAACTTTATCTTGTTATTTTATGGCCACCGTTTGAGAACAGAATTTGTTAAATTAGTTTTTATGTTAAGATAAATGGTATTTTAAAACTTTGAATGTGGTTTCTACGAAACCAGTTTTTTTTTTTTTTTTTTTTTTTTGAGTAATGACGTTCTTGAAATAAATAAGCTATATGTATATATCACCCATTTAGTGCAACAACGTCATAATTCTAATTACATTAACTATTGTGTATTATAATACTTGCAAAAACGTATTACTTAATTGTAGCAAATGGGCGAAAAAAAAATTGCAAAACATAATACTATTAGTATACATCATACATACATACATACATCATGCATTAACTTTATTTTCATAAATTCTGTATTTAGTTGACAGTTCATTTATGTACATTAACGAATTATCTTAGAAAACATTAGAAATTAAAACTTAACATTACATTACACACCATAAATGCACTAAACAACATATAAGAGATCATTCCTGAATATAGAAATAGAAAACAATTTTGTATTATTTATTTTAATATTATTTTATAAATAATTTTTACTGATTTAATAAAAAATATTGTTTAAATACCTGAATAAAATCAAATATTTAAATATTTTTATTGTTTCCATTAAAATAATTATTCAAATTTATAAGAATATCCAAATTCTCAGTTTTAATAAATATTATAATATTTTAATAAAAAAAAAAAAATTCAATAAAATATTTAAAAATTTAAGTATTAGAAATTACAAATTTTGTGATAGGTCCGTTTTCATTTAAAAATATTATTGGATTTAAGAATTTATTTAATGAATATAAAATTTAATTTTTTTCTGTGTACTAGGCATTGTCGAAATACATATATATATGAAAACGATATTTAGAACCTGATTTTGTAAAACGAAATGAAAATTCGTTTCGACAATTTTTATTGAGAACAATAAATAAATTTTAATTTAATTGTTGTTTTTCGTTTCGTTTTATAACACAGAAAAAATTAAATTTCGTATTATATTACCAAATTCATAAAACCAATTATATTTTTTTACTGAAATCGGACCTATCACTGAATAATTCAAATTCGTAAATATTTTATTGAACAAATTTTAATTTTTTTTCTTATTAAAACACTTTTATTATTATTAAAATCAATAAAAAAAAAACTATTAAATTTTTTGCAGATTTTCAAACAATTTTTATTTACGTTGCAATATTTACAAAACAATCAAAGCCGTTTTGGTGGTGCGATGATTCTGTTGGCAGGTGATTTTTGGCAAACATTGTCAGTGATTCCACGGTCAACGCCAGCCGATGAACTTAATGCATGTTTGAAGTCGCCCGTTTTGTGAAAACACGTGAAGAAACTCAAATTGACTGTGAACATGCGTGTCGAGCTGCAGAATGACCAATATGGAGAAGTATTTTCCAAACATTTCTGGACATTGACAACGGCAAAATCCCGGTTGCATTCAATTTCCCGTCGTATTCTGCAAGCTGTTTTCCTAACATTACACAAAATTACAAAAATCATGATTGGTTGAGCGAACGTGCTATATTGGCTGCGAAAAACATTAATGTCAACGAAATGAATTTATCATTCAAAGTGAAATTGCTGTCGAATTGATGACATACATATCGGTTGATTCGTTGGAATTACCAGTTTACCGTCTCACAATCTCCAATTGAAAGTCGAATAGTTAAAGGAAAGTACAAACGAGAAGGCGTTTTGAACGGCTCCGACCCACATTCCATTCGATTTTTTTAGTTATTTATTTATTCATTTAATTCAGATATAGATTCTACAATAGCTGAGAACAATTTGCAATTGAAAAAGATAAAAGATATATATATATATATATATATATATATATATATATATATATATATATATATATATATATATATATATATATATATACTATATATACTATATATATTATACTATATACATTAAATACTATCATAAACAAAATTGTTAGAATTAAAATAGCTTATTAATAAATATTTAATTTCAGTACCAGTATCAGCATATACTACGAAATGGATCAAAATCATCGAAATTGGATCTATGGTAATCAATATAACGTGGAACATATGAACTAAGTTGTCTATTTAGAATATTAATGAATACTTTACTAATGACATATTCGGAATCAATATTTCCATTAACAATATTCAAGAAAAACGCTATGTTTGCAACGCTCCTTCTAATTTTTAAAGTTGGAAGTTTTATAAAAGCCAAACGGCTACGATATGGAGGAAGGTTTGAATCTCGGTTCTATCTTAGATTCCGTAGGCAAAAAAGAAGAAATTGTTTTTGGACTGATTCAAGTTTACAAATATAAACTTATATACTTATATTGTGGGTCCCAGATTACTGAATTGTATTTCAGAATAGGCCTAGCTAATATAGTAAATAGCCTTTTCGCCACGTAAAGATTAGTGAATTCTTTCGACCACCTTTTTATAAAACTTAAAACACTATACGCCTTACTCATAGACATTATTATTATATGATTATTGAAGTTGAGTTTGTTTAGGTTTCAACGAAACCAAAAATAGATAAGACAACACGAATGCTGACGAAGTGTGTAGCGGCACAGAAAATACATATTCCATTCTGCCGGTGTCTAATTATAGTTCACAACTCTGCTTTGGTACTTCCAAACAGAGATAACAAAGCAATTTACGAATGCAAACTTGTTTAGAGTTTTCTTTATCAAAATTTACTCCTAAATCAATGAAGGAATCAACCAAGTTCAATTTTGTATCACCAATATAGCAATCATTGGAAATTGGGGAATATCTATACAGAGATTCTATTCCATTAGGTTAATGTTACACCAATTATTAAAGCTGGATTATCGGTTTGTGGATTTAGCACGTATTCTTCATTTGATAAAGTTAGAATAGCATACATTAGGATCTTGCAATCCTCATTTCATCATTTATAAATAGTACAAATAATAGTGGACCAAGATGACTGCCTTGTTGGACACCGGAAGTAACATTCACATAGTTAGACATTGTGCTATTGAAAATTACACATTATTTACGATTCTTCAGATAGGAATAAATCCATTTAAGGAAGTTACCACAAAATCCAATTGCATTTAGTTTAGCAATTAATAGATCGTGATTAACATTGTCAAAGACTGCTAAAATCCGTATATACTACATCAGTTTGCAATCTCCTTCGAAAACCGGAATTAATACGTGATGATAACTCCATGAAGCTGGTAGATGTTGATCGACCATGGTAAAATCCATGCTGTGTTTTTGATATTATAGATGAAGTTTGTGGCGGTAATATCGATGTTATAATTTTCTCAAACAGTTTAGGAATGGCACTAAGCTTTGCAATTGCTATATAATTTGTCACTGCATTTCTACAACCCGATTTATAAAGTGGAATTATATAGGAGTTCTTCCATCTTTCTTGAAAAATAGCGATCTTAAGAGAGTTATTATATATGTGAGTAAGAGGCATTGCTAATACTTCTGCACAGTTTTTCAGGATACAGGTGGGAATACTATCAGGCCCAAGACTGAATGAACTTTTTGCACTTTTTAAATATTTTATAACTGTTTAAACATCCAGGGACAATATATTAATCGATGGTGAATGTGGGATAGCAAATGGATATTGTTTACTATTATGTCTCCTGGAAGAAAATGTTCAAATGCATTTGTTAAGTTTTTATCATTGAAAAACTTTGCACTATTAATTTTCATTGTACTCAGGTATGAGGAAATTTTTGGCTTGGAATTAATGAAATTGTAAAACAGTTTCGTTTAATGTGTAATTTCATTTTATGAAGATAATTATTATAACATATATTATTCTGCAAATTACAACAGCTTCTAGCAATAAAATATTGACATTGATCAAATATATTATTACTTTTCCTAAACTTTTTTAACAAACGATTCATTCGATTTTTTAACCATGCCAGCGTGGTAGCTTTCCAGGAGATCAATTTGTTTTAATTTGTTTCTTCAAAGGAATTGCCGTAGCGATGCACATCTTCAGTATAGAATAAAAATTATTTATAACTTGATCAAAATTACTTCTATCTTCATTAAATGATAGTACTTCAAACCAGTTTACATTGGACAATAGTTGATTCAGTATGTATTTGGAAATTAGTGCGATTAAAGTTTTATGAGGAATAGGTGTTGATATTTGAAGAGTTGGATGATGAGGATAATCAGGTGTACAAAGTGGATTTACTCGAACTACAATAAATAATCAATCCAATCAATACGATTTATGGGTACAAAGAAGTCTGTATCAAATAATGTGACCCAGGAAGCCGTTGGAATATTAAAGTCATCTAGTGTAACTAAGTGGTCATACGGATTAAGTCTATCAGCAATGGATTTAATTGCCAATAAATAATTTTCATACACAAAAGGATAAGCATCAGGAGGAATATATGAACATATTGCGTACATTGACTAGTTTTTGATTTTTATGACAACAGCAATTATTTGACAAGGCCAATAACATCACAGAGTTTACTAACTCTATCCCTTCTAAAAATTTTATAATTATCACACATTATCTCGGAATTATATGTATTACCATTAAGCCATGTTTCAGTAAAAGCGATTACTTGAAATTCAAAATCGTAACTATTTCGGAATAAATTAGAAAGTTTTGTATTTATTCCCTTAAAATTCTGATATATAATATTAACTTAAGGATGTTTTTATTTTTTTGAGTTTATATAGGATACAGGAATACGGGCAATATTATTATCTTCGCAGTGAATAAATTCTCGTACAAGAGCATTTTTCGGCCAGAAATTAGGATTCATAACTTTATCAAATATTTCAAATGGAACAATAATCTTGAATAATGCTCTACTTCTTGCATTTATTTTGTAAATATTGACATTATCATGAATAACGTTATTGAATTTACCTTTCATATAGTTCTTTATATCATCTACGACTGTAACATGATAAAATCTTGTAGCAAAAATTGTTTTTCTGGGCGGAAGTAAACGCAGTTCTCTAGGTTCAGGTCCAGTCTCAAGAGATGCTATCGATGGATTCAGTATATTATTTGAAAATGAGATTAAGGTTAATGATGGATACGGAGACTCAACAGTATTTCCCAATGAAGGGAATGTGACTGAAATTGGATTAATGGAAGTGGAATATTAGGAGAAATGAACTTTACTGGCATTGCTAATGACGATACTGATAAAGGAGAATACTACTATCAAGAATTTCCGATTAAGGATATGTTATTATGGTAATAATTGGTTCAGATTTATCAGCTAGCTTCTTTCGTTTTGGAGATGAATTATGATGGGATTTGGATAATTCACCTTTCTTTAGTTGTTCAAACCCTCCTTTAAAGCTTTTAAAAAAGTTGTAAAATTCAATATTTACTTTCCTACAATTAGGACAAGTCCAATGTAAGGATTTAGAGTCATCTACATCACATCATTTTAAATGATAGTAACCTAAACATAGCCAGCAAGACACCACGGAAATATTACAGTTAATATTCAGACAGTTCATTATAGGGAATTAATATAAATTATTTAAGCAGTATTGTTCGCTGAGTAATAATAATCTGTTCATCACTAGATGTCACTGTTGGGAGTATTTATTAAATTCACAAACCAAGTGTTGTACTTAAAGGTACTGAATTAGGAAAAACAGATGACATACATGCACTGTTGTAAAAATTCGTTTTAAAATATTTGTTGGTATAACCAAATATAAATAAATTAAACAAAGAAAATGCAAATAAGTGTGGAAAATATAATTTGTTGTTGCAGATAAATGAAATTTTTCAATAATTGAAAAAACTACACATATAATATTTTATGTGTTACACCAAATTTAAAATCAATTAAAAGATCAACTTAGCTTTAGAAATTTTCAGGATTATGATGTTTTCAGAATCGTTTAATACACAAAAGCTTTAAAAACTTTCAATGATTTGGAGTAAAGCAAAATTGAAACAAACAAGGGCGGTCATTGCGGCGTGTTTGCAGCATTAACCTCGAAAATCCATGCTTCTCGCATGGTCTATTGTATGTCGCCTGTTCCCGGGCCGAAACACCATTAGCATTATTTGTTTACGCGCCAAACAACAAAACAAAAAATGTTGTGTATCATAGAGCGTTGCAATGAACGAAATTATGATATCACACCAAAGAAATCGAAAAAAATATTTCCTTATTTTAATTGGTTACCTGAACATCGATCTTTCAATCAAAATGTAAATAGAACACCACAAGATTCATTGTAGATATTTTCAAATCAAATGAAAATCAAACATACCATGAATAAAAATTATCATTCAAAAATACGTTTTTTTTTTACTATTTTTACACATTTCAAATAGCTTTTCGCAAATTCACAAATCGAACACAAACATTTTTCTAATTTGGTCAGAACAACGTTTGTCGACTGCCCAGTCCTGAACTCAATTATACCTTGATTAATGAACAAGCACTCTTATTCCTAGCAGAATTTAATTGATTGTTCGCATTCATTGAACTAACATGTTACACATCCAAGAAAAATAAATATATTTTTTATTCGAACTTTTTCGCGGACCCGCTTAAATGTTGCTGCGAACACCCATTCGAGAACCATAGCTTTAAATCACCATATGTAGGTAACAAGACCTCCACTAGTATACCATTCAGAATGTATATATCCGACTATGAAATTCTTAGCGAAACTATGACTAAATTAGAGGGTTTCGATTCTCTAAGCACTCAAATCAGTTTAAATTATAGAGAATCGAAGCTGCGGAAGACTCGATTGCTGAAAAAATAAAATTAAAGTTGCAGGCTCTAATTAAAAAAAAAAAAAAGATTTGAGAAAATAAAAAAACAAACTACAATTATTAAAATAAGCTCCTATTACAAATATTGACGTAGAAAGATCATTTTGTATCTTTTTACGCCAAAATAGATAATCTTTTACATTTGTTAACTTGTTTATGTAAATAAAAGCCTATGTTTGTGTCAAACTCAGTATCACGAATATACATACATGTTTTAAAAAATTAAAATCTATGAGCACAAATTTAAAAAAAGTCGCCAAGAAATAGCACTAATATTTAAAAAAATGGTTTTAATGCTTAAAAATACAAAATATATCAAAATATATCTTGGACTGATTTTTGTTATTTTCTTATAATTTTTTTCTTTTTAATTTAACAAATGAAGTATGAACGCGTATAAGGGCGTATAAGCCTAATTTTTCAAATGCGTTTTTTTTTTTTTAATTTCACCGAAAAATGACTTTAAAGACACTATTTTATGGATTTTTTTCATACTAATTTTTATTTGTTTTTTTTTTTTTAGGTGTTGGAATAGAATAAATGGAGTATAATCCATTATTAGAATGACACATAAACTTCAGAATAGGAAGAAAACATGAAAAGAAAACTTAAGTAATATTTACTTATATTGCAAAAATAATATAAATAAATATATAAATAATATAATAAAATTATCTATTAATGTGATTTTGTAAAACATGTAGACAACATGTATTCGGTCAAGTCCGATCATTTGATACCCTACAACATGCATTTTTATTATTTTTGGAGGGAGTCTTTTAAGGGACCTATGGTCAATTGTCGATCGGTTATTATAAGATTTGATGATGTAATTCATATTTCTGTAAAACATATGCATATGTAATATTATTATGATAATAGTTGTGTTCGCGTTCCTGATATTTTGTGAATTATCACAAAATGTTTACTTTAAAAATCTTGCAAGTGAGAGCAGAGAGAGAGAGAGACAATATTTGACAAGTCATTGATAGAAAAATTTATGAAACTGCCAGATGTTTTCCCTCCACGTGGGCCAAGATAAGGTCGATGAGATAGCGTCGAATATGGGAATTTAAAAACCGAGAAGTCAAAAATTCCTAATTTTGGGTATATTTAGAAAAAATCAATAAAATCAAGTATCAATAGCTAAATATTAAAAAATTATATTAATTATTTATGTAATATATAATTTCATTATATTATAATTGGAATAAAATGGTAAAAAAATTTGAGTTTCTTCAAAAATTCGTTACTTGCCCACAGCATGAAATCTGAGGATTCGCACGCCATAAATCATATTGATTATGAAAGTAGAAATTTTTTGAATAAAATGAGATAATCGGAGGAGTAACTATAACATTTTGTTCTAAAAATTGTCTACTTTCATAATCTATATCCCGTTGCTATGGGCCAGCAACGATTTCGTGAGCCATTTTAGAGGAACCCAATTTTCTCGGTAATTCTTTCATAATCTATATCGTTTACAGCGAGCCAATCCTTAAAATCATTGGCAAAAATCAGCAACGATTTTGTGAACCATATTGTTTATAGCGAGCCAATTTTTAGATTATATAGGAAAAATCAGCAACGATTTTGTGAGCCAATTTTCTCGGAAACGGCTCATTTTATTCATAATTTATATCGTTTATAGCTAGACAATCCTTAAATTTCATGCTATGGGTCAAAAACGAATTTTTGAAGAAACCCAATTTTTTGCCTCATTTTATTCTAATTATAATATAATAAAATTATGTATTACATAAATAATTAAATATTTAGTAATTGATATTTGATTTTATTGAAATTTTTTTTTATTTTCTAAATTTTTTTCATTAAAATATCCAAAATTGGGTTATTTTTGACTTCTCGGTTTTTAAATTCCTATATTCGACGCTATCACATCGACGCTATCTTGGCTCACGTATATTTTTGTATGTATATATAAACAAACTGCCTGTATATACAAAAAACAACAACACCAATAACCATTATGATACTGCTGTTGTCAACTAACCTGCTTGATTATACAAAAAACAACACAAATAGTCGTTGCAAACGACAACCACTGCTTGCTTATACAAAAAATGACTACTAAATTTATACATAAATGTTTGCATACATGCTTATACAAAAAAAAAAAAAAAAAAAAAAACAACAACACTAATAGCCATTATATTACTGCTGTTGCTAACTAAACTGCTTGCTTATACAAAAAACAAAAACAACACTAATAGTAATTGCAATGCTTAATATAAATGTTTGTGTCTGTATATTATTAACAGATTTTTTCACTTTTTAGCCTATAACTTGATTGTTTATGAACCAATTTGGTTGATTAAAAAAAAAACGAAATTTTGTAAAAATATTTATGACTAATCTATATAAAAACGAAATTCATAGCTTAAACAAGGGCTCTAAAAAGTCAAAAATGCGTTATGCCCGATATCTAGGTTATTATTGGACTAATTTGGTTCATTTCTTCAGCATAAAAATTCAGAAAAAAAATTCCAAATCTTCTTTGCAAAAGCGAAGTCTCTAACTTATATAGAGGCTTCAGAAAATCGAAAACCAGTTAAAAAAAAACCTTTTTTTATTATTATAATTTTTTTTTTTATTATTATTTTTTTTTTTTTTTTGAACCGATCTTAATGAATTTCAATAGCAAAATTATCGAAAGGATTTCCGATCGTTTGATATATATTATATATGGCAGTTATCTATATATAAGAACTAAGTCCGTATATAAGAACTAAGTCCGTAGCTAATTTAGGACTTGGATATCAGATTAGGGTATCTGTAACTAATGAACCGACTGAGTTCATTTCTTCAGCAGAAAAATTTAGACCAAATTTTCCGTTTTTGTTTTATAAAACCGAATTCCTTAGCTTATATAGGGGCTTCAGAAAATCGAAATCCGGTTTCAAAAACCGCATTTTTTTAAATATCTTCTCTATTTTTAAACCGTTTATTTTCTCAGTTTTAATAAAGAAGTTCTGAAAAAATTTCTGTTCTTTTGATGTATATATCATATATCTTCACAAATGATATTTAAACCATTTTTAAGTCGAAAAAACCTCAAAACAACCGGCACTTTAGACATATCTCCGACATTTATGAACCGATATTGCTGAATTTCAATAACAAAATTCTCGAAAGGATCGTTTGATATATATATTATATATGACAATTATCGGTGGACTTCATAAACGCCATTTCAACTGACGAACGAACATGCATCGTTAGTGTGATGCATCCATGAAGAGACAAGTTTCCATTGACTTGTATTAACCCCCCCCCCCATTCCTTCCAATATTCCTAGTATGACTTCCACCTGCTTAATGGGTGGTGGAATCTATACCGTGACTATTGGTCGCAACGGCAATTCCGACGCTGATATAACCTCCAGTTGCGCATCTGGACAAAGGTTACCACATCTGCTAATAGCGGCTTTCAGGAAATCAAAGGTTCCTTTATTACCACAACCAACATTCTTGAAACCACTTGTCCAGTCTGCACGCATGAAGGCTATTTCACCCGGCCTGTGCTTTGTCTGGAAGATTTCGTCCATAAGCCTATCTTCAATTAGCCGCCACATTTCTGTACTGATTCTCCCATCTGAATCAGCACTGTCAATGACTGCTGCTTGAAGAATGTCCGACTTGGACGAATTCTTTACCTTTTTGGACGATGAAGGTTGATCATCACCAGATACTACCCGCTTTACTATTCCCTTATGAGAGTTTTTAATCGGCCCACTTGGTGTCTTATCAACCTTCTTCGCCGATGGTATCTGCTGATCATCTCTAGACCTCAATCGTTTTATGGTCCCCTTAGGAGGACCCTTTAAAGAGTCATGTGGTACATGACCAGCTTTCTTGGAGGTAGACGGTATCTCATCTCCAGGCGGAGCTCCCCTAATGCACCTCATCTGAGAGTTCTTAGCGAGTTTGGCTTACCGTCTCTGCTCCCTTCCTAGTTTGAGTTGTCTACTACCAGTCCTAGCTGACCTGTCCTTTGCCTTGCGAGAACTTACAAGACCTCTGGATTGCTTGATTGTTAGCGGCGACTTGTGGTTCCAAACTACTGGGACTTTTTACTCTTGCGAGTAATTTCCGGAACTTCCTCTACCTCCACTTTAAAACCATCGGGATAAGACCAAGATATCAGCGATGGAGCCATAGGTCCGTTCAAACCTATATATGCTCTTTCGGTGTTTCCTGCGGACATGCCTATCCCGTCCGTCTAACAGCGATGGGTCCTTCTTAGCCAACTTATTTAGTGCAGCTATGGAGGCCCTAACGCCGTTCTTTGCCTTTTCAGATCTCGTTCGACTGTCGGTTGCGACCTGCTCATCCATTGGGTGTACTACCGCTTCCTGCCGAGCAATTGTTTTGGCCAAAGGCCTGGACATGCCTGATGCCACCGTCAAGCTCTCCTGCTTCATAACCAGTGATGTCACAGTGACTGCAGTTCCAATCTCCTTGCCCCGATCAAGAGCAGAGGCAATTGTTGTCTCATGTTCTTCATCAGACCCAAGAGTCAGCCCCTCCGTCGCACTGGATCCTACAAGATCCTTCGCCGAGTCCAGCAGGCTATTCTCCTTCGTGAGTTGGGTCAGTAATTGTCCGTGTTACATGAGGATGTCCTTATGCAGCCTCAACAAGTCCAAGTCGTCGTCCTCATCCTCATGCTCCCCCCTTTCATCACGTCGTCCTTCTTTCTCCCTAACTCGACCCTATCCCTAACCCCTATGTCAGCGTCCGTAACTTCCTCTTCCCTAGCCAAATCCCCTCCGTCCACTTTCCCTTCGTCCTTTTTTTCCCTTAACCTATTTGTATTTGTAAAATTCTTGTCCCACGAGTGAGCATGTAAAATATAGGCCATCTCGCGCAGTGACGGCGTACGCGGACTAGGCTGTAATACAACTGACCCTTGCCATCAGCATCAGAGGGGAACTGTTTTCGATTAGTTTCTTTTCGCACTAACTAATCATTCAGATCCTCGGCACTGCTACCTACTACCTTGATCTTAAAAGTGCATGATACCTGTTTATTTGGTCCGCGGAAAACGTATGGCACCAAGACCGTACCCAGTGCCAGAGAATGCATTTATTTTGGCAGAATCACCATTTAGAATACATCAATTGCACCGCATCCAGTCCACCAAGCCTATCCGTTACCAGGACCAGGTGTGATACAAAGGATGCATTAATGCCGGCAAAGGGAGAGGGTGCCAGCACCGTACATGAATACATCCAGTGCCTCTCGCTCAGTCCCCCCCTATCCACCACCTGGGGCGTTCGATGGAAGTAAACAAGTAAAGACTTCGCACGGAGTGAGTTTAAATACCTTCTATGTATTTAAACTCACTATAAATTTAAACTAAATTAACAACTCACTATAATTTCAAATTAAATGTGAAATAAAAAAAATCACTAATTAAAAATTAACAATATTTTTACGAAATTGTACTTGAATTCAAATATAACGGTTTTAACGGCTGGTTTAAAATTAAATAATGCTTCTCGACCTTTCTGTTTATGTTAACAACAGTTAACATATTATTATTAACATAGCTGTAAACCAACAACATTGAATAAGAAGCTTTCGCCATTGTTTGTAAGTATGGCAACACTAAATGTTTAAGCTGCTAACATTAACATTGAAAGCTCTAGTTTGTCCGTTAAGAACATTGAAAAAAGAAATAGAGCTTTCGAGAAATATATAGGAGGTAATGCAGTGTATATAAATTATTTTTAAATAAAATAAAGAGTCGTTACAACTTTTAAACTACTAAACTGCTTTTATTTGCAATCAAAGTATACGGGTTATTTAAAGAAAATAAACCACAGTTTTTAAAAGGTAAAAATGTAATAATATTTTATATTAACACATTTTTTTATTCAGCACCATAGACAACAATAATGATTGATCACTTTAAAAGTTATACATTTACTGAACGAAATTATGTCGTACCTGTTCTTTTTTTTATCTGGAACAGTCGCCCAGTCAAATTTTCTAGATCCAAATTTAATACTAACGTGTTTTGGTATTACAAATTTGTGCATTTTCTACTTTTAAACATCCAAGAGTGTAAAAAAAAAACATTTTTAATGCTTGGATGAAAAAGCCCTCTTCAAAATGCTAACAGTTATCGGTGGGCTCCATAAACGCCATTTCAACCGACAAAATGACGGACGGCATCGTCCTATTGCCATAATTTCTTACAGGATCCAGAAAATATAAAGTTTTTTGCTCTACGATGAAAATTGTGGAAATTACAAACGGAATGGCAAACATATAAATACCCTTTACACCTGTGGTGAAAGATATAACAAGAAATTAATATGAATGCATGCACGCCATAATCATTTTTACATCATTTTTACATGAAGTTTTAACATCATTTCATCTCTAACAGCTACACCTAACTTAGTGTCTACATTAGAGATTTTTTTTATCAAGACAAACGTCAAACTTAACACGAATTTGTGGAAAGTGGCAACAGTTTCCCAAAAAGAACAATGTGGCGTATTCATTATTATTTTTTATATATGCAGTTTGACAACTGTAACAACCAAAATAATAATCAGCTGTTTAACTTGTATATATTCGCATTAATTCTGAAGATTGTTTTGATAAAAATTTGCCTAATGTAGACACTAGGTAACAGAATATTTAAGATTTTTCTGTCAGAGAGTATCAAATTCGCTCTCTGTAAAAATTATCTCACATGTAGATTTAAATATTAGTATTATAAGAAGTATTATGAGACTGTTGTGACTACGTCTGCAGAAAGACATTTTCATTTCTTAACGTTAGAAATAACGTCGGCAGAATAACGGGAAATCAATTTATTTCCAACTTTGTGTAATGGGGTGGAGAAAACGTAAATGAGAAATTTATATGTTAAATTTTATTAAAACGGGCAAAAGTTTAAGAGAGAACAATAAATTTGACAGCTAATGTTAAACATTATTCCTCAGCTTTGCGTTTATTGCGAAATAAATGCGCAATAGATTTCTTATTGGTCCACACGTAAAATTTTGAATAGAGAGGTAGAATTTGATAATGCCAACATAAAAATTTCTACGTGTAGAGTAGTGGTGATGATATTTCTCTACACAGTTATCTTCCCTGCCAGCAATTAGGTGATAGTTTTATCCACTATCAGAAAAATGACTCTTTCTAGTATTCTCAAGATGTTATTTTACTGTTAGTAAACAATTTTACAAAAACAAATAACATTAATTTCGATTTTTGATTCACTTATTCTATATTTCTTACTAACTAAAATATCGAAAAAGTCACTTAAAAGTAAAGATAAATATATAATTACCAAAAACTGTCTCCCATTAGTGTTCTCAAGATGTTATTTTCCTGATAGTAAAAAATTTTACAAAAACAAATAACATTAATTTCGATTTTCGACCTTTCGAAAATAAAAAACCATTAAATTAAAAGCAAAAAATTTTAAGAAGTCGATGGCACTAAGTTGGCGTGTTACTTTCAAAGGCAAGCAATCGATTTTTTAAAAATTTTAAGAAAAAAATTAAAAAAAGATAAAGTGAGATAAAAATAATATATATATATATATATATATATATATATATATATATATATATATATATATATATATAAAGTGAATGTTGTTTATAATGAAGACAAAATGAAAACAAAATTGTGAAAAAAATTTTTGAAATTTTAAATTAAATTAATTAAAAAATAAATATTATTCAGTACAAAGAAGCGAAAATTCATTTTGAAGACAACAAATAAATTTGGATTTATTTCTTGCTTTTAATAATATAAAATTTCGAAATAAATTGCGTTTCGCTCATAAAAATATGTATATTTTTTTAGTGAAAATGAACCCATATATGCATGTTCATCAAACCTTTCAACTAAATTTTTAAAGTTATTAGCTCTTCGAAATCAAAAATATTCTGTTACAATTTATCAAAATATATCTATAATTTTTTTTACTAAGGTAAGTTGTTTTAATTTTCCCTAACCCTAACCCTAAATGACTTCATTCGTCACACAAAAAAAGCGGTCAATAGTGTTATTAAAAAAGTATCCAAACTGCGATACCGTTTTGCCCGAAAGAAGATTCCTCTTCGATAGGAAAATAACTTCTTTTTCTTTTACTATTTTAAAATAAATATGGATACTATTTAGTCAAAGTTTGGATAGTATTAAGTTAGAATTTCGACAGTAATAGTGACGTTTTCTGCTCCTCAAAATGACTCCAAATTGACACATAAAAAGAGCACTTAATAGTGTCATTAAAAAAGTATTAGAACTGCTGCACACTTCTTCCCGCACGGTGACTCTTCTTGGATAAGAAAATAATATCATATTCGACTGTTAAAAACAACTTGAGGTTACTCTTTAGTGCAAATTTGGATAGAAAATGTTGGCAGGGTTATAAGGTGAAATGTAAAAAAAACACATATACGAAAGTTTGTTTGTATGTGCATGTGTATTTTGGAAATATAGTATTTATTAGAATAATTTTTTAATAATTTTAATTTTTTCTTTGAATAGTTTTTTCTACGTAAGTGGAAATGCACTATAACTTGTAATATTAAATAGTTCCTTTAGTTATTAATTATAACTGGAATAATATTTAACGAAATTATTGTTTTGCGTTTAATTTATTTAATTTTTTTAATTAAAAAATTTTATTAAGTTTATTGCTCTCAAAATCGCTAAATCTTGTAATAAAATAATTTAATGGACATCACTACAATTCTTTTGAGTTTGTTAACAGCCCGTCTAGACGTAACATAATATGTAAGATTTTTGTGTCAGAGAGTGTCAAATTCGCTCTCTGAGAGAATTATTTCGCGTGTAGATTCAAATATTAGTATTATAAGATGTATTATGAAACTGTTGTGATGAGATTTCTCTACACAACCATCTTATAAGATGAACTGTCAAAAAAATACACATACACGAAAGTTTGCTTGTGTGTGTGCATGTGTATTTTGGAAATTATTGAAAAACAATATTATTTTGCAAAATTTTTTAGTTTTAGTGTTTGTTTTACATGTTAAAAATCATTTTTATAAAAATTGTGTTAAAAAAGTGCGAATTGCTTAAATAAAAAGGACATGTTTACTCTGTAACTGATTGAAAATAATAATATCTTATAGGATTTATTACAATACGTGTACCCCTTATTTAAGATTTAACATAATATAAACAAAATGTTTACTCTCCTCTGCCGGCGTTATCTCACATATTATATCAGCGTTAATCTCAGTTGTAGACCTGGGGTAAAAGACCACGTAATGTTTTCATTTGTGAACTGTCAAAAATAAGCAAAGTAAATATAATTTCATTATAATAGACCTAGATTTCAGGAAAAAGTAATATTAATTAAAATAATATTCAATCAACAATTTATTAAATAACTTTTAAGCTATTTCTGACTTTTAAAATAAACGTCGAGAACAACTAAACACACAATGACAGATATCGGTCAATGGTATAGAGAATTACCCAGATTTACGAGATTCTGGCTGACTGCCACAGTGACCATGAGCTTATTGGATCGTTTTGGTATATTGCATCCCGGTTATTTGTTTTTATCACGAGAACTAGTCCTAACAAAGTTACAATTATGGAGATGTATTACCAGTCTGTTTGTTTACCCACTAACATCGTCAACGGGTTTCCATTTTCTCATCAATTGCTACTTTATCACACAGTATAGCGCCCGTTTGGAAAAAGATCAATTTGGTCGAAGTCCAGCAGATTATTTGTTCTTACAATTGGTTGTAGTCATTTTAGCTATTGCAGGAGGTTTACTATTCGATGTACCCTATCTTATGGACCCGTTGGTGGTGGCCGTTACTTACATTTGGTGTCACCTGCATAAGGAAGTGATTGTGAATTTTTGGTTTGGCACTCGTTTTAAGGCAATTTACTTGCCATGGATTTTATCTGCTATGGAGTTGATTTTCCATCGGTAATAATAACAATAAATAAAACATTTTATTACTATTTAATTTTTTCTAATTTACTTACATTACAGTTCCATAGCTTCTCTTATTGGCATTTTTATTGGCCACTTTTATTATTTCTTTAAATTCCAATACCCACAAGAATTAGGTGGTAATGCTTTCCTGGAAACACCCTTTATACTGTAAGTAGTTTTATTGTGTTAAGATTGTTTACATTAGCAGTACTTTTAATTGTTATATATCTTTAGTAAACAATATGTTCCCGATATTAGTGGTGGCGTAAGTTACTTTGGTGTACCACCAGTCTCAAGAGCCGATCAAAGACAAGGCGGTGCTACCGCTGCAGCTGGTATTTGGGGTCGTGGCAATACTTTGGGCCGTTAATTTCATCTCAACACACTGCTGCCCATTCCCCAGCGAATATTATAATTAAATATTTTGTATAGTAAATGAAATAACAAATATTTTTATAAATTGTACTGAATTTCAAGCATTATTGTTTTCTTCTTTTTAATTTTTACTCAAATTTCTTTACTAATCATACTTTTATGTGGACCTAACATTTTTCTATGCAATATAAAAACAAGTAAATTATAAATAAAACAGTAATATTTTAAGGTTAAGGTTGAGTACTAAAGCCAGATGAAAATTAGTTTAAATGTAAATAAAAGAAATAATAATATTAAATTTATTACTATTTAACTTCTAAAACATCTTTACAGGGCGTAAAAGCCGGTTTAACGTTCCCAAGCGACCCAATATTCATCTCTAACACGATTTGAAAATTTAAACAAGTTATTTAATACTACTCACGGGTTTATCCTTATTTGTTTATTCAATTGCGAAGAATATATATTTTTTTTTTTTTTTTTTGAAGCCCTATAAAAATACTGATGAACTTGATATTTTTGGAGATTAAACAACTTGATTTGAAAATTTTATATTTATTTTTAATACAAAATCATATAAAATAAAAATGACTCATTTTGAAACCCTAGAAAATGTCTATTTAATATCACATAACAGAGCCACACCTCTTACAATCCAATGATCAGGATTTTTAACAGTATTTAACCATAAAGGTGAAATGTAATTCAAATCCGTGCGATTAATTTTCTTATAAACAGGACACTATAACAAATTAAAAATATACCTTAAAGCTTTTCAACAATCGAATAAAAACAAAATTACATACCGTATATAACTTAGGACTCTTAGGTGCTGTTGAATTTATGGCTGATATATGTACCACCGGCATTAAAACATACAAAACTTTATTGGTAGATTCAATCAAACGTGATGTTTTCCGATCCCAACCAGCGCCATCCAAATAGAGACCATGTACATAAACACCCTCTTTGGGTGGTTTTTTACATTCATCTGCGCCGATTTTTAAAACTTCATTCGTCATTGTAACCTGATCTAAGGCCCAGCCACTGTGAGCTCGCGCCACTTCTTGTTTCATGGCAGTTAGAAAACCTTGCGGATTAAAAAATCCGGACATCCAAAAGACCACAGGACGGTTCTAAGACCAAGAATGTGTGTTAAATAATTTGAAAACTGTGATATTAGAAAACTTACACCGAAACACCAGGAATAAAATTGGGAATTTCTTTCCAGCAGTTCGGTAAACCAAAAACCCAATGTTGAAGAAGCCCAACTGCCTCTAAGCCATACCCCGGGCACTCGGGCATTAAATATGTTATCTAGGGCATCTCTTAATTGTTCACTCATAATAATGGTGCCCTCGATGGCTAAGAGAAGATCTTTAAGGGTAGATCTAACCAATATTATTATCTAGAAGAAATATGAAATTATTAATAAATAGAATGGGGTTGTTCATGAACGAAAATATTCAATTATATGAACAATGTGAAGTTGTTCAGTATTCCTGTTCCTTTTTGCTCACTTTGTCCTTTTTAATAATTTAGTACACTTAAGTCATTTACTAATATTTAAATGACTAACGTATTATATTGATCTATTTGGGACTGTAATTTTTTTATTCAAAATAGTTACAAAATATATCAAAAAATACTTTAGTTTGTAATAAAGTTATCGAAATTTCGAAATGATCACATAATTTTTTGGCAACAACAGAGATTCAAAAAAATGGCAATAATAACAAAGACATCTTCGGACTAATAAAAACAGTTCGTTCAGTCAAACAGTTCAGAAAAAAAGTGTACAACTGAACAAAAAGAACGAAAAAAAACAATCAGTAAAATAAACGATTAATCAAAAGATCAGAAAAGCACCCTATTACCTCCGCGAGTAATATGATACTCTAAACTTGTTTCGAAATTAAATTCTTTCTTTACATACATACATATTCATGGCAAAAGGAAACAGGTGGAAGTAGTTCTACAAAAACAACAATACAGCGAATTCATTAATTTTATTATACATGGAGTTTGACACTTCAGTGGGCAAGTAAAAATTGTGGTTATATGTAATTTGACAATTCTAAGTTCTTAAAAAATAATCAGCTAGTTAAGTGAGGTCACCTTTTTGAATTCGCCTTGATATATAGTTGAAGTTGCAGCAAAATTAAGGCTTCAGGGCAAGGACGGTGAATAACCGACTTAATGAGTACCTCAACGAGCTGTGGGAGTACTTTAAAAAATGGGGCTAAATTTGAACATGGGAAAGACTGTGACTGTTATGTTCAAGGGTACTAGGAAGTATATATATCCGAATTGTAGGTCTTACATACCCTCTTTGTGGATCGGGGGGGAGAATATTGGGACATCCGACCGTATGTGATATTTAGGGGTGGTATTTTATGAGAATTTTGAGTTCTACAGACACTTTGACGACGTACTGGAAAGGACCAAGAGAATCTACTCTACATATAAGAGTATAATACGTAGAAATGGGGGCCTCGACCAGAGAATACGACTCTTGCTCTATCGCCAGTTGATACGTCCCCTCATCGCCTACGCTTTTCCTGCTTGGTTTGGCATCTCGTCATTCCAGATGGAGAGGCTTAGGAGATGGGAGAGGGCGGTTCTGGTAGCATGCCTGTGAATGAGACCACGGCTCGGTGAAGATGGAATGCCGCGAAGACCCTCAAGCACATCAATTTATGGGGCAATCGACTTTGACAGATCAATTCTTGATACAGGGTGCCTTGAAATTTTTAGAGAGTGCGTGCTCCTTAGAGAACAATGTAGACAGAAATTGTCATGATAGTTTTAGTAATATTGAGACTGTTCAGGGCTCAAGATATCTGTCCCCGGTGGATCTACTGACTCTTAGGGGAGCTGGCCACCTTTTTGATGGTGCAGACCCTCTATTCTATCACAGGAGGATACATTCTTTGAACATAGTTGATACAGTATATAATACTGCTCAATGAACTACTATATTGTAAATATATTTCCTTTTATCCTTAGTTTTTACCGCCTTTAGTAAGTAAGTTGTATAATATTATTAGTCTTAAGATACTTTTAAGTTATTTGTAAGTTTTATTAGTATGTAAGTTATAAGAAAGGATTCCTCTTTTTCACCCTTTTTTAAGGAATGTATGAAAATGTAAAGATAATGAAATAAATGGTTGTAGCAACACTGCTAATAGTACAAAATTTGAAAGTCCTTGAAAAATACTATGTATGTAAGGAATAGCTTGTAAAAATTAACTTAAATACTATAAGTTAGTTTTAAGAAAATTTGTAAAAGAAAATGAATGGGAATAAATAAATCTTGAAACTTGAAAATTAAAGCTTAACCCCAGGTCTATAACTGAGATTAACCTAGTGTCTACAATAGGCAAATTTTTATCAAAACAAACGTCAAAATCAGTACGAATATATACAAGGTAACCTTAGTTAAACAGCTGATTATTATTTTGGTTATTACAGTTGTCAAACTGCATATATAAAAAACAATAAAGAATACGCCATATTGTTGTTTTTGTGCAACTGTTGCCACCTTCCATAAATTCGCGTTAAGTATGACGTTTGTCTTGATAAAAAATTTTCTAATGTAGACACTATATAGCTCTTATATAATATGTGAGATATGTTAAATCTTAAATAACCTAGTGTCTACATTAGGCAAAATTTTATCAAAACAAACGTCAAAATCAGTGCGAATATATACAAGGTAACCTTAGTTAAACAACTGATTATTATTTTGTTTGTTACAGTTGTCAAGCTGCATATATAAAAAATAATAATGAATACGCCATATTGTTGTTTTTGTGCCACTGGTTCCACCTTCCACAAATTCACGTTTTGTCTTGATAAAAAAATCTCTAATTAGACAATATGTAATAAATCCTATAAGATATCATTATTTTCAGTCAGTCGCAGAGTAAACATGTCCTTTTTATTTATAAAAATGTTTTTTAACATGTAAAACAAACTCTAAAAGGAAACAATTTTACAAAAATTACTGTTTTTTTAGTAATTTCCAAAATACACATGCACGCACACAAACGAACTTTCGTGTATGTGTATTTTTTTATAGTTCATCTTATAAGATGGTTGTGTAGAGAAATCTCATCACAACAGTCCATAATACATCTTATAATACTAATATTTGATTCTACACGTGAAATAATTCTCCCAGAGAGCGACACTCTCTGACACAAAAATATTACATATTATGTTACCTAGTGTCTACATTTGGCAAATTTTTATCAAAACAAACGTCAAAATCAGTGCGAATATATACAAGGTAACCTTAGTAAAACAGCTGATTATTATTTTGGTTATTACAGTTGTCAAACTGCATATATAAAAAACAATAATGAATACGCCATATTGTTGTTTTTATGCAACTGTTGCCACCTTACATAAATTCGTGTTAAGTTTGACGTTTGTCTTGATAAAAAATTGTCTAATATAGACACTATGTTACGTCTAGACGGGCTGTAAGGCATAGAAAACGACTAGAAGCCCAACACTCTCTTAAAAACTTTAATTCAGATGTCAAAAAAAACTGAACTCTTTGTATGCGTTAGTAGAATTTTATATAGTTAAATTAGTCGTGTGAAGAGAGTATTTTTTTTTTGCTGAGAGAATTAAAAAAGCTGGACTTCTAATTCTTTTCGATGGCTTAAGGGTTCATTTTAAAGGAATTTTTCTTTAAAAATTTCTTTCGTTTCCAAATGTAATATTTTTTGTTATATTATTTTTCCTGAGTAAAAACAAAATGGGGATCGAGTATAATCATTTTTATTTAAGTCAAAAATAAATATTTATTAAGATTCATTAGTTGTTATCGTATTTTATTAAACTTAATTATTAAATATTCGAATTTTAGTACTCTGAGTGTGAAAAATTAAAAATTGAGTATCTTTTGATATCGTAAAACACTTTAATTTTCTATCCCTGAGTGACTTTTATAAAAAGATGTTAGGTACTGGGCAGTGTTGCCAAGAGGCGAGAAAAAAGTGGCTAAATTGAACTTTAAAAAGGCCAGAAAAAAGTTATAATTTTTTCTTTAATATAAAAACTTATTTTTTCTCTTTTTCATTTGTTTTTTATATTTTTAAAGGTTTTGTAATAAATTTATAAATATTCGAGAAAGACTCAGAATTACTTTTTAAATCGATCTAACGATGTCAGTCCGTCTGGCTGGACAACTGGCTACTAGGTGAAATTATGGACCGATCATAACCAATTTCAATAGGCATCGTCCTTGTGTCATGAAAGTCCTACGTACCAAATTATCTTCAAAATTGCGACCTGTGCTTTGTGCACAAGGTTTACATGGACAGCCAGCCAGACGGACGGACATCGTTAAAACGGATTAAAAAAGTGATTTTGAATCGATTGTTATACTTTAAGGTGGGTGTTGGATGATTTTTTCTGTGCGCTACAAACATCAGCACAAAACCATAATACCCCAACCACCTATGGTTGTGTGGGATATAAAAACTATATTTTTTTCGTTTTATGAATATATATATTTTTTTTTAGTCAGAAATTTTCAGAAAAACAACGAAATACACATAAATTCTTAGTACGAGCATGCTTTCCTGTAAATTTTGACTAAAACGAGCAAATCTGGCATTTTTTTGTTTATTTTAACAAAAATCTTTAATAAATTGGCGAATTATTTTTAAATAAGACACAATTTCCTTTCAAATGGTATACAAAATGTCTATATTGTATTTGGAACGTGTCAAGTAAGTAAATTTAAATTGAGCAACACACTTAAAATCTTTGTTTCCTTGCATTTAGGTAATGCAGTGCACTGATGTGGGTGAAATAACGTGTTAAAAATAATATAAAAAAACAAAGATTTTGCAATTTGCAGCGTTTTACTTATTTGAAATTAATTGATTTACACGTTCCAAAATCATTGGTTCAGCAATTCAAATGATTTATATTTATTACCATTTATTTCTCAGTTGTTGCCGCTGTGCATTCGTCGGCGACCATAGTGAACCATTCGCTATTTATACATACACGAATGTCACCAAATCTAACAAAATTCAAAATATACCAAATGTCATTTCGACTAACTTAAAGAAGTTACTCAAACTTACCAAAAGTTACCTGAATTCATACAAATATTTTATTGTGAAACATGTTTGGGTAACTTAGGATAACTTTACGTTTCAATTTTAAATAATACATTCTAATTTTTAAGTATATTTACCTTTTGCATGCGATCAATTTCTTGTCTAAGGAAAATATTCATTGAACTTAAAGCTCCCATGGCCCTTAAACGTTCTTTAACCTCGAACAAATCATAAGGTACAGGAGCTTTACTTTGCATTTCTTTAGCCTGGCGAGCTACCTTATCTTCGCGTGTTTCACCGCCACCACTCGAAGACTCTGAAAGGAAAAGTTAATATTTATTTTTAATTTCTATAATAATTTAATTCGGCAGTTAAAAAAAAAAATATAGGAAGAATTTATCTAATCGTTTTCAGACAAATTTTCTGTTCGCTTTGCAAAAATATTCACTTAAAGTAATTACATTTTACCTTTTGGTTGTATCGATATAATCGTATCCAATATAGATCTGGTTGTATTAGTTTGGTAAGTAATTTCAGCATTCGAATGAAATCCATACACTTGCGGAGGATCAATATTGGGTAGTTCTTCTATGGCTGCCAAATAAGCTTCTTGTTCTTTAAAACAAAATACTTTATAACCCTTAAAGAACTCAAAAGTTTCAGCAAACAGCTGATCATGGAACCAAACTCGACCAAATGTATTTAGCAAACGTTTGTCATAGTCGTCGGTAACACGACCACCATACTGGACTTCTCCTAACATATAGCGTACAGTATTCCAACTAATACCCTTACCCGGTTCCAAATCATCCAAATGATTTTGTACAAACAAACAACTGGCATACCAATCGGCTGAATTAAATTCATAGGGAATATTCCAGCCCAAAGGGCCAAATTTACGACGTTCCTGAACCACTGAATGTAAAAATGATATGGCAAACACCAAGGGATGATAATAAATAGATTGAGAATAATCTAAGAAATCTTGAGACAAATTGCTGTAAGTTCTTTTGAGACCTGCTCTTATACCAGCTGGGGGTTCATTTGTAAATTTCAAAGACATTTGCAATAAAGTTATAGAGAAACCCTCATGGGGTTCGGTGGTAATCCAAATTCTAAAATTGGTATTATAAGAAGATTGTTCAGCTCTTTCCAAATCGAGTAACAGCAAAGTTAATTCGTGCATATATTCCAAACCTAAATGACAGTTCTGCAATAAAACCCAGCCTCCTTCTTCTAAGCAAGTAGCTACTAATTTTCGCGCATGAATTTCCTGACCTTGGCCCATAGAAATTGGATAACATTTCAATTCATTTTTCTTGGCCAAAGCCTCTATGTTTGATGAGGGATCAGAACCCATGGAAAGAAAACAAATTATGGGTATAAGAGGTTTACTTTCAGCCAAAAGACCATCAAAGTTTAAAATAACCGGTTCTGCAAAGCGTTCTCCCAAAGAGCTAGCTATATATTTACGACTCTGTGATAAAGTACGATCTGTACACCAAGAACGCACCAATAACAGGCGCCGAAAAGCATCCAATGAATTATATCCATCTGGTATAATTTCATTTTCGGGACACTCTTTCTTGTACCAGTGGAACCAGGCTCTTTCATTATTTGCCACCTTATTCAAGATGTTGACAAAAGGACCTAAATTTGAAAGCTGCACTAAATTCAACCAAGTTTCATCTGTAATCCATTTAAAAGGTACTGGAGGACAATCATTTAGATTAAGAGCAGCTCCACCTTTAATAAAGTTTTGAAATTCTTCATAGCCGATTAAATCCATTTGACAATCTATATTAAGGGCCATTAGCAAAACAAATAAGAATTTATCTTTTTCATAGAGTCCTCGAGATTTATATCTATAGATTTCAAAGGTTAAATAGGCAATAATACGTTTAATACGCTTTTGCGTTATATGAGTTTTGGTCGACTCACGCATGCTGGCATCGAAACGATCAAGAAACTGTACCAATGACGTCTGATACATCATATTCACTTTGGCCATGGTGCAAACTAAGAAATATAAAACACTACCACGAGTAGCGACGGGACGATATTCTTCACGAGCTATATTGATTTTAGCTTCGGTTATTTTGGCAATTTCTAATTTTTCATTAACTTCTATGGCTGTATTTTTACTAGTATTGAGTACTTCTATAACAGTGACATCATCCAGCAAGCTACCCTGAGTAGTTGATAACTTATGCAGCAAATTCGCTTCCAATTCTTTCATTTTCTTCATATTTCCTGTAACAGTTTCAACTAAGTTTGTTCGCTCTTCTTCAAGTTCTTTGCGTTCCGTTAGGATTACCCTACCCAGCAATTGATCTTCTAAACCCTTCATGGTTACCGTAAAATCGATTATGGATGTACGTGCTGAAACCTCTGGTGTATAAGAGGGATTAGGTAATTTGGTGGTTATATAACAATGGAATGCAGCATTATAGTCTATTTCTTTATCTCCCAGCTTAATTTTAAATGTAGTACCCACTTTTAAAAGATTACGATCCAAGACATCGTCTAAACAAGGATCTAATTCTTCACCTACATCCTCAATAATTACGGGTAAACCCATACTAACGGCATCTTCTATGTGGGTACGGAAATAACGGTGAGACAAATTGGTTACAATTAATCCATTATTCTTTTCTTTATTCTTAATCCAAGCTTTACCCTGCGATTGGGGATCGATCAGCAGAGGAAATCTTATTGCTTTGGTAGCTATGATGCCATTTTGTATAGATAACTCATCGGTAGGTAAACCCTGCAAGTTCCATTCTCCAATTTGAGTGCGATCTGTTAAACTATCTATAATATTTAAATTCGCCGATATAGGAATTAAACGTTCCACGATTTGTTTTAACCATTGTCCTTGTAAATCATTACGAAACTCTTGATTAAAAGGTCCTGTGTAAGATAAAAATGCTGTCAATAGGATGGCGTCACCAACCAAACGTTCGCTTTCATTTTTAAATTGAGAAATCTGTTCCGTCCAGCGAATTTTCTCTCCAGCCAAACCATTAATTAGAGCCGTAGCGGCATCCATTTTATCTTGACATTTCTTAGCCTCTTGGAGAACAGCATTTTTCTTGGCAATTGCTTCGTCAAATTGTTGCTGTACCTTGGCCAGCTCACGTTCTTTGGCGGCAAATAAATCTTCGGCTTCCTGTAAATCACTCGAAGCTTTGGCATATTTAGCTGCTTGTATAGCCAAATTAGCCTTTAGGGGCAATACTTCTTTGTTGACTTCAAAATACTTAGCCATGGCTATGGTCCAGGATAATAAACCGGCCACATTACCACAAGCCACCTTAGCGGCTTCAAATGTATACAAGCTGGGTAAAAAATAATATTTGTCTTAATATAATGTATGGAGTTATTGACTTTCTTAATTTACCTATAATTAAAATAGGGCAACATTAAGTCTACCATTTCGGCATTTATTACATCGGTTGGATATTCAACAATTTTCCTCAGAAAACTTGTATCGGACATTACTTTAAGGGACTCCTCCCAAGAACTTTGTAAAAATTGTTTCTCTATATCAGGTTTAACCGGTTTTAAGTGTTTACGAAACAATATACAAACACAATCCATAATTAAAGTAATCAAATAGGGTGGTTTTCCCAACTTGCGTACCGTGGCTATATCAGCAGCTTTAATAGTCTAGAATAAGGAATATAAATAAGCTATAAAATCGCAACTGTTTTATTTATAGAAAAGATACCTTTAAAGCTGCTTCAGCTTCTTCCAAAGCTGGTCTGGCCTTTTCCAACTTTGCCTCCGCTACTTCTTTATCAGCAGATATCGATTTTACCAACTCCCCAGCTTGAGCTTTTTTTTCCGCCACTTGAGTTTTTACTATTTCAGCAGCCGCTGTTGATTCTGCGACAGTTTGTAATACTACATCTGCCTCTTCTGTTGCCACCACTATAACCTTATTCATTTCTACTAATTCTTTTTTCAATACCGAAACCGAAGCTCCTGCTTCATCTAATTTATCCAAACCAGAAGACATTCTTTCGGATAACACCACAATATTAATCTGTTTATCTTTGTAAAGTTTTTTATAACTTTCCAAAAATGATATTAAAGATTTGGGTGTTACAAAGGTAGTTCTACGGAATCTATCAAAATAGGAAATACAAGCTTCGGAAACCGTTTCATGTATCCAACTCATAATATCGATAACTTGTTCTTTGACCTCATCCGAACAAATGACTTCAAAATTTTGTAAATAATGGCGGGAAACAGCAACACGGGCATCTTCTGGCCATTTTTGGAACCAGTCAATTACACAACCTGATATTAAACCTGGAAATTTTAAAGAACGCGCTCGAAACTTTTCACCTATCTAAAAAAAGTAAAGAAAGTCAATATATCGACTTCAAGTAAAATAAGAATGTATTTACTGGTGAAAAACAAAGAGCCACATGTAGGTTTGAACGTGCCCGAGATATAAAGAAATCATAAAGATTATCTTGAGTTGGTGGCCTTCTAGGCAATAACTTTTTCATAACGGGTATAATTTCATTATAGATTTCATCTAAAATTAAATATCCACGTTATATTTTTATATTTTGTATATCAAATCTGTATACGTATTTGTTTACCCATTTCATCTTTGGCAAATAGATTGGCGATTTCTCCAGAACTCAATATGTTGTTTATGAACTCTAAGAAACCCTCATCTTTGATTTCATTATCGGTAAATATAAATGTAATACCCTGACCTTCTAAACCAGCAGTACGATATAAATATTTTAAATCATCCACTAAATTGCCGGCATTATAGGCTCGAGTTAAGGTAATTTGAAAAAACTTATAGCCAGCTATAAACGAAGCCAATCGGGTTAAGCTTTGTTTGCCGGAACCACCCACACCCACCAAGAGAGCATTGCCCCTATAAAATGGATTTTAAAGAAACATTAAGCTGAAACAGACTGCTATCTTACCTTGGCATGCTGATAATACGTGACACAATCATCAAGTGAACCAAAGCATCGTGAAAGAATACCATGTCCAAATGGAAACCTCTTACATATTCATTGAATTGACCCATATACCAAAATGTACGGTTTTTAACAGTCTCCATGCTATAGGCAAAAAAAGCAAATTATTATTTTCCAGATATCGCTGATATATCGTCATAACCAGGGAAACTATAAATATGCTCTAAAAAGTGTTTTATGCGCATTAAATATGCAGTAAAAAAACAAAAGATATGCACTAAAAACTCGAGAATATTCTCTTAAAAAAACAATTTGTAACTTTTAAACAAAAATTCTTTTTGTTTTTTAATAACTCAAAATATTTTATTAATATTTTAACGATATTGTTACGAAATTGTACTTGAATTCAAATATAACGGTTTTAACGACCGGTTTAAATCTTTCTCAATGCTTCCAGACATTTCCGTTTATGTTAACAGCAGTTAATATATCTGTAAAAATTATTAACATAGTTCTAAACATACAACATTGAATAAAAAGCTTTCACCATTGTTTTTAAGTATGGCAACACTAAATGTTTAAGCTGCTAACATTAACATCAAAAGCTCTAGTTTGTCCGTTAAGAACATTGTAGAAAGAAATAGAGCTTTCAAGAAGCATCTAGTAGGTAATACAGTGTATATAAATTGGCCGTGAGAACACCATTGAGTCAGTCTAATTGGAGCGTCGTTAAGTAAAGACAAATTAACTGCCTTGGCTGTCTAATCTTGTACATTATTAAAGTGTGTTGTATAAAGTGTGTAATTTAAGTGTGTGTTTATATTAGAACGCAAGTGACTATTTAAACTGTTATTGTTGTACATTTTTAAATAAAATAAAGAGTCGTTACAACTTTTAAACTGCTGTTATTTGCAATCAAAGTACAGGTTTATTTAAAGGAAATAAACAACCGTTTTTAAAAGGTAAAAACATAACAATATAATGTAATGTAATTTAACGATATAATGTAAATAAGTAAAATTTATCTGTCAACTGTGTCAAAAGCCTTATTTTTAATTGTAATTTATCATATAAAAACTTGATTAATCTTTCTATTTGCTTAACCATATAACTAGATCATATATTATCAAAAAAGATTCATATGTAAATTTACATACATAGTTTTTATTAAAAAAAAATAAAATGTTTTTACATTATGAATACACAAGAATAACAGAAAATACAAAAACATTAATCGACCTTGTAATAACAAATAATAATAATAATAATAATAATAATAACAGTATAGTTGTAAAAAATAAAAATGCAAATAAAATAGCTGATCATGAGGCAATAGATATATGGTTTGATAGTGAAATAGTGAAAGTGAGAAAGAAAATGAAAGAAAGAAAGAAATATTCACTAAAAAAGGAAATTGAAGTTTTTAAATACGATAAAAAATTGTTCAGCAAAGAACTGTGTAAATTAATAAATAACTTTCGAGATGAAGATGTAGATAATAGGGCATTCAGACCGACGCGAAATTACGCACTTTCGTGATTTCGGCCGAAATCAAGTTGAAATTACGTAATTTCCATTACATTTTGACACTTGCGAAATTACATAATTTTGTGTAATTTCGGTGAAATTACATTGAAATTACGATGCCCATTTCCGTGCAACTCTGTACATGTTTGGAAAAAATACCTTTTTTCAACTATGTACTGCATGTTTCAACCGTGAGAAGAAAAAGAAACAATTGACAGCTGATCTTAAATTTAAACACAAATCTTAAAATTAATTATTAAAGTGACTTTGCAAAATGAAACCTATCCTTTATACATTTTTAATTGTTGCAAATTAATAATTTCCAATTCAGTAAGTAATTGTTTCTTATTTGTTTCCATTTCAAAATACTGTATTTACCCCTATAATAATTTAAAATGTAAACAATAAGTATCAGCTGTTCACTGATCATCAAATGTCGTCTAGCCACTATGAACACTCTAGATTTCATTCAATTAAAGAAACGAATAATGTTAATAAATGGTTCAGTGAAAGCTTAAAATTACTTAAACGATAAAAAATTGCAAAATATTATATTGCGATAAATGAAAACACTAATGAAGCATGACAAAATTATAAAATAATAAATATATATAAAATGAAGATTGAAAATGAAAAGATCAATCAATACCAAAGATCAAAAATAAATGTGGAAGGAGATAAAAACCTAGTCTTCAATAAAAACATAACGTGATACAATCTGTGATATTTAATAATATAGAACATAA
Organism: Protocalliphora azurea; assembly: GCA_932274085.1. Taxonomy (NCBI): domain Eukaryota; kingdom Metazoa; phylum Arthropoda; class Insecta; order Diptera; family Calliphoridae; genus Protocalliphora; species Protocalliphora azurea. The sequence continues at coordinate 92,133,464 of OW026520.1, forward strand.
ATATACATACCAAATAGCAAATAAATTTAATAATTATTTTTTAGATAGTGTTAAGACTATAAGAGATTTAATAGAACGAGTGCAATATACAACCAGAATACCTGTGATAAATATTCTATTTAAATTTAGTGCAATACATTTACCTGAACTTAAAAATATATGCAAAATTATTAAAAATAAACCTGATTTTAATAAAGTATATATAGAAATAATTAGCGATAACTGGAACAGTATAGGAAAACTTTTGTTAAAAATTATCAATAAATCATTGGAAACGAGATAACTCTCAGAAAACTGAAAGATATCGCTGATTACACCAACAAAAAAGTTATGAAAATAAAAAAAATTTGAGGAATTTCGATCCATTAATATGCCAAAAACATATGAAAAAATAATAGAAAAATTTGTTAAAGTACAACTAGAAAAATATTTTGAAAATAATGACAAACTATCGAAATACCAATCCGGGTTCAGAAACAATCTTTTCATGCGAAACAATGGTAAACTACGTTATAAATAGATGGAAAAACATAGAAAAAAAGAAAAAAATAATGGCAATTTTCTTTGATTTTTAAAGAGCTTTTGAGACTATAGATAGAGATTTGTTAATACAGAAATTATATAAATACGGAATATGTGGAAAAGAATTGGAAATGTTATGAATTTTTCTTTTTGAATAATTGTTTCAGAAGCATGAAATTAAAGATACATAGTCCTATGTGGATAAGAATTTACAAGGGATACGTTGTGGTTCTTATCGTACTTTTTGAATATTCTATAATATTGAACCTAGAAACATGAAATTAAAGATATATAGTTCTAAATTAATGGGAGTTTATAAGAGGGGACTTTTTGGTACTTTTTTTTAATGGTACTTTTTGAATTTTCTATATCACGAAGAGGTACGATATCCACTCCTTGTTTAAATGTAAACCTGGATGTAAGAAATTGGAATCATTAGAAGGTGCGATTGAGATAATTTTCTGAAGATACCAATATTGTAACTGTTTCCATGAGAGTTAAGAGTCATAGTTAAATTTTTCGAGGTTTTCACTTTTGTATTATATTATGTTTTTTCTAAATAAAAAAACTACCAAGTTTACACCTGGTATATGTTGGGATCCTGCAAGTCTATCATATATAGCAAAGCGATTCTGTCCCCATTGGTTAGAGTATTTTTGCCGTTTTTGGTCACTGCAGTAATTCATAAAAAGTGAAAGTAACGGTATCTCTCTCGGAACCAAAATGACTTAAATTAAAGCCGACATATATATATATATATATATATATATATATATATATATATATATATATATATATATATATATATTACTAAAGAAAGTTTACTGATATCGTTTACATTTATGAGTAGAGAACATTTTAAATAAAAAATAATGCTTCTTCTTCTACCCTACTTTACCATAGGATCACGAAATCTACCTTTGGGATAGCTGAAATCATGTTTGTTACTTTTAATACGGACTTGGAATCGATCTGAAATCACTTTCATTCAAAATCTAGAGATATCTCTAAAAGTGCTAATGAAAGTAATGGAAGCATTGAATATGGGTTAACCCAAATAAAACTGATCTAATCTAATTCTATAGCTATAGATAGCTAAACATATTGATATAGTTCTGTATAACAAGTTATCATGGAATCTGAACATACAGTCGTCGACCTTAAAGTCTCTAACTGCTTCTCTGTGTTTATACGGATGGAATTAAAAAAGCGGAAGTTCTTTTTAATGAAATAGGTATAGAAGAATCATTTAGACTTCCAAATGGATATGATAATATTTGCTATAAATATGGCAACAATTGGCTTATATACTACAGAATTTCTGATGGCAGTACCCAATCCAGAGTTGGGATATTTCCAACGCCAACACTCGTCCCCGAATGTCAATCATCCTTAAATGGGATGGCGAAACATTTTACTCCTCTATCATACTTATGGTCGAATTGAATTCAACTGCATCTCAGATGTGATGAGAAGAGACTTATGGCCTAAAATTATCCAAAGAAGAAAGCCGTGTCTCTTGAAGCTATGACGAGAGAAAGATAAGGAACATGATTTGGAATAGAAGCTAGTTTAAACGATACGGCCTAACTTGTTCATTACAATAAATTGAAACAATAAGTAGCCAAATCTTATAAATATAATTAAAACACGTTTTATATTGAGAACTTTAATGATCAAATTTTCCACATATTTGCAGGGTATCAAATCGGCTTCACGACATATGTGTGAAAAGCCATGCAAGCTACATCTATATATATATATATATATATATATATATATATATATATATAACTTTGACTTTTTATTGGATTATAATGTATAATGACATCAATATTAACAAAAGTCAAAAGGCCGTAAATGAAGCAGATGTTTCGTGTAAGAAAAGTTTACTTTGAAAAGTGTTTTATGCTTCATCTATTTTTGCCATATTTGAACGATTTAAAAATTTTACTTAACCACAAAAAATTTTTTTAAAACGCGAAAGGCAGGCATTTTCAAACATTTTTTGATCATGCTTTAAAAAAAAATTGAAAGTGTGGTTACGCTATTTTGCATTTTAGTTGACGATATATATGAACTTTAACTTACCTGGGAATTTCTTCATAAATTTTCGGAGGTTCCAATGAAATATCTTCATCATCCTCTCCGGCATCAGGGGGATCCCTTAAGAAATCTACAAAGAATGTTTCATCCTCCGGAAATTCTTCCCAATATTCAGCCAAATGTGCTTTAGCATCTTTTTTCATACGATCTATAAACCAAATTGTATCTTTATAATCTGTAAAACGATCGGCTATAACGCGAGTACATTCGTGACGCCACAATTTTAAGATATCTAAAACTGTTTGACATTCTTCTGGTGCTATTTTCAAAATACCCTCCCAAATGCGCGACAAATCACGCAAATTAAAAACATAATGGAAATTAGAAGGTGTAGGCAACATTTTGGCCTTGATATTTTGCCAAAAAATACGAGTCAGAGGCACTAATAGCGGAACAATATTTACTACTTCTTCATTGAAACGGGCCAAACAAAAGTAACCGCTGCCAATTTGACTAAAAATTTGATCCATAGAATTATTACTTGGTAAAGTACAATTGAAAATGGACATATGACGTTTCAAACGATGGGGTATATCATTACGTCCACCTCCAGGATGTATCATAGCTGCTAAGATTTGTATGTCTAATATGGTAGAAAAGTCACCTGAAAATCGCTTTATATTTAAAAGAATATTAAAAGAATTATGTTTTTATTTAAGTTACCCGGTTTTTCCAAAGAATAAAAACCATGTTGTTCAATCATTTGTCGCACAATTTCATTGGTAATTTGATCACCCCAAGCATTTATAACTGGCATATTTATATCGTCTATAAATATAGTCATGGACCTTTGACCCGGTGGACCATAGGTAGTACCCACACGCTTTTCCACATAAGATTCAATAATACGCTGGAAGAAATAAGCTATTATATAACTATATTATACATTTTACTTACACTTACCTGATACATATTAGGTGTAGTGGCCGATGAGAAGTTAAAGGATTTATACAAATGAACTTCAGGATCGTAATTTGACATATAACCCTTTATTATAACCGTCTTGGCTGTACCCTGTTCCCCAATTAACAGCACCTGTTTACGCTGCTTAGCTATATTGTGCATTAGAAAAGCAGTTCGTACATTATCCACATTTGGTACCAAAATCGAAGCAAATTCCGGTATACTATCTTCGGGATATATAAAACTTTCTACACGTGTATTCCAATGTTGCCAATTTCCAGCATCATCCACATAATATTCAAATATTGTTTCAGTTGGTAGCTTTTTGGGCCATTCTATAGAATGAAATTAAAATCGTTTATAGTACGATCTCATTAATACTTTTTTTTCTATAACTCACTCATTTTAGAAGGATGCTTTAGTAAAAACTCTTCTAGTTTGTCACGTTCATTAATTTCCAAAACTGCTCCTAAGGTCCACATCATAGCAAACAGAAATGTTCGTTCCAAATATTTTTCCGATCTATTACTACAATCTGCCAATAAACCATCGAGTATTTCCAAAATTTGTTTTATGTAAATTGCTTCTAGGATACGCATTTTGGCCATTAGTTTTGTTTGCAAAAAAGTATGAGTCTCATCGTATATTGCCGCAAAACATTTTCGAAATACATCTTGTTCAATAGCGGATTGACGTCGAACCCATGCTAAAAAGTAAAGATAACGGTTCTTAATTATTACTCGTAGCTACATATAATTTTTTAAAATTTGAACATTTAGGGAGTGAAAAGGGGAAAACGTAACTCTTTTCTACTCAAAATTATGTTTTGTTCTTTTTTGAAATTCGAATGAAAACGGATAAAACTTGAAGTCATTTTGATGCGAGGTTTTCCAAATTAATAAATATTAAAACATGAGAATATACTAACTCATGGATTTAATAGTGCTTTTGGATTTAATTCCCAAAGTTTAGTCAGTTATAGCCACTTACTACGGGAAAACTAACAATGAAGCTACGTCCTTTAAAATCTATATCCTCAAGAACAATCATATACAGCGTGAGAAAGGTGCTTATAAAAATTTACAAAAGAGTTTACTGAAGAACAACAAAACAAATCTCCTGCAGCGCACTTTAAACAGTGTCTGTCTGCTTAAAAGTACTTTCTCTTAGAAGAGGATCACAGAAGTAGAAATTACTTTAAAAGCCTAACAAATAAGTATACAAATTTTTCTCTTTAAAAGCAGCTAGAAACATAAGGACTCTAGCAGTGGGACAAAGTCCTTTAAGATAAGCGGACAAATGGGCACTTTAAATACCAGATATTTGCTGAGGACTTGAGTAAAGTTTCTCAACCAAAAACTCTAACAAACAACTTTATTTTGACAGAATCCCCTAATCCCAAAATTTCAAATGCCGAACTAATATATAGAGGAAATTCATAAAATTATTGCGAATCTTAATCTAAAAAGTCACCAGGATATGATTTAGTAACGCCATCTATGATGAAAATTTCTCAGGTAATAGTGATAGCAAAGATTTGAGAGAAAAATCATCGTATAGACCTGGTGTTCTCACAAGCAACAGCTTCACGACCCTCTTAAGATATTAAAAGTCAAAAATGACCCACCACAATTTTCATTTTAAATTTTATGTATAAATTCTGATTGTAGTTCATTTAACAAAAAGTGTTAAATAATTCGCATTTCGCATTTTTTTGAAATCAAATGTTAATCTCAAACCATTATCTAAAGATAAAAAAATTTATTTTTTTTTAATTTGTGAATAAATTCTTAATTTACAATTTATTCTTAAACCTTTGAAATTTGTGAAATTTAATTTTATATCATCCTCAATATGAATGCAAGTTTACTTGTTAAAAAAAAAAAAAAAACAAATAACAGATACGATGGCGGATCAATAAGTCCATGACTTTTTGAATGAAACAGTTTTTTTTTGCAAAACAAAAGTTCGAAAAGTCACGGAAATATTGATCCGCCCTCGTAACAAATTTTTAAGGTAATTTATTAAAAATTAAATGTGTCTAACAGAATGTTAAGATCGATAATTGTTTTACTCTCTCATGCGTACCTTATTCTAAAATTACTTTAAAACTTTTAAATTCCTTTTAAATACCGGCATAAGTAAATAAAAAAAATCTTGTGCAAATGAAAATCATATTACCAAAAATGCTGGACTCACCATTGCCCGTCAAAGGTTTAATTTAGAAAATTGTTTGAAAAATAAAAAGTGGAGAATACGAGCAAGTGAACTCAAAAGAAGAACTAAGTCTCGAACAAGGCTTCGTAACGACGATTTACCACCTCATTAATAGCAAATAGTTTTAAACTTTATATATAGATTTTTATACTTATTATTAGGCCTAAAATGTAAAGATACAATAAATAAAAGCAAGTTTAAAAAAATATATATATAAGTTCCTAGATCAACTAAGATTCCGAAAAAGGCAAATTTTTTATATGTATATCGTTGTTACTGTGATAAATTTTGCCTTATCTCAATAAATAAAATCTGCTTACTTCTGGAAATATTTTTCAAGGAATTCATCTAAGAACATAAAAACTAACATTTTTATCTCTGATCTAAATAAGTTAGCCAAATTCTCTAACGCATGATCAAGTTAAATGCTAGTGCATGATTTTATGTTACCAAAAGTTCTTGAATGTTTTTTTTTAAGAAAATTTCTGAATTTTTTGTATATTTTTGACAACATTTGTATTATTTTTTACTCTGCTTAATGTGTAAATATAAAAATACGTAATCTTCATGGAAACTTTGTCATTTCTAGTTTTTTTCACTTCTTACCTTCCATATAAATAGTCCACTTCAATACCGATGAACTCATAAACGTCATGCCCACCCTCGAAACTGTGGCCGGTGATGCATTATCCACATTATCTGGTTCAAAAACTAACTTTGAATTCTCCGCCATTTTGATACGGTCACCATTGGCCAATGTTAATGTTTTATTGTCATCTAGTACCGAATTCAAATTTTCAATCCAAACCGCATCAACTGGACCGTCCAAAACAATCCAGGTATTTTGATTTTTAGGCACCTTAAGTGAACGCCTCCATAAAGTGGAAAATATACCATCAGTCCAATCATTGGTGGCAACATCTAGGCGACCAAACATTTGTGGTGCCGTTATAGCTTTTGGATTCATTCTCATCTCCTTGTGGGGACGACCCATTTCAGTGAAACATTTTAGCATAGCAATTGTACAACTCGTTTTACCTGACCCCGTGGGACCCATTAACATTAAACCATGACGCACCAAAGAAGTTTCATACAGCTGCACCACTTTTAGATTCCACTCGGGATTATTAACATAACCCAATTCTTCAGCAATTTTAACTAAAGCTCTTTGTAAATCCTTGTAAGTATTAGTGGTAAGTTTAATGCCCGGAAACATATCTTCGATTAGTGAAAGAAATAGACCTTCATCTTCATCTATCAATTTAGAGACATTCATATCTCGTAAAACTCTCATGACTATGGTTTCTTCAGTATCACTAGGATTGGCACGTTTTTGGGCGCCTAAAGTACGCAAAACAGATAGAATGTTACGAAGACCAAAATCGTAATGTACCTGTTTAGATAACTGTTCTTCGCATAGCTTATAAAGCGTAAAAAACTTTCTAGATAATACCAAATTATCCTTAAAACCACAACTGGCTAGTTTAACACGTATAATAATGGCACGATCTGGTACCATCATAGCAACTGAGCGGAACATAATCTTTAAATTTTCGGGCAATTCCTGACGACCAGCATAGCCAGGATTCATGGTAATGAAAAGACCAAATTCCGGATTTAAAGAAACTAAATCACCATCGCTAAATATAAATGATGTACGCTTTTCCCGCCGAGCCGTCAGCACAATGCTGCAAGATAAAATTTTTAACAATAATTCGTGAAAAATTTCTACTAAGTATTTGGCTTACTAAATCTGTTGAGCTGCTACTGATAACACTGGTAACTCTATACGATTAAATTCATCAAAACAACCCCATGATCCAGACTGAGCTAAACCTTTATAAATGCGTCCCAAGCCTCTGAAATCCATTTGATCTGAGCAATTAAATACCACCACCAGTTTACCTAGAGCACGACCCATATCTTTGGTGGTTTCCGTTTTACCAGTACCGGCAGGTCCAGCCGGAGCACCTCCCATAGACATGCCTATTGAATAGTTTAAATGCAAATTATTAAACTCCTTTTGTGATCAAAATTAATTTTAAAACTTCACCTATAGCTTGAGCTAGCGTTATATAACAACGATCGGTTAAAGGTGTTATAGCTAATCGTTCCGTTACACCCAAATATTCATTTTGATATACGAAATTGACATCGGTTATACCAACTATAACATCGTCATTATCTTCATTATAATAGAAACGAGCTTGTTTTTGCCATTCAAAATCACTTGCTGTCCTTATGCGCATTTGACATAAATCATCAAAAATATCTCTAAAATATTAAAATATAAAAAAATAAAAAATTGGCTTATATTTTCTAAATTATTCTATCATTTGAATCCGTTAAATGGAAATTAAATCATTTACCTCTGATGCACATGTATGGTTACCATAGTTTCAAAACGTATACGATCCAAAGCTGTCAAATCTTTTACCGTTAAGTCAATAAAATGATTTAATAGATTCAAAAATTTAGTATTTGTTCGCTTCATGATTGTCTTGTCGGTACGACATTTCCTTAAGGCATATTCCGCATCTTTGGTCCAATATAATTGTACACCAATTATTCCGGCTTGACCACAGAACGAAGGAAATTCTTCAGCAAAATTGAACTCTGGATCATTTAAACTCGTAGCCATACCAGCCAATATGGTACGCATAGTATCCTGCATTTCCTTTAGTAAACGATTCAACCAAATTTCAACACTACCCGTACATTGAACAGAATTTTCCAATTGAATTTTCTCATGATTTGCAGAATTTAGCGCTACAATAACATCGTTTGTTTTTTCTTGAAAATCAACCTGTAATAATTGTAATCATTATTTAAAGTACTTTCCTAAAAGTTTTTAGACTTTAAATATTCATTGATCAAAGAAAATGTAAAAACACATAAAAAACTTTTTCCTGCAATTGGATTCAAATGTAATATTAGTGCTACATATATCAAACGATAACTAAAGAAAAGTTAATTATCCGGTATGATTAAAAAAAAAAAAAATAAAATAAAATACAAGTAGTTTATTACATATGGTTGTGATAGCCAAATTCGACTAACATGACCTATATTATCGTTTGGAGAATATGTTGGGGGCTTAAATATTTTTTTTATTTTATTTTTGCAATGGACACTATCTACTTCCATCTTTGTATACCCCTTTTCCAAAATTAATTGTCCTATTTCAATTATTTTTGTTAATATTTGAAACAATTATAGTAATATTAAATAGTGCTGTTTTTTTTAAACTTTGTAGAAAATTATAAATAAACAAATTAATACATATTTCGTCTAATTGATAGCGTTTAAATTCTGAAAATTTTAAACCATTATACAGAGTTCGTTCTTAAGTATAAATAAACACGTATTCATATTAAATACTAAATAATAATCTGAACTGAAAGACGGACGGACAGACGTCATTAAAATTTTAGATGACATAAATTTTCATCAGTTAATTTCACTATAACTTATCTTGGGATATTTACTTTTAGGTGTCATATCATGAGCATAAATATTAAATATTTTATATTTAAATTTTAATATTATATTTATATTTTCTCTAAGAAAATTAACAATATTAACTAATATGAAAAATTACTTACATAAGTAATTTTGTTGGAGCATTTTATATATGGTATTATATAGGTAATTTTGTAAATCCTAAACCAGAGTATTACTAGTAGGGGATCTAAATGCATCAATAAAAAAAAAAAATCGAAAAACTTTACATAGGTAATCAAGTCAGCGCAGAGACGATATATTTAAATTGTGAATTAATTAAAATTAAATAAGATACCTATAAATATTCCATAAGTGTTTTACATTGTGAAAATATTTTAAATTTATAATATGCAAGGAAAGAAAAACAATAGTTTATCCTCGGAGTGTTAAAAAAAAGTCCTCAAAAAATTTATTTGCAAAATCCTTAACAAAAATAAACATAGATAAATAAAATAAAAATTATGTTTAATTACATAATAAACTAGGAATAGTATGTAAGTGGTTGAATTGTATATGTTGTTGGGGTATTATGCGTTTGCGCTGATATTTGTAATGCACAGAAAAATATCCAACACCCACCTTAAAGTCTAACGATGTCCGTCCATCCGTCCGTCAGGCTGACTGGACGGCTGGCTGTCCATCTAAACCTTGTGCACAAAGTACGGAGAGCAATTTTAAAAATAATTCGATGAAATTTGGCACGTTGGATTTTTATGATACAAGGACGAATCTCATTGTAATTGTGATCGGTCCATTATTTCACCTAGCCTCCATACAAATTTCCCCCCGGAATAGAGTTTAAACACTCGAAAATTTGGTGCAAAGAAATTTTGTACAAGTACCAATCTTTGTACCAAATTTTATGAAGATCGGTCTACAATTAATAATAGCTCCCATATAAACCCCTCTTCCCATATAAATCCACTTCCAGAAATCGCCCCAAAATGCATAAAATCATCTAGATGTTAGTATCAACGCATTATTCTGTATTTGCATATTTTATTTTATATTTAGTAAAATTGGCCACAGGTGAAATATAAGTCCCCTTCCCGAATTTTAATGCTAGTGCACAATTTAGTCGGTCTTGTCTTTCTTGCAGGGCAACCAAATCAAAATTATATTGCAACTATACTACGGTTATTCGAAGAACATATAATATTTGTACTAATACCTTTCAACATAATATAATTTAAAATCAACCATAATATGACAGTGTTCGATTATGGTTGCTACCAACTATATTTCTTCTTTATGTGTAGCCTTTCGTACCCTTGTTATTTGGGGATTATTGCGTAATTTGTTTCGAAGTTCAGTCATACGAATTTTATACAATATATACAATTGCTTGAACCGGTAGATCTATTTTCACAAAAGTAACATTTTATTTTTACTTACATACGCTACGGCATCAAAAATGCTCAACAAATGAGGTTGTATAGAAGTGGGATCTGAGGCTTGGCCCAAAATCTCCAATAGTACTGGATCAGATACAAAGAAAAATCGGGGAAATAATAAACGTTTCGACTCCAAATAACCCGTTAAAGATTTTTGACAAGTCTCCAACTGCTCCAACAACCAATTTAAAGAATTTGCCAAACTTTCATCACCCGTACAACATTCAACAGCATTGGGTATTTCACGGGCTCTATACATTATCTTTACATAGTTTTTATCAATATTACTAAAACGTTTAGCTTCCAAGGGTAATTGCTTCGCTATATCACCCCCTACAAATACCGCCTCCAAATAAATCCACAAATTCTGAACAATTAACCATTTCTCTAATATTTCACCGGTATTAACCAGCTTACTAAGCCACAATTGTATTTCTTTCTTAAACGGTGTATTATAGCGATTAGAAGACAATGAATTCATAACCATTATGCTATCTTCCAAGGAGGCAATGATTTCCAATGTTTCTGCACCTTTCAAAACTAATTCACCTCTTGTTTTAAACATGCCCAGCTGAACGTTTACCAAAGACCAATCAGCTATAACTTGTTTTAGTTTTGCTTCAATATCCAATTCCTTGCTGGCACCTACGCAAATATCTTCCACATCTTCTTTATGCTTAAGTATGGGAGCTTCCAAAAGTTTACCCAAAGTAAATTTAGCACTTGTCGGATCAAAATCAGATTTAAGTAAAGCATTTAAACGCACCCAATGACGTTCTTTCATGGCCTTGTTAGTCATTAGTTCCAATAAAGGACAAGTTTCATTGAAATCATCTATTTTAGTTTTTAAATCAATAAAAGCTGGCCATGTCTGCATGCCTTTTGGTAATTTACGACAACGCACTTGAAAATCAGCCAATTCCGAACTAATCTTTTCAATATCCACCTCTGCCCAAGGCATTTCATAATAATCGGAAATTGTTTTCAATACTTGAATGTATAATGAATACAAACGATTCAAGTAATTGAATTCGCGTTTACGCTGATGTAATAGAGGATATTCGGTAATGGGTAAACCAAATAATTTTTCACCACTGCTATACATTTCATATTTACGCCATAGTTCATCAAAGCGATTTTGATATAGGAACACACGATCACTAGCTTCTTTCGCTGAAATACCCTCAACCATGGGACCATTGACTTCGAAGTCAACATTGAATTCATCAAACTCTTGAACAAATATTGCAATGCCATCATTGAGTTCCTTAAGTAAAGGACCCTCCATTTGGGATATACGATCTGATACTTTTTTAGCCTGAAGTTAAGAAATTAAATAACAAATATAATAAATATAAGTTATTATTAAAACGCTTACATTTTCCAACATTTTATTAAAAGATAATTGCAGACTGTCTACTTTATCATAATCGTCTTGTGGCACATAAATACTAAACTGGGAAAACAAAGCATAAGCATCGGTTACAACTCCCAAATTCATGTCCATTCTGAAGTAAAAAAATTATGGAATTAATTTCATAAATTAAATTTTATTAAAAAATACTATTTACTGTATAAAATTGTCTCGTATTTTCTCCAAACACAACATGGCCAAACGTACATCATCTAGATCATTGATGGGCTTTGATAAAATATTTTCTTGTTCAGTTATAAAGTCCACCATCTCATCCAATTGTTTCTTATATTGAGCACTTAACAATTGACCACATAAAGTTTTCCATTTCTTAGATTCTTCCACAAATTTATCAAAAGCTTTTTCTAGAGGAAGTAAAAAGTAGCACCAAATGCAATATTAATATTTAATAGCTTTAATTGTTCATCTTACCCATTCTTATTTCAATCGGTCCAATACAATGTCTCTTTTGACGTTCTTCCAATTCGGTGGTTATATTATCGTAATAAATAAATTTATCACGTATGTCCACTGTTAAAGGATTTGTGTTGACAAATTCCTGTATAATCTTGTCACGATCGGCTGCCCATAAATATTTATGTTTTTTGAATATATCTATTAGATAAGCATCGATATCTTGTCTAAACATCATCAGCCCATTAGCGAGATTTTGAATTGCTCTTATTATATCTTTATGTTCGATAACATAACGAAAATAGTTGCGTTCATAACGATTTTCATCTAATGTAATTAATTAGATTAGAATTTGATTGTTGCATTTTATACACAAAATTATATAAAGATTGGATTGATTGGAGGATCGAACAACCAACCCTTTTCCTTTTTTATTTACTTTACTTAAAAAATAATAATAATTTAATTAAAACCTTACCTACTGTAACTCGTCTTAAACGTCTTTCATGTGTTTTGGCCTGTTTACCCCAAGTAGTAACGAAATAATTTATTTCCGTACAATTTAAAACTGCACGATGAAAATCAGTTTGCATAACTTCTATATTGGGCTCTATACGACAGCCACTTTCCAAATCAATATCCAATTCAGTATATAAAATCGGTGGTAAGGGATTGGTGCGCCAATTTGTTCTTCAAAGAAATTATTCTTCATTATGTACACTTTTGCATTAAAACTATTCTTTCTTACCTCAATATATTATGACGCACATAATCCAATGACCTCTTCGAACATCCTACCAAGGCCGATATCATTTTCGAATTATAATATGAAAACAAATCCATGCAATCATTACGTAAATGATTCAATTCATAACGTATATTTTCATAGTTTTTGAATTGTAAAGTCTTGAGTATATCTTCTGGAACTAAATAAATTGTACGATAAATTTTTTGAAATTGTATCCAATCCCATTTATCAATTGGCATTTGTCCTTCAGTCCTCCAATTATTATCATTTATTTCGTCAAGGGGCAATTGAAAGACTCGTCTGCCCTTTGAATCATTCGGCCCAAAATCCAATAGTTCAACAAACATATTACATAAATCGATAACGGCTCGCTCCATGCATACTGATTTCTTTTCTAGTTCCTTTTCAATTTCTAAGCGTAAATTATTGCAATTTTCATAAAATTTCTCAGATGTTACAGGTGCTGGTGGAACGTACATGTAGAGATATTCTTGTAATGAGGTCATTTCTTTTGTTATTCGAATGGCATCAATATTGAGAATAGTTTTGTAAAATAAAGTTATATCTTCGACTTTCTAAATATAAAAGTATTTTAAAATTAAATTTATAAAATTCCTGATAGGTAGAATTTTGTTTAAATTTCAGATTTCTGGAAAAAATAGACGAGAAATCTTAAATCCTAAGAATATAAGACTGAAATGAAAACATAGAAAACATTTAAACGGAAATCATTTTATTATTAGAAATTTTGCTATTGATAATTATCAAAATTAAGTTGTGTGTGAGTAGCATTCAAGATCATCTGCTAAGCTTTTATCATCTAAGCTTCTCAAAATTTTCATATAGAAAATTTGGTGTTTGAGCAAAAACAAAAACAGTCTTTTCGAAAAAATTAACTCTCAAAGCCCTCACCGTGGCGAAAGTTTTATTTATCTTTTATTATAGTGAAAAACTGTTCGATCTGTTGAAATCAACAGCTGAGAATATCGACTAAGGTCCTCTGAATTTTTCGTTGAATTCGTTCGTTTTTCAAGTTTGGTTCTATTTTTTGAGTTCTCGATTTCACTCGTTTTTATTATATTTACGCTTGTTATATACTCTGGAAAATGAGGAAATTGATATTAAATGCTCAGAGGTTAGTATTTTCACAACCTTGGTTTATTTGCTTCATTAACTGAACTGAATAACTTCATTCCAGGTTTAAATTTACTAACACAGCTGGCATGGTTGATCACATCATGTTTGGAGGGGGAAAAAATGTTGGACACTGTAAAAAACGTCCATGTTATGCACTCTTAAGAGAAATATAGCACACATATACATATGTATTTCAGTGATGACATCAACGATTTGTTTGATCTCATAAATAGATCGTTCGATATTATTTGTGGCGGAAAACAAAATGACTTTATTTTGCCACATCAAAGTAGATGTATTTGTCAAACCTAATATTCGAAATAATTATGCAGTTTCGGAACGGCTGGTCCGATTTCAATGAAATTTCACATAATGATAATAGAAATATAGACAAACTTAATTTGGACCATATAGACCTATAGGGTTCCAAAGTTGGACACCTCGATCTGAACCGATTTGAAAAATTTTTATATGGCAGAACCTGCTGGTCAAGATATACACAAAACATCGTATGTATTTTTAGTTTATGAGATATTGGGCTTCAAAGATTCAAATTTTTACCTTTAAAGTACCTTGGTGAAGTTTTTTCGCTACAGTTTCACCTAACAAATAGCAAAATCGTATAAAGAAAGATTTTGAAAAAACATTTACAGAGTCAAAAATTATAGGCATTTAAACTTTGAAAATAAGTAGATTTTCCCCGTTTTTTTGCCAAAAAACTGGTCACATTCCTTTTATGTTATAAACAAATTTTTTTAAGTAAAATATACTCTCAGGCCTCGAATTGAGTCGTTTCGAATTGCGTCGTTTCACTTTGTGTCGCTGTTTGAAATTTCAATATTTCAATTTGGGTCGTTATGATTTCGATTTGTGTCGCTGTGTTATTAACAATTATGATACTCGTAAGTAGTTTCGTAATTGTTAACAGATATTGAAAAAAAATTTAATGGAACAAATTTAATTAAATTCTCTGTATTAAGTTAGAAAATCAAAATAGAATTAATATAAGTATTTTAGTTTCACATCTTTTTTCAAAAAATTAAAATTTATTAAAAATTAATTTCTTTTCTGTTCATATATTTTTATTATGGAAACAATTATTAAGAAAACAGTCTAAATTCATAGAAAATAGTGATTCGATTTGCATCGTTTCAGCTTGCGTCGCTATTCTCCGGTCCACATTATACACATAAATACAAAATCTTTTTAAAGGAAAAAAAATTAAAAATTTGTTTCCTCCGAGAACAAGGTTTCCTCAAAGTTGATTTATAATATTCAACAAATTTCAAATCGCAAAACTGGAATAGATTTTTTTCTCTCCGATATCGGTTGGGAAAATATTGCAAAAAAGGCAAAAAATCCGACTTTTTAATTTTTTTCGGAATTGTCAGATTTCTGTTGAAAAATCTAAAAAAGTGAATAACACTTGAAATTAAGTATAAAAAATGTACTCAGACATAAAATTCCGCTCAAAAATATCCACTAAATTTTTTATTGCATAATTAAAAGTGAATAATATGCACAAAATCTCAAATCAATCCTTTTTCGGCATCTTTCGTATCTTTTGTATTATAAAAATTTGTATGTATATTTGAAAAGAAGACAACATTTCCGCAGCCTCCTAAATAACTATAAAAATTATTTATATACCTAAGTAATTTCTCACCATAATAAACTAAATGGTGTGTAGGATTTTCGCCGCTCTTATACTTACCCTCTCCAAACTTTTAACAAAATCTTCCAAATTTTCCGACAACCAAGTCACCGTCGATAAAGCCGGTTTTAATAGCAATGACATTTCTTGCAATCGAAAACGCATTATATTAATAAAAACCGGTGTAATTTTTAAACGCAATTTATCAAAAGATTGCATGGCATATTTCAAAGCCTCTGCAGGTTTTAAGATACGTTCTTTACAATAGGTTACCACGGCAGCTATATTTGGAACTTCTAGTTTTAGTTTCCACATCCATTCAGTTTCTTTGATCAATTGCCTAATGGCTGAATCTAGATTAACTATATACTCTGCAGATTGTTTATTGCAAATAAGTATAGGAGCATTTAGGAGACAGCGTACTTCTTCGCAATAATCGAACCACGCCTTATGATAAGTCATCTCATAGTGACATATAATACCGTTCATATAATTGTAATAACGTACAGTTTTTTGGGCTTTTTTGTGCGCTAAAACACAAGGACGTTTCTTTAAAACTTTCATGGGTTCATCGATTTTTTTAAAAATTGAACGTATCCACATTATACGACCAGCTACAGGTGGCATATTTCGAGGTATAAAAGGATTACCACGTTCTTCATTGTAACTGAAATATATTTGAAATTATTTAATATCATATAACTATGAAACATAACTTACACATCTTTGAGTAAAAACATTTCACGTTCCAACATTTCAGCCACCTCCAAATAACGGCGATCCAAACATAAACATTCTAAATTTAAACGTTCGAATCGTTGTAAAATCAAAATAACAGATTCAGTTATAGGCACATCGGAAATCTGTTGTTTAACAAATTGCTGCATTCCCACCTCAGCCAGTTCACATTCCTTAATGAAATTTACATAGTCCTTATCGAATAAATCTACACGATAATTTAAAGGATCATAAGCTTTTGAACTGATCGTAGCTCTGGCTCCCTTAATACTAGCATTAAATTTCTCCATACCACTAATGCATATACGATCTAAAACTGAGTAAGTAATCTCCACGTTGAAAATAGTTTTTATCTAGTTTTTAAAAATAAATTATAAATGAACATATACAAAATATTGTTTTCCCTCAATAATAACCTTGTCTAAACGTTGTAAACATTTCTCCAAACAAGTAAATATATAAACCGATGATACAATCCAAGGTTTTTCATTTGATTCAGCCATATCGCGACAAGTGCTAAAATATTGTTCCTTATAGCATTGGATAACATTACGGCACTTTTCTATTTTTGCTATCACATCATTTGGTGCTAATTTCCATAGATTTACCCGACCATTATCGGTTAAATAATTTTTACTAACTATAGTCAGTTGATTCGATATCTTGACAAAAAGACCGGTTACATTTGTAGGTGTATTGAAGTAGTGTGCGGTTTTGGATACATTACGTATGGCTACCATCAGACCGGGTAAACTGCTAATAATGCCATCTGGTGTTGATCTTTAAAATAAAGGAAATGTAGAAGGTCAAATATTAATATTTAATTTATTGATATATATATTAGTAAGACTCTCTGTTTTACGCAAACATATAAATCAAAATGTTCCATTTTGCTTATATGTTTGCGTAGTTAGTTAAAAAACCCCATTAAGAAAGAACATAGTGCTGCTAATAAAAACATTGTCAAAAAAATCAATAAATTTATTATTTTAAATGGCGCCCGAACAGGGACCTGCGGAAAATGTCCTTTCGCGAAAAATCAGGGACCAACAGATTTGACGTAGGTCAAAGCCAGTCAAGCACAAAATTAAAAACCGTATGAAAATTAAAATAAAATTAAAGGAAGAACATTAAGAATTAAAAAAAATGTTGACTGTTTAAAGAATTAGTAAAAATAAAATGAAGAATCAAACATAACATATATATATTGGAAATAAAAAAAAAGAATTAACTTAAGTGAATTAATAAAAACATCTAGAGGGAAATATTAATAAATATATATGTATAATTAGTGGAAATAAAATAAACAATCAAGCTTAAACTAAATTGGAAATAGTAAAAAAAGGATCTTAAGTGAACTTTTAACATCTGGAAGAAAGATATCACTAAACATTAAAATAAACAATTAATTGCCAATGACTGTGACTTGGAGAGAACTCAACGAGACTAATAAAAATATTCAAATATGAAATAAGTTTCAGGATAATAGAGAAGGAAAAGCCTAGTAATTTGTAGCGAATAAATCTGCAAAGAAAGAATAGATGATTCAGCAACCGAGGAAGGTGAAAATATCTTATCAGGGGAACGAGTAAATCAACATTCAAGGGGAACAATAATTTTCTTTGTACTATAAGATTAAAATTAATATTTATAATATCATTTTGATTTGAAATTTAAATATTAGGATTAGATATAATCTTGATAAAATTCAATTTAAATACAAAATTCATCAAATTGATATTAAGAGAGAAATAACATTTTTTTAAATATAAGCCAGGAAGATCAAGTAGCCGCAACATTGTCGAGATTAAATTTAAATTTAAATTGATCAGCATTTATTAACAATTAAAAAAAGAACTTGCGGGTTTGATGACAGAAACAGTTTCTTTTACTTAGAATCTTCGAAAAGAGAATAACGTGTAACCGATAATAGATAGGGATATCGACTCATCGGAGCAAGTACCCGAAGTGGTTAAATGTCTTAGGCATCTCTTGCACAGCGTGTAAATAATATTGATGGTTTTCACCAGCAGGTGTACAAGTACCTGTCTCTTATATTGGGCAAGATAGATTGTCTGGACAAGATGATTGGGGGACGAAGCTTTAAGTGCGATGACTATGGCATACAGGAGAAAGTCCCTTGTTACATTTATTGGGGGTTTAAATGGGAATTTCCAAGTTTCTTTTTTTATTTTATAACTTTGACAAATTAAACCATTTTCCAATATAAAAGGTAATGTTTTTTTTATAATTTTTCATTACAAACATAAAATATTCTTCATTTGAAGTTAACAAATTACTTATAATTATTTCATAAAGAAAAATATTTTTATAAAAATAATACTAAAGAGCCCTATTAAGGGACGTTGTATATATTTGAAAATTGATATTGTTAACTGGTGTTAATATAGTTTAATTATTATCAAAATTGTAAATAAATAAACGTTGAAAAAAATTTGAATTTACAAAGTCTCCTGGGTATTAAAGTGCCGACCAGTTTACCACAAGTTCTACAGATGTGCCTTAAATTAAATAACATGAATTATAGGGCAAATCATGCCAATAATATGGGCAGAGTGTAGTCGAATGTTAAACCCTTTAAACAACAAGAATTATAACGAGATAGGAGAATATGCTTCGCCAGAAAACACACCACCGTTAGTGTAGAATTCCTTTACGAATGCTATGAAGATTACCGAACATATCATAACATACTAGCCGGAGTATTAATCAGAAAATTACGAAGCTGAACACTCAGAACTCTATAATTTTTTAGATTAAATTCTTCACTGCCATATTTTCGATTTAAGATGAAAAACCTCAATGAGTTAATATTTCTTTGAGATACTGGTTGAAACAAAAACTATATTAAACCTGTTTACATTCGAAACCCCATTTCAAACAATCCCTTTTTTGCAAATTCAGTTGGCGGACTGATTAAAATTACACATCATGCAGAGATTGATATTTTTGGTAATGAAATAGGCAAAATTAAATTTTACATTTTACCCAATTTGACGGCCTTTTATTATTTTATTAACAAAATTGTTTCACATTACTAAATAAATACAGATATCTCATACACCAATTACTGATTAATGCTATTGCACATACTACATTAAAACTTAGTGCTGAAGATAGCGAAACTTTAAGACAACTTTTTAAACCATATCCAATTCTATTCTCCGAACCAGATAAAAAAAACTTACTTATGTCACAAACGTTAAAGCCGAAATTAAAACAAGAAGTGATAGGCCAATATATACTAAGTCGTATCCGTATCCTATGCTCCTAAAGGGAGAAATTGACAAACAAATTGAGGAGTTGTTAAATCATGTCGTCCATCAAAATCTCAGTGCCGAAAATACAAGACGCCTCAGGCTAAAAAATATCCTATTCCGGATATAAATACAATTTTAGTTAATCTAGAGGCAAATAAGTATTTCTCAATAATTGATCTTAAAAAAAGCTTTCACTAGATTGCCCTTAATGAAGCGGACATTGAGAAAACCGCATTCTCTAATGCCAACGGAAAGTTCGAATTCACTCGGCTTCCATTCGATTTAAGAAATGCTCCTGCCATTTTCCAACACACAATAGATGATATGCTAAGAAAATATACTGGCGTCTGCTGCTATATCTATATCGATGATATAATGACCTAAATGGTATTCGCACCCCCAAAAAAGATAGAAGCAATAATAAAATTTTCACGACCAAGAAATGTTCATGAGTTGTTATCATTCTTGGAAACGACTGGACACTATCGCAGTTTTATAAAAACATAGGGCAGAGTTGGGAAGAGTCCCTAAGAACTTGTCCAAAAAGAGCCAGTTAAATTTAGCAAAGAACAAACACAGGCATTTAATCAATTGAAAAATTGTTTGACTTTGGATGATGGTATGCTTCATTATCCGGATTTCGATAAAACTTTCGAACCACTCACTGGTGCCTCTTATTACGCATTGGGAGCAGATAAAAAAAACTTACTTATGTCACAAACGTTAAAGCCGAAATTAAAACAAGAAGTGATAGGCCAATATATACTAAGTCGTATCCGTATCCTATGCTCCTAAAGGGAGAAATTGACAAACAAATTGAGGAGTTGTTAAATCATGTCGTCCATCAAAATCTCAGTGCCGAAAATACAAGACGCCTCAGGCTAAAAAATATCCTATTCCGGATATAAATACAATTTTAGTTAATCTAGAGGCAAATAAGTATTTCTCAATAATTGATCTTAAAAAAAGCTTTCACTAGATTGCCCTTAACGAAGCGGACATTGAGAAAACCGCATTCTCTAATGCCAACGGAAAGTTCGAATTCACTCGACTTCCATTTGATTTAAGAAATGCTCCTGCCATTTTCCAACACACAATAGATGATATGCTAAGAAAATATACTGGCGTCTGCTGCTATATCTATATCGATGATATAATGACCTAAATGGTATTCGCACCCCCAAAAAAGATAGAAGCAATAATAAAATTTTCACGACCAAGAAATGTTCATGAGTTGTTATCATTCTTGGAAACGACTGGACACTATCGCAGTTTTATAAAAACATAGGGCAGAGTTGGGAAGAGTCCCTAAGAACTTGTCCAAAAAGACCCAGTTAAATTTAGCAAAGAACAAACACAGGCATTTAATCAATTGAAAAATTGTTTGACTTTGGATGATGGTATGCTTCATTATCCGGATTTCGATAAAACTTTCGAACCACTCACTGGTGCCTCTTATTACGCATTGGGAGCATTACTTTCCCAAGACGGTATACCAATTAGTTTTCTTTCCAGAACATTAAGCAGAGCAGAGTAGAACTTTGCGGTAAATGAAAAGGAAATTTTGGTAATAATTTGGGCCCTATAATCCCTTAAATGTTTCTTGTACGGATCGAAAAAGATGAAAATATATACGGATCATCAAGCATTGACTTTCGCGATCAGCAATAAGAATACAAATGCCAAAATGAAAAGATAGAAAGTACAGTTAGAGATATATAATCATTAACTCATTTATAAACCAGGCAAAGTAAATATATAGTTGCAGACTACGTACAGTAACAGAATCAATATTTGAAACACCAGTCAATGTTTTCAAAAATCACATTTTTATATCAGAAGGTTCCCAGAGTTCATATAAAATCTAACTAATATTTCCTACTACGAACAAACTTACTTTGAACTTAAATCTTACTTAAATACATTAGTTGCATATAATGTTCCATAATGTTTAAAATTCAAACAGTTTACCCAATATATTACGCTAATTATAAAATTCGCTTTACACAACAAGTAGTAGATGATATTGTCAGTGCAGAGGAATAATATCGAATTATAATTGAAGAACATAACCGTACCATAGGAAAGAAAAAGAGAATAGAATTCAGATACTGGATAATTTTTATTTCCCCGCATTGTTCTTTTTTTTACATTAAAAAAATATCAAAGTTATGTAGTCTGTAGAGACATAACATGCTCATCGACATTTTTTCAGCAGACAAACACAGTGATGCCTTATACAGTTTTGGAAAAATCATTCCGTTTTGTGAAAAAATTTTTATTTTCTTACTTTCAAAAAAAGTTTTCCGTCTTATTTTCCCTCCTCCTTAAAATCGATATTTGTAATAAAAAATTAACAAAAAGTTTATTTTTTGTTTGTAAGTAAATAAAACACTACATAAATATAATTAATTTAATTTTAATGATCACAAAGAAATATTTTTAAACTTCGAAAAATATGAAGTTCGAAAATATCCATAATATTTAATTTTTATTTTTATTCCTATTTTTAGTCGTTTATTGAGAAAAATTTAGACAATTTAAAAATTCTCTTTATTTCGGTAAAAATAAAAGTAGAAAAAAAAAGTATAGAGAATATAAAAAAACCGCCAAGAGAAATAATATTTTACTTTAATATTTTATTTTATGTAATATTTTACTTATTTGAAATTCCAAAAGCCATAGTTTTTGATAATGAAAAAACATTTTGTTCGCAACCAATAAAGTTTATGTTGGAAAGGGTGTTCAATATTGCAACATTTATCGCATCGCCCTATAAAAGCGAAGCTAAAAGTCAGATAGAGCGATTCCACTCAACATTGTAAACGAATACAATCATTCTATCCATTCCGTCACTGGGAAGAAAACCGTTTGACTTATTTTTTCTTTCAGACCTACTTCATCTGCTCCTGATAATAGGGAAGGGATGATGAAGAAAGTCTTTGAGAAACTAAAAGCAAAACAAGAAAAAGATTTACAATACCACAACAAAAATAGCCAGGAAATGGCTAATTATGAGGTGGGAGAAAGAATTTTTAGAGACTTAGAGGTTCCATTTTGAAAAAAACAAGTTTAAAAAGCAGAGTGAAAAATACATTATAAAACTGCTGACTCATCCCAAACCTCTTGCAAGACTTCTTACTGAAGTTCAATCAAATTCAAGCCTTCGTAGAGCCGATTTTTCACCCCGTTACAAGGAGGATCAATTATTCACCTAACTATGCTCTCGTTAAAGATCAATTTGTCTATAGTGTTTAATTTTAAGATTTAAATACATATTGTGAGGCCTTAAAAAAAAGGCAGATTTAATATATAAAGCGTTAAAAAAATATTATACTGCATTGGGAACACATAGTTTGAGACCGTTTCCCGCATTAATAAGAAACTCAAACTCTAGTTCCGAGTTCGAAGAAGTGCTCTCACTGGGCTTTATGAAAGAACTTAACATCGAAAATACTAAAAAAATTAATTCCCTAAATTTTACATATCTTGTGCTTCTAGCCTTCAAAATATTAGTAATAATAATTTATCAATTGCAGAAAATGACAGACATTATTGTCGAAAACATTGAACCTGTAAGAATACTGATCAAAACAATTTCAAGAAATAAAAGTCTAAGCGACATACCATATTTTTAAACCAATCGGGGACAATTTGAATTTCAGAGGGAGGAGTTAAAACTCTCTGTTTTTCACAGGTTGAGACTCTCTGCTTTTACGCAATCATATAAATAAAAATGTTGCATTCTGCTGACGATAGCGTCTGCACATTTTCAATATTTTTATTTTATTTCATAATTATACCCCACACCACCATAGATGGTTGGGGTATTATGTGTTTGTGCTGACGTTTGTAACGCACAGAAAAAAATCATCCAACACCCACCTTAAAGTATACCAATCGACTCAGAATCACTTTTTGAATCTATCTAATGATGTCCGTCCGTCCGTCTTGCTGGCTGCACGGCTGACTGGTTGGTTGGCTGGCTGTCCATGTAAACCTTGTACACAAAGTACAGGTCGCAATTTTAAAGATAATTCAATGAAATTTGGCACATAGGACTTTCATAACACAAGGACGAAGCCTGGTGATGGTGGTGATCGGTCCATATTTCACCTAGCCCCCATACAAATGCCCTCCCGGAATAGGCGTTTAACGATCACAAATGCAATATTTTAAAGAAATTCGGGGCAATAAAGTTTTGTATAAGTTTCAATCTTTGTGCCAAATTTCATGAAGATCGATCCATAATTGAATATAGCTCCCATATAAAACCCTCTTCCGAAAATCACTTTAACGTGCATAAATCACATACAAATGTTAGTATCAGATTTATATTCGATACAAATAAGTTTTATATAAGAAGAAATTGTAGTGACAAATTTTATGAGGAAAGCTTCACAATTTACCATATTTCCCATATAAGCCCACTTTCGGGAATCACCTTAAAGTGCATAAATTCATATAAATGTTAGTATTAGCGTAATATTTTATTACAATTGTCCACATGTCTAACATAAGACCCCTCCACGATGGACATGCACAATGGTGTGGGGTATCATATGGTAGGACTTGATCTTTCTGACTAGTTTAATTGTTGGTAAAGTGGTGAATGGTATAAAAGATTCGGCAGAGCCGAATATAGTACTCTAACTTGTTTACTTTAAAAATCGTAAAAAAGTAATCCTTCCTTAGAAGTAATTTACATATTTTATATTATGCTTAAAAAAGCGAAATTTATTTTCTTTTTAAAAATACTTTATGTTACAGTTCTATCTTTAAAACAGTAAAAGCGTGACCTTCAAAATTTCTTAAATATTTTTTATTTGATAAAAAATAAAACTTTATATTACCTGTACAAAGGATCCCAAAACTTTTGCAATGAAGTTATGTAACGTACATTATCTTTGGCCTCATTTAAAACTAACGTTACTTGATTATCTATTTCGGCCCATTTCTAAAAAATATTACAGTAATTATATAATAGAAAATGTATTAATGTTCTATCAAATACACATAAGCAAACATACCTTTAATAATTTTGAAGATCTTGATAAAGTTAAGCAAGCTTTATGATTATTAAAAGCTTGTGATGATACAAATTCTTTGATGGAAGTATAACGTGCCAACATTCGGCGCCAATTGACTAACATTTGGAGAGGACCAACATCTGCAGAATCTCTTAAAATTTGTTTTCCTTCCACTAATATACCCTGGATCTGACGCAGCCATTGACCAAAATAACGTTCGACCAAACGAACGCGATTAACATCCTTCGAACTGATTTCTATTTGAAATTTCACCAATAAAAAACCTTTGAAAAGTTCATGGGAAACTTCAAAATTAACTCTTGAAGAGGCTGTGGCTTCGGAAGATTTTAGAAATATATTAAACATATTAAGTGTGTGGAAAAATTTATTCTTTTGTTCCATTTCAGCAACACCAAATTCTGAAACGGCTTCTAAAGATCTGGTCAGTATACGATCAAAATAATTTTTTATCACATATAAACACAAATCTTTCTTTGCCGCATTCAAACAAAACATAGCTACATCATCGGATATGGTACGATTATCCACATTCTTTTTGTTGTTATTTCGATATACCACTACCCATTTTCCAAACAAATCCACATTATCACTACGCTGTATCACAGTACGTTTGACGGTTTGTCTTTTCATGCTTTCAATATAACGACCCGATTCAAACGGATAACCCTGCATGTGAGCATAACTAATCATACATGCTCGAGGTCCTCCATTTTCAAACATTCCTGTTAACAAATCGACAAATGTAGGATCATCCACAACTCCCATTATTATTTCCTCAGTATCGGTGCCCATAAGATCAGCCACTATTTCCAACACATATCTGTGATTGGCTCCCAATGAAGAGATGCGTTGCTGCCTCAACTCCTTGAAATATTGGGCTCTTTTACGTTCTACCTCTTCTCTCTCCTGATCGGTGACACTTAAACGTCGTGCTGTTTGTTTTTGTATGGTGTGCGAAACCCCAAATAATTTGCGTAATTTCTTTACATTTCTATCTGGATCAATTCCCTTGACATGAATATAAGTGCTGCCTCGGTCTTCTTCATTTTGTTTTGTTTGATTATTTTCATCCATATTGGATATTTTGGCGTTTTAATATGTTTTGTATTATTTTATAAGAAAATTTATTTAAGAATGAAAATTATAATAGAAAATATGTCTAGTTCTATGAAAAAAAGAATTTTTATTCAAAACTTTGAGTTCATTTATAAAAGTTTTTAGACGAGTTTTTTATATTTCTACAATATAGATGGCGTAAATTAAATATATGCAAAAGTATATTGTTATCCAAAATGTATCTCTGTTATAATACAAAGGCTGTTATTAAGAAAATGAATAGACTAATAAGAAATGTTTGTATTTTTATGATCTAGGGTCTTATATTAGTCTTTTAGTTTCAGGAAATATGTATAAAAATAGCTTTACAATGTCTGAGTTATGAAGTGGGTTGCACCAGAAAATACTGGTATTTGAGTTTTTTACTCCGTTTGTAACACATCTATATATAGGCTTCAAACCTCATATAGTATGGGCATTCGGTAAATCGATTTATATACTAAAATATTATAGACTTAAAGCAACACACAGTGGGGTCAAACGCAAATTTTTTGGTAATAAATCTGAATCTCCTGAACTACTGGTCGGATCAAATTAAAATGTATGGAAGAGTTGTAGAGGAGGACCTAAGCTTTCAGAAAAATCATCTTGTAGTCACCCTATGATAACACGAGATAAGCTACAGGGTGTCAAAGTTGACTACCTCGAGTATGTAAAAGTTAAAAAAAATCGTAACTTGTACAAATGAAGTCCGATTTTAAAGATTTTTATATTTCTGGAAAGTGCTTTGCAAGATAAAGAAAAAATAAGCTTACTCATCTAAGTTATCTCTTGCAGTTAAAAAGATATTTACGCTTGAATTTTGAATTTTTGATTTTTTGGCTCGACTTTCTTTCGTTTTTCGGGAATAAGTCCGGAGATATATGAGGTAAAAATTTTTTAAAAATTTTCTGTAATTTGCTACATATTTCAAAATAATATGCTGAAAGAATTTTTGGATTATCTCAATTCGTCTAGACGTGAAAAATATTCAAAGTCAGCACTCTGAAATTGGCATGAAAAACGGCTATTTTTTTACAAAAATATAGTACAATTCATTCACTTTTTTCTCAAAGTTCCGTTAATAAAAAATTTTTTCCTTATTAATTTCAAAAGATAAGGCTTCATAAATGGTTAATAAAGAAATTTTGAATTGATTTAAGTTTGCACCCTACATCCAGCATTGGCCGAAAATTGTCAATTTTAAAAAATAGTTTCATTTTTATCGATTAATAAAAAAAATGTCACGCGAGCTTTTTTAAATTTGGTACCCATATTTTTTATAGAAATAGATTTAGAATGATTTAACACTAAACTGCTTCCCGCTCGGCCAAAAACGAATGCAGGAGTGGAGATTTTATGTTAAAAGTCAGTTTTTTAACGACTATTTTTAAAAGCATATTAAAAGCATATTAGCATAATATTTTTAATATTATTTCTTATGTAATGTATAAAACACAAATCAAGCTTTCATTCCTAAAAAAATCAATAAAATAGCTCCAATAACCTATTTTTGGTAATTTTTCAAAAATAAATTTTTTTTCAAAAAATAGCTGAAAATCCAAAAAAAATTTAATTTTTTGAATACAACTCCACTAATTTTGCAAATACTTTAAAAATGTTAAAAGAATATAAAAATAGACTTATTTACCAATTCAACGATATATAAAATGTTGATATAGGTCATTTAATAATAGTAATATAATGGCCTCAAAACTACCAAGTCACGTCAAAAGTTGTAAAATTCACTATTTTGTTCCGTATTTCTATATGTGTGTATACGTAACACTCAACTGCATTGCTTATTTTTGTTACGAGATAATAATATTTATTAATGAATTTATTTAAAGTGTTCATAATTTTTTTTCTACTGAAAAGGTTTTTAAAATTATCTAAGTACATAAATAAGTATATTTTCCTTCGTTTTTTATTACATTTTTTAAAGTTTTTAAATAATTTACCTAGCTACTTAATTAATGTATTATAACAAAAATGATTTTTTTACAATCGCATAGGTACATTTTTTGACTTACCTGTTTAACACTACAGGTCATAAAAATAAACTGAATGAAATTGGGGGTTTTTAGCAAAAATTTTAATTTTTTAATTCATTTTTGCCTGTCACCATTTACCTGATATAAATATTGTTTTTCTATATATAAGTATCCTTATAAATATGCAGATTTATTAGTGAATTTGCCATTATGGAGATTACATTAAAACACTTTTCTATTTGCAAAGTAATCTGGGATAATCTATCTGATATTATAAATCGTCCAGAAAAAATAAGAAAACTCATTGATACAGTAGTAACTTTTGGTTTAACTTTTACTGCAGAAGACAGTTTAAAGCTCGAAAATTTTTATAAATCATACGAAAAGAGGATGCAAGCTTCAGATTGGTCAATACCAAAGTTCAAGAAGAAAAATGAAGAGTGGTTGGAGGGAGAAATACCAATTTTCATCGGAAAGCAGAAAAATGGTCGACCAAAAAAAGGTTACGATGAAGTTCAGCTAAGAACAAAGAGGACCAAACAGGAATCTATTCTAAATTCACATACGAATGCCGAAATAAAAGATACATTTAAAGCTTTAGTAACACGTACGCAACCAAAGGAAGTAGAAAAAGTTATAGATGTGTTACCAACAGCTTCTCCCAATCGATTACATCGGATAATCCAAAGCATAGTGACACCGAAATCAACATCGTCCTTTACCTCTGAAGATGCTTTAGCTCTAATATTAAATTTAGGATTATCAAGAAACCAATACGAGATTTGAAATGTGTTAGCGAAAAAGGATATGATATCTTTCCCAGTAGCAAATCAGTGAGAGAAGCGAAAAGTAATATTTTACAGCCTATGGAGCACCCGGTTAATGCTTCTGTTAAAAGTGCTAAAGTTAATATATTTGCAATTACTTGAAAATACTGCCTCTAGAATTATATCTACCTTCAGCAATGATAACATTGAAAAATGCAAAGACTCTGAACTTATTTTAATATTCAAATGGGGCTGCGATGGAACATTCGGAATACAAACAATAATTTTCCTCGCTGTTTATAGCGTCTCTGGTACCACTTCGAATGCGCTTAAATAAGCCTTCCTCATCGACAAAAAATGACTCGCTTTTTGATGATATATGGATAAATTTAACTCCAGGTTCCAAATTTTTGTGCCGTCCAATCCTTTTTGATTACACAAAAGAAACCACGGTTACAATAAACAGCATTGTCAACCAATTGGAAGAAGAAATTAAAGCATTGCCCCCAATATATGTAAAAGTATCAAACAGAACTATTAAAGTTACATTTCAACAACAATTAACGATGATTGATTGAAAAGTTGCAAACGCTATAACAGATACAACATCTACATGGAAATGTAATATAAGTGGAAAAATAAGTTCACAATTTCAGGATAATTCTGAAGTCCTTGTTAATAAAAATTCTTTAAAATTTTGAATATCACTACTCCACGCAAGGATAAGATTTTTGGAGTTCTGCTTACATCTTGCATATGATATGAAGTACAGAAATATTCCCGGGCAGAAAAATGCTACAGTAAAAAACAATTTGGAATTTCACGAATTACGAAAAGAGGAGAAGAAAAGAATTCAATTAGAATTCAAAGAACAACTCGGATTAATAATTGATAAACCTCTACATGGCTATGGAATCTCAAATGATGGAAATACAGCAAGACGTTTCTTTGAAAATCCGGAACTCACATCTTCAAACACAGGCATTGACTTAAATATTTTGAAGCGTTTTAAGATTATATTGGCAGCCATTAATAGCAAAAAACAAATTAATGCGGACAAATTTAAAATTTTTGCTTACGAAACTAAAGAACTACTTAACATTACATACCCCTGGATATCAATGACTCCAACAATTCACAAAGTATTGGCTCATGGTAAAGAAATAATAGAAAATAGTATTTTGCCATTGGGAGAGCTAACAGAGGAAGCACAGCAAGACCGAAATAAAGATGTTAAACATTTCCGACTCTTCAATACCCGAAAATGTTCGAAAATAGCGCAAAATATGGACTTAATGGAATATTTATTAATATCATCAGATCCAGTTATATATTCTATAAGAACACGATGGCTACCAAAAATCACTCTTGAAATAGAAAAAGAGGATTCCGAAGCTAAGGAAGTTAAAAATTTGCTAACGTTTGATGTTTCTGATTATTTTCAAGAAAATCTCTAATAATATCTTCGATAATATATTCTTAATAAAATAAATATACGGGATATATGTATAATAAGTATGTAAATATGTAGAACAAATTAAATAAACATTACTCAAATAAAGAATTTACTACTTTATAATAATAAATATATACCTACATAATACATTAGAAAACTAAAATGTTACGTATACACACATATGGAAATACGGAACAAAATAGTGAATTTTACAACTTTTGACGTGACTTGGTAGTTTTGAGGCCATTATATTACTATTATTAAATGACCTATATCAACATTTTATATATCGTTGAATTGGTAAATAAGTGTATTTTTATATTCTTTTAACATTTTTAAAGTATTTGCAAAATTAGTGGAGTTGTATTCAAAAAATTAATTTTTTTTTGGATTTTCAGCTATTTTTTGAAAAAAAATTTATTTTTGAAAAATTACCAAAAATAGGTTATTGGAGCTATTTTATTGATTTTTTTAGGAATGAAAGCTTGATTTGTGTTTTATACATTACATAAGAAATAATATTAAAAATATTATGCTAATATGCTTTAATATGCTTTTAAAAATAGTCGTTAAAAAAACTGACTTTTAACATAAAATCTCCACTCCTGCATTCGTTTTTGGCCGGGCGGGAAGCTGTTTAGTGTTAAATCATTCTAAATCTATTTCTATAAAAAATATGGGTACCAAATTTAAAAAAGCTCGCGTGACATTTTTTTTATTAATCGATAAAAATGAAACTATTTTTTAAAATTGACGATTTTCGGCCAATGCTGGATGTAGGGTGCAAACTTAAATCAATTCAAAATTTCTTTATTAACCATTTATGAAGCCTTATCTTTTGAAATTAATAAGGAAAAAATTTTTTTATTAACGGAACTTTGAGAAAAAAGTGAATGAATTGTACTATATTTTTGTAAAAAAATAGCCATTTTTCATGCCAATTTCAGAGTGCTGACTTTGAATATTTTTCACATCTAGACGAATTGAGATAATCCAAAAATTCTTTCAGCATATTATTTTGAAATATGTAGCAAATTACAGAAAATTTTTAAAAAATTTTTACCTCATATATCTCCGGACTTATTCCCGAAAAACGAAAGAAAGTCGAGCCAAAAAATCAAAAATTCAAAATTCAAGCGTAAATATCTTTTTAACTGCAAGAGATAACTTAGATGAGTAAGCTTATTTTTTCTTTATCTTGCAAAGCACTTTCCAGAAATATAAAAATCTTTAAAATCGGACTTCATTTGTACAAGTTACGATTTTTTTTAACTTTTACATACTCGAGGTAGTCAACTTTGACACCCTGTAGCTTATCTCGTGTTATCACAGGGTGACTACAAGATGATTTTTCTGAAAGCTTAGGTCCTCCTCTACAACTCTTCCATACATTTCAATTTGATCCGACCAGTAGTTTAGGAGATTCAGATTTATTACCAAAAAATTTGCGTTTGACCCCACTGTGCAACAGTAGCCACAATTAATCGGCTACATTAATAAAAAAATATATTTTATCAAAAAATAAGTTGAACCAATGAAGTCAAATCTTTTCTGCGCAATATGGAACATTTAAAATACCAAAACATATAAAATCCTTGGAAGCCAAGAGTTTTTTATATTAATCAAATTCTATATAAAATTATAAATTAGATTATTATATCTGACACATCTACGATGAAATAAATGCTTTCATTAATAATAACAACTCAATAACAAAATTCTAAAAATTATAATGTCTGTTCGACAAACTTAGCGATACCCAAACTTACTCAAAGTTCCAGAATTCATAGAAATTTTGTATCGTGAAACGCTTGTATAGCTTAGGACAGCTTCGTTGAGTTAGTCGAACACAATTATAATTACAATATATAGCTCAGATCGATTTATTTAAAGCATTCTTCACATGATACTGATTAATGAATTCTGCTAAAATTATACAGATCGACTCAAAATCACTTTTTAAATCGATCTAACGATGTCCGTCCTTCCGTCTGGCTAGCTGGCTGTCCATGTAAATCTTTTGCACAAAGTACGGGTCGCAATTTTAAAGATAATTCAATGAAATTTGGCATGTGGGACTTTTATGATACAAGGACGAAGCCTATTGAAATTAATAGTGATCGGTCCATTATTTCACTTAGCCGCCATAAAAATGTCCTCAAGGAATAGAGTTTAAACACCCAAAAATGCCTTAAAAATAAGAACATTTTAATGAAATTCGTTGCAAAGAAGTTCTATACAAGTATCATTTTATGAAGATGGGCCCACAATTGACCATAGCTCCCATATAAAATTTAAAAAGTTGATACTTTTCACTAATATTTAAATAAAGTTCTAAATCTAACTCACATTACTAGTTACATTCGTTTACCCAAAAATTTGTACAATCCAGTAAAGAGAACCAAAACTGAGGTAGTAAAAGAACGGTTTATAAACTAAGTACATATTTACAAATTTTACTAGAATTTTTCTTTCGTATAAAGTTCAGTATGATCATATGGTTGCATAAAGTAAACAAAACGTAAACAAATGATTTTGGCAAAAGGTGTATATTAAAAACGTATTCCACGAAGAATTCTAAGAAAACTTATAGCTCCCGCAAGGAGATTCACAAAAATGCACTAAATAGTCTTCTGACCAAAATCCCATGGTGAAAAAAATAAAAATACATATTATATTTTTCTAACAAGCCCAACAATCTGTTTTTTTTTTTTAACTTTTTCTTGACCTAAATATATGGGACCTATGATATTCCCATCGTTGGTAGGGTGCTAGGTTTTGATTTTAGACCCTTAGTTTAAAATTTTGCTTAGATTTCGTTTTTGCTATATGCCTCTCACCATTTTCTCACCCGAACTTTTGACCCACCCTAATAAACACTACACAGTGGGGCAGAACCTAAATTTTTTGGAAATAAATCTGTAACTTCTGATCGGCTGGTTGGATTTTCATGAAATTTGGCATAGGCGTAGCAGAGGAGTGTATAATGTTAAGTTTGGAAGGGGGCACAACAAACCCCTGAGGGGCGGAGCTAAGGGGGCTCAAAGTTAGGTACCTCTGACATAAAAAATTTTAATTATTTGCCAAATTTTTGTTTCTCGTCCGATTTCAAATATATATTGTTGTAGGCCCTGATAAGACTTATAAAAGACATGCTTACATGTCCTATTTATCTCTTAAAGTTTTCGAGTTATTTGTGTTTGAATTTTTAAGCACCATAATTTTGCATGTTCTTGGTCCAGTTTTTTCATATATATCCTAGTATTTCCGACCGATTTTATTAGTTTTTTTCTTAACTAGTGAAAGAACAAAATTATCTATTGAATAAAAAAAATTGAAGTCGATATCTTTACCGAGTCCAAAAAAATTTTTTTTTGAATTTGAAAATTGCAAAAAAGACGACTTTCTGTGTTTTTTTTAGCCGAAAAAGTATCTACACTCTTTTTTATCTAAAATAAAATTTTCTTTAGCAACATATAATAATTTTATAAAACTTATAGCTCCCGCAAGGAGATTCACAAAAATGCACTAAATAGTCTTCTGACCAAAATCCCATAGTGAAAAAAATAAAAATACATATTATATTTTTCTAACAAGCCCAACAATCTGTTTTTTTTTTAACTTTTTCTTGACCTAAATATATGGGACCTATGATATTCCCATCGTTGGTAGGGTGATAGGTTTTGATTTTAGACCCTTAGTTTAAAATTTTGCTTAGATTTCGTTTTTGCTATATGCCTCTCACCATTTTCTCACCCGAACTTTTGACCTACCCTAATAAACACTACACAGTGGGGCAGAACCTAAATTTTTTGGAAATAAATCTGTAACTTCTGATCGGCTGGTTGGATTTTCATGAAATTTGGCATAGGCGTAGCAGAGGAGTGTATAATGTTAAGTTTGGAAGGGGGCACAACAAACCCCTGAGGGGCGGAGCTAAGGTGGCTCAAAGTTAGGTACCTCTGACATAAAAAATTTTAATTATTTGCCAAATTTTTGTTTCTCATCCGATTTCAAATATATATTGTTGTAGGCCCTGATAAGACTTATAAAAGACATGCTTACATGTCCTATTTATCTCTTAAAGTTTTCGAGTTATTTGTGTTTGAATTTTTAAGCACCATAATTTTGCATGTTCTTGGTCCAGTTTTTTCATATATATCCTAGTATTTCCGACCGATTTTATTAGTTTTGTTTTCTTAACTAGTGAAAGAAATTTTTTTTTTTTTAATTTGAAAATTGCAAAAAAAGACGACTTTCTGTGTTTTTTTAGCCGAAAAAGTATCTACATTCTTTTTTATCTAAAATAAAATTTTCTTTAGCAACATATAATAATTTTGCACTTTTCTGAAAGGTAACTTCACAGAGATGACTTTAAGATAAAAAACAAGAAATATTAATAATTTTCTATGTAATTATTCACGCAAAGCTAAAGGCAAAAGTTTGCAAGTTTGTAAAAATATAGTCATATACACAATAAATTGGAAATATAAAAGTTTAAAGGCGCATATTTCTAAAATGAGGCATGATATTGACTTGAATCTTTTTGCAAAAGATCGGAAATTATATATGCTAAAGGATAAGCTTAATACATATTTTTAAAATTTCTTTCGCTATTTAGAAATAAACCAAACAAAAAGCCCAATTTGGAGTTTTTGGAGAAAATACAAATTTTTAATTGTAATAACATATTTGTTTATAAATATGTCTTAATGGAATTTGCAGGAAATGTGGATCTTATTAATATAAATGAAAACGCGTTAAGCAAATTTCAATCAGGGGTAGGGTTTTCCTGAATCCAAAAAAAAAAAACTAATGAAAATTCCCAAAAATAGGATTTTTTACATTTTTGGTCATAGGATCCACATTTTTCCGAAGTCCCGTAGATTTTGATTTAAAACTTTTAACAACATATTGAAAATTCTTGAAATATATTCCGCTTGTCGATTCGTGCTTTGAGATTTGAGAAAATATGGTATAAAATCAAAACTTTCATATAAAATGGGTCGAATTCGGGAGGGTGTGTACCATGACCAATTGAGTTATTGGGCTTATTGTTTACTTTTCAAAAAAGTGCAAAATTATTATATGTTGATAAAGAAAATTTTATTTTAGATAAAAAAGAATGTAGATACTTTTTCGGCTAAAAAAACACAAAAAGTCGTCTTTTTTGGAATTTTCAAATTCAAAATCGTTTATTTTTGGACTCGGTAAAGATATCGACTTCAAATTCTTTAACCAGTTAAGAAACAAGCTAATAAAATCGGTCGAAAATACTAGGATATATATGAAGATCATGCAAAATTATGGTGCTTAAAAATTCAAATGCAAATAACTCGAAAACTATAAGAGATAAATAGAACATGTAAGCATGTCTTTTATAGGTCTTATCAGGGCCTACAAGAATATATAGAAATATATGAAATCGGACTAGAAAAAAATTTGGCAAGCGATTAAAAATTTTCTATGTCAGAGGTACCTAACTTTGAGTTCCCTTAGCTCCTCCTCTGAGAGGCTTGTTGTGCCCCCCTTCCAAACTTAACATTATACACTCCTCTGCTACGCCTATACCAAATTTCATAAAAATCCAACCAGCCGATCAGAAGTTACAGATTTATTTCCAAAAAATTTCGATTCTGCCCCACTGTGCACTGAAAGGAAAGTGATTAAAAAAGTAAAAAATATATTTGCATTCAAATTTGAAAAAGTGAGATAATATGCACACAAATGTGCAAAAGTAGCACATGTTTCTGTTACCTCCGGAAAATTATCCTTAGTATGTTTTATGATGTGTCCCAAAATAATTTGGGTCTACTGATGACTGCCTTTGTTAGGATTTTGAACTTATTTGTAATTTATTTCAAAGAAATACATACAAAATATGGTATCATTTAAAAAAGGGGGTTGGAAGCCGCGTCTATTCCTATATTCCTATATCCTATTTTTCAAAATTTTTTCACAATACTGTTTGTTATTTTTAACGAAAACTCAAATTTTGTATATTTTATTTTTTTTTAACGAAAATTCAAATTTTCGTACTAGAAATAAGTTGCTGGTACTTGATTAATTTTTTATTTCAATATTCTTGTTATTTCGCAGTTTTTCAGACAGTCAATCTGATATAAAATTTTACATAAACATAGTCAATATGGGTATTAAAATTCTTCTTTTGAAGAGAACTAACCGATGGAATTAAAATATTTACGTAAATTACTAAAATATGTATTAATATAAAAACGAAAAATATTAACACAGAATGAAAAAAATATAACGACAATTCGATGAAAGAACGACCAAAACTTTACCGATTTCACAAAATTTTTCACGTAAATACTCTGTGTACATATATCTATGTATATCGATTTCAGTTTCGCAAAATTTTGAAAACTCGCAATTTTATTTCGCTTTTTCACTTACTAAAAAAATCTCAAAAGAATATAACTTTAAATAATAATATTTCTGGGAAGGCTGTGGAATTCAACGATCTAAACGGCGTTTGAATTGTGATGACTTCTGCTTCAATAAAAATATTTTACAAATAAAAAAAATAAAATACAAATTGATGCAATTGCATTTTTTAAATGCATTTTTCGTTGAAGATGCTGTTTCAGATTTTTGATTTTTTAATGTATTTAGAAAGTAGGAAATCTTTACATTAAAATAAAAATCCAAATTTTTTGAGACGAACACATCTACTATACATAATTTCGCTTTTACTAAAACCTATTCACAGTTTATGCGAGACACAAAAGCCTAATACAGTTGTCAAAAATCTAATTAGTGCAACAACAAAATACATGTAGTCACATATGTTTTGTTTTTGTGTTTTGAAAAAATTAGTAAATTTTTTGAAAATTTAGTTTGAACTGCCTCTCACATAAACTTCTTATTGTATTTTATGTTTTTTATATAAAAATTATATTTCCCTCGTATTATTTTTAAAATGTAAGTATGTTTACTTATTTTATTAAAAAAAAATATATATAATAAAAAATTGATTAATTTCATTACAATCATGGAACTCTTTCAAGCGCTGTTGGGAATAAAACTGCAATTTATCTTAATATTTTTTGATGCTTTGCAATCAATGAACATTTTCAATTATTAATTTGTAATATTTTTTAACCCTTTTTGCATTTTTTACATTCACTGTTAATGTTATTTAATCTTTTTAATAGTATTTTTTTTTTTTTTCAAATTTCGCAAATATTTTAATTCAGACGGAGAAATCTTATCAATTTTGATACCCATATTGACTGTGTTATTATAAAATTATATATCAGATTGACATTCTGATAAGCCGCAAAATTGCAAAAATATTCAAATAAAAATTAATCAAACAACAGCAAGTTATATTATATATTATGCGAGTGTTGATTATTATTTTGGTTCGCGTTAAGTTTGACGTTTGTCTTGATAAAAAAAATCTCTAATGAGACACTATGTAAGGGAAGCAGACATTAGATAAATAGAAGCAAGAAAGAGAGGTATAGTCTGTCAAGACCGACTATACCATTGTGTACAAGCATAAAAATTCAGAGGGGGTCCAATTTTACTAAATGTAAAATAAAATATACAAATACAGAATAGTGCGTTGATACTACCATCTAGATGACTTTATGCACTTTAGGGCGATTCCTGGAAGTTTATATGGAAGGGGTTTATATGGAAGTTATGGTAAATTATGAACCGATTCTCCTAAAATTTGTAATATTGTTTCTACTTACATAAAACTTATATATGTCGAACATTAACTTGATGCTAACATTCATATGGAATTTATTCACGTTAAAGTGATTTTCGGAAGAGGGGTTTATATTGTCAATTGTGTACCGATATTCATAAAATTTGGTACAAAGATTGATACTTGAACAGAACTTCTTTGCACCGAATTTCATTAATATGATCTTATTTTTAAGGCATTTTTGAGTGTTTAAACTCCACTCCGAGGGGACATTTGTATGGGGGCTAGATGAATGGAATTTTTCCGCTGAAGAAACGAACTCAGTCGGTATTCAAGGCCTAAATAAGCTAAGGCTTCGGTTTTTATATAGATCATCAATTTAGATTTTTTGAATCAACCAAATCAGTTCATGAACAACCGAGTTATTGACAAATCTATTTTTACACCCTACACTACCATAGGTGGTTGGGGTATTATGCATTTGTGCTGATGTTTATAACGTATAGAAAAAGTTATCCCACATCCACCTTATGCACAAAATACGGGTCGTTATTTTAAAAATAATTCAATGAAATTTAGCATTTGGGACTTTTATGATACAAGGACGAAGCCTATTGAAATTGGTTATGATCGGTCCATTATTTCACTTAGCCCCCTTAAAAATCAGAATTTTTAATAAAATTCGGTGCAAAGAAGTTCTGTACAAGTATCAATTTTTATACCAAATTTTATGAAGATCGGTCCACAATTGACCATAGCTCTTCCTCTTCCGAAAATCACTTTAACGTGGATAAATCCCATACGAATGTTAGTATAAAGTTAATATTCGACACAAATAAGTTTTATGTAAGTAGAAACAACATTTCCAAATTTTATGAGAATCGATCCATAATGTACCACGTTTTTGTTTTTGCTTGAAAATCCAGCACAATGATATGGTTGCAAACAGCAAACAAAACAATAAGTAAACAAATGTAAATAATGAAAGGAATAGTTTGAAAAATTAAAAACAAAAAATATTTTGGTATTAAAATTTTATTAAAAGTGCATTAAACAACAAAAGAAAAAATGTAGTTGGCATTTCGGTAAAACTGATTTTTGTTATTATTTTATGTTTATTTGTTTTCAACCAGCTGTTGTGGTTATTTTACTGGATATTACAATTTTTCCGTTCGTGTACTTTTTTGTTTACAAGTTTTTTAAGAGTAAAATCTCAAATTTACTCAGTAAATACGCAGTTGACTGGATTTTATTGGAAAAGTAAAAGAACGGTCCTAATTTGTTCGTCTCTATGCGTATACTCTCTGAACAAAACCTTAAAAAATTGCCAAACGACATTTTTGCTATTTTCCTGAAAAAGTGGAAATTTATTCACAATAAACTTTCTGATATTTTTATTACTTTTAATGCGCTTTTTGGCACTTTTTTTGAAAGAAAAAAAATCTGCAGCTCTTTAAACTTTAAAAATAGTAGCCGATAATTCAGCTGTACTCAATCAGGTGCGATCGAATATTAATGAGTTAAGTTGCCTCCCGAAGTTCATATTGCATGTTATCTTGAAATTTGATTTTTGTTTATCTCATAACCGAAAATATGTTTACACATGCGTCCTACAGGATCTTTAGCATATTAAGGACTGCTTGTGCAAGTTCTTTATAATGACATGTAATTGTAGTATCTGTAAAATTACATACTTCTTTCCAAAATTTCAATTTTATTAACTAAACAAAAGGTACAATTATGTATTACATAATGTCACCGAAAGAATCCTCAAAATATTTTAGAACAAATTCCACAATCCCCAAATCAAAATTTTCATCCTTTTCTGCAACAAAAATTCTCAAATTTTGGGGTTAAAACCGCAGCTATGTAACACCTCCACAGGATTAGTTCTAGGAGTGATTATTTCGAAAAAAAATCACTATTCGTAACGCCAAACTTGAATGAATACAGGTTTGTAGAATTAATACACTTTTTCCTTTGATATTACTTTTATTAATCTAATTTATAGTAATCTCAAATAAATTGATTATTTAGATTAGACGGTATGTTGAATCAACATATGTATGTATGTTGAACCTTGTACGCTTAAAAGTATAAACAAATTTTTTTGTTTCAAAATATGTCAGCAAAAAAATGTCAACATGAAATTAAGCATAGGAAATTTGAGTTTACACGATTTGCTGAATTTCATAAGATGATAAATATGTCTGAATGTTAAAGTTGCCTGGGTTCTAATTTCAGCTGGGCCAATATTTTTTTTACTTTTTTTGCAATGGATTCAAATCTTAATTAAGCTAATAAATAGTTTTTTTTCTTATACGTGAAAAATCATAATAATAAAAATATATTTTAGAAACTTAATAAAAATAGATGAATTTTTAAAAATCAGTTCTATCTTCAAACAAGTAAAAAAAGTAGTTTTCCGAACAAGACCATATAATGCATATAGTATTATGTACTTATATATGTAATAAAGGCGTTTTTCGAGATATTTGGATTTTTGGTCTTAAATAGCACATGTGGTCATGTGCATACTATACTTGTTTGTGATAATTATTATCTTGATACTAATATTTATATGGGATTTTTGGACGTTAAAGCAATTTTCGAAAGTGAGCCTTATATATAAACCGGCCTTCGTAAAATTTGGCATAATGATTTATGGATATTGTTACGAATTTTTTTTATTAGACCTTACTTACAAATTAATGGGTGATTCAAGTAGAGATACTTTTTTCAATAGACTTTTTTTGACAGATCACGTGTGAGTCGTGTCATGCTGTCATGTTACTTTTGTTTAGTATTGTTTGGCATTTCATAATGGAAAGACTTACGCCTGAACAATGTTTACAAATCGTTCAACTTTATTACGAAAATTCACGTTCTGTGAGAAATGTGTTTCGTGCACTTCGCTCAACTTATGGTCATCGGTTTAATCGGCCTACTGAGCGTACTATTCGCAACACCATCACCCATTTTGAGACCCAGCATTCATTATTAGATAATATTCGACCGAATAGACTACGTCCAGCACGCTGTGAAGAAAATAAAGCGGCCGTAGCTGAGAGTGTACACGAAGACAGTGGAGAGTCGTCAAGATTTTAAATTGAAAGCGTACAAAATACAGCTTGTGCAACAACTGAAGCCGCTCGACCTTCCCAAGCGACATCGCTTCGCTCTATGGGCTCTTGAAAAGTTCCAAGAAGATCCGACGTTTTCGAGGCAAATTTTGTTCAGCGATGAGGCCCATTTCTGGCTCAATGGGTATGTAAACAAACAAAATTGCCACATTTGGGACGAAGAGCAACCTGAAGAGATTCAAGAAGTGCCACTTCATCCAGAGCAAACATCGGTTTGGTGTGGTTTGTGGGCCGGTGGAATCATCGGTCCATATTTCTTTAAAAATGATGTCGGTGCGAACGTAACCGTCAATGGCGACCGTTATCGTGCCATGATAACCGACTATTTAATGCTTGAAATTGAAGCTCGTGATCTCGGCGACATTCCCTCACATCGCTAGACGACGCCACTTCCCTCACATCGCATCAATCAATGGATTTATTGAAAGAACACTTCGGTGAGCACATAATTTCACGTTTTGGGCCGGTCGATTGGAAACCAAGATCGACAAACCCGCTTCGATTCAGTCCTTGGAGGACAACATCACGCTTATCATTCGCCAGTTACCAATCGAAATGCTCGAACGAGTCATCGAAAATTGGACTCAAAGGATGGACCATGTGCGACGTAGCAACGGCCAACATTTGATAGACATAATCTTCAAAAAAAAAAAAAAATGCCAAAGAATGTTCTTTCAAATGATAGTAAGCATTCCCCATTAAATTTGAATTTTAAGTGT
Organism: Protocalliphora azurea; assembly: GCA_932274085.1. Taxonomy (NCBI): domain Eukaryota; kingdom Metazoa; phylum Arthropoda; class Insecta; order Diptera; family Calliphoridae; genus Protocalliphora; species Protocalliphora azurea. Next base: position 92,175,405 of record OW026520.1, read on the forward strand.
TTTTTTCTTTAAAAAAGTAGGGAACCTCGAAATGGACCACGCTTTATATTCCATAAGAGACGCTATTTAATCATTAACTCTTCCTTTTCAAATGGTTGGCAAAACCTATCATCGATTTGCACTACAATTGCATTATTGTTTTATTTTGACGTTCCTACATTCTATTCTCATTGAAAAAAATTGGCAACCCTTCCATGGACAATGGAATTTTACTTTTCTATGCATTCGCTGTTATTATGAATTTACCGTTAATGCATTCAGCCAATGAGAATCTGGAACGTGCCAGTTAACAGCTAGTCTAGACGTAACATAATATGTAAGATTTTTGTGTCAGAGAGTGTCAAATTCGCTCTCTGAGAGAATTATTTCACGTGTAAATTCAAATTTTAGTATTATAAGATGTATTATGAGACTGTTGTGATGAGATTTCTCTACACAACCATCTTATAAGATGAACTGTCAAAAAAATACACATATACGAAAGTTTGTTTTGTGTATGTGCATGTATATTTTGGAAATTACTAAAAAAATAATGTTTTTTGTAAAATTGTTTCCTTTTAGTGTTTTTTTTTTTTACATGATAAAAAACATTTCTATAAAAATTGTGCTAAAAATTGTGAATTGCTTAAATAAAAAGGACATGCTTACTCTGTGTCTCATTGAAAATAATGATATCTTATAGGATTTATTAGAATATGTGTACCCGTTATTTAAGATTTAACATAATATAACCAAAATGGTTACTCTCCTCCGCCGACGTTATCTCACATATTATATAAGCGTTAATCTCAGTTGTAGACCTGGGGTAACAAGTGGTTGTATGCAAGAAAAATAAAGCAAAAAAGAGAATAAGTGAACACGCATGTTTTTAGGGATCATTAAGTATTCTGGCCCGGTGGTGATCAGCCACAAGCGAGCACATCAAAAGCAACAAAATTTTCAAAAATTATGATTTGTGGTAATAAAAAAATCATAATACTAAAAAAATTAAAAATTGCAAAATGTTTGAAGTCAAAAAAACATTGATTGGATTTGATAATAAATTCATGTTATTAAATTAACATAACATAACATAACATTAAATGAATCAATAAAATCGATGTTATACCATCAACCTCACTATCAGCCACTGCAACAGCACCATCAATAACCACCTCATCAGCATCAACGGTGCAAAACTCAACACACCTACAACACAAACAACAACTCCTTAACATAGTGTCTACATTAGACAATTTTTTATCAAGACAAACGTCAAACTTAACGCGAATTTGTGGAAAGTGGCAACAGTTGCACAAAAACAACAATATGGCGTATTCATTATTGTTTTTTATATATGCAGTTTGACAACTCTAACAACCAAAATAGTAATCAGCTGTATGATTAAGTTTACCTTGTATATATTCGCACTGATTTTGACGTTTGTTTTGATAAAAATTTGCCTAATGTAGACACTAGGTTATGGTAATATGAAGAAAATATTAACAACACCCATTATTGTATTTCTTATTATTTTCCCTAGTACTTAAGTTTAATTTTAAGTATTTTTATTTATTTTATTTGCATATAAAAAAAACTCATTTACTATTTACATTTATAATTTAAATATAAAAATAGAAACCTTAAAGATCTTAAAAAATAATACATATATATATATATATATATATATATATATATATATATATATATATACAATATATGCACATACACTGCCTGCCACTTGAATAAGGAATCACATTTTTTAACTTTAATTAAGTATATCTCCTAAACTAAAGTTCAGAAAAGAATAATTTTCAATCCAATTTCAAAGTGTTGGCTTTAGTTTCCTGAAGAAATAAAAAATATACATATTTTGTTATACTAAAATTATGCATTTATTTAAAGACATGTATATCTCTAGTACTAGTTCGTGTGTCACTTGAATAAGAAATTCTTTTAATATTAATCAGGAAGGTTATGATTTGAATTTCTTTCAATATAAACGGCTAGAAAATGTTTAATATGATAGTTTTTAAATAGCTTTTATTAAAAATGGAACGTGGTAAGACTCTTAATTTCTCTGAAAAAGAAAAAAATTCTGATTTTGAAATCTCAGGGTCAGAATCCGGTCCAAATAGCCAAAACCATTAATAGAGGAAAGACAGTTGTGTACAATGAAGTAAATAACATGGAAAGATATGGAAAAAACATGAAAGGACGAAAGAAAATGACAACAACTCCAAAAGAAAAATTCTTAGAATTGCACCTAATTCTGCCAATTCGGTATCAAAAATACGTGAAAAAAGGAGATTTAGTGCCAGTCTAAGAACAGTGCACCGTATTTTAAAGTCGTGCCCATACATAATCCGACGAAAACTGCAAAAAAACCAACACTTAATGAAAAACGCAAATCACAACGTCTACAATTTGCCAAAAATACAATGACATGGTCCGACAAATGGTTTAAAGTTGTATTTTACGATGAAAAAAGTTTAATATTGATGGTCTTGATGGATATAACTATTACTTCCATGAGCTAAATAAGAAGGAATTATTTTTGAACCGCAGACACAGCTGAGAGGGCGGAATAATGGTATGCGGTGCCATTTCTTATTATGGTACCATAGAATTGGTTTTTGTATCCAACAAAATGACTGCAACGACTTACAAAAACATTCTGGAGGAAGCATTTCCAAAATTTAATGATTTCTTTGGATCCATACCTTGGACGTGCCAACACGACAACGCTCCAATTCATACCACCAGAGTGGTAAAACAATGGATTAATCAACAAGGTGTTCAACTTTTGGATTGGCAACGCTCCAATTCATACCACCAGAGTGGTAAAACAATGGATTAATCAACAAGGTGTTCAACTTTTGGATTGGCCCTCATATTCACCAGACCTGAATCCAATGGAAAATGTCTGGGGTTGGCTTGCAAGTAAAGTTTATGAAGGAGGAAAACAATTTGAGACGATAGAATCGTTAAAGGATGCAATAACGGAAGCATGGAGTTCAATTTCGCTAAATTACTTAGAGTCATTATACAAGTCGATGCCAAATTGCATTTTTGAGGTTATTTCTAAAAATGGTGGCAGTACTCATTACTAATTGAATGCTAGAAGATAATAACTTTCATTTTTATAACCTAAAATTTAATAAATTCAAGTGACACATGTCTTTAAATAAATGTATAATTTTATTATAACAAAATATGTATATTTTTTATTTCTTCAGGAAACTAAAGCCAACATTTTGAAATTTGGTTGCGCACAAAATTATTTTTTTCTGAACTTTAGTTTAGTAAATATACTTAATTAAAGTAAAAAAAATTTGATTCTTTATTCAAGTGGCAGGCAGTGTATATGATTGTGGGATAAGTGTACCCATGTATGATTAACATCCATTCATACTTCCCCCGAATATCTAAGGTTTCTCTTTTGCAGATAGCTTACTAATTTTACATTTATTTTACTGTACTCTTAGGTTGTAGTGGGGCATGGAAAGTTCAGTTATATGATTACACGGCAAAAATATGGGTCAAAGAACTTACCAACTGATGGAGCTAGTCAGGGATGTAATCTCACCATGCCTAAATTGATATAGTATTTTTGTAAAGTTTTATTCCATATGACTCTGGCAGAGTGGGAATAAAAGTTTATATTCATATTTGTATAATTTTAAAATTGTGACATTCACTTTGTTCACAAGATTTATATGGGCAGCCAGTCAGGGAGACGGACATAGTTAAAACGATTTAGAAAGTGATTCTAAATCCAATGGTATACTTCAAGGAAGAGATTTTCTGTGGACTATAAATTTCAGGACAAACGCATAAAACACCTTTGGATGTGTAGGATATAAAAAGGAAGATCATTTTCATATGATATTCGCTTAAAAACCCAATATTTCGCTGCTTGTAGCGGAAATACTATTAAAGTATTAATTCTATATGCTAAAAAATTTTTCATATATTGAAAAGCATGTAAACACTTTTTACAAATGTCATATTTGTTACGAACTAGTAACTAATAGTGTCGTCTAAACACGATATGCTAAAATCGTGAACACACATTTTTCGGCATCGTTAACAAATATATGTTGAATATGCTGTCATGAGTACATGATATGCTGGCACTGCCCAGCAAAAACTTTGCTTTCCTGGTAAGCTAGCAGGTATAATTGGAAACAAAAATAAACTACATATTTTTTGCCTGAATGACTAGTTATTTTTGTTCGAGTTGTCTGCAAATTCATGTAGTTATTTTTTGACTCTAGGGGTACTAAAAAATATGTACCCAAACGAAAACAAAAATAAAAAAAAAAACAAAACAATTTGCCGTCAGTGAGACTCGAACTTGGACACAAACCAACCATTCGTTTTTACTGACTAAAGTCTTACTCAGTACACCATCTCACACACAGCAGCCTAAGCGACTTTTTAAATATTTTGTTATAAAAAACGAACAGCTTCAGAATGGGGTTAAACCAACAACCTTCTGGTTGTTAATCCGGCGCTCTAGCCAACTCATCCACGTGATTGCAGTATTATTGTGCTGTTATACTATTGAGTACTAATTAATGTAATACAGAGTAGGCAAATAATAATGACGCCTCATTACCAAGAAACTACTTTAATAAGTAGTTGTTATTACCGAAAACCAAAAAGTTTTTGCTGGGTGCTAACAAATTTTTCAGCATAAATATACTGATTCAACAAATCGTCTAAACCTACCTTAAGAATTCTAAATATTTTGTTCTTTATTAGCAATAAGTGGTCAAAAGCGCTATTTTTAATAAGTAAACGCAAAGAAATTTTAAAATTAATTTAAAACATTTATTTTTTCTCAACTCTTATATTTGTTTTCATCTGTTACATAGTGTCTACATTAGAAATTTTTTTATCAAGAGAAACGTCAAACTTAACGCAAATTTGTGGAAGGTGGCAACAGTTGCACAAAAACAATAATATGGCGTATTCATTATTGTTTTTCATATATGCAGTTTGACAAATGTAACAACCAAAATAATAATCAACTGTTTAATTAAGGTTACCTTGTATATATTCGCACTGATTTTGACGTTTGTTTTGATATATTGATAAGATTTTTGTGTCAGAGAGTGTCAAATTCGCTCTCTGAGAGAATTATTTAACGTGTATATTCAAATATTAGTATTATAAGATGTATTATGAGACTGTTGTGATGAGATTTCTCTACACCACCATCTTATAAGATGAACTGTCAAAAAAATACACATACACGAAAGTTTGCTTCTGTGTGTGCATGTATATTTTGGAAATTATTGAAAAACAATGTTATTTTGTAAAATTGTTTCCTTTTGGTGTTTGTTTTACATGTTAAAAATCATTTTTATAAAATTTGTGTTAAAAAAGTGCGAATTTCTTAAATAAAAAGGAGATGTTTGCTCTGTAACTGATTGAGAATAATAATATCTTATAGGATTTATTAGAATACGTGTACCCCTTATTTAAGATTTAACATAATATAAACAAAATGTTTACTCTCTTCTGCCGACGTTATCTCACATATTATATCAGCGTTAATCAAAGTTGTAGACCTGGGGTAATGTAGACACTGGGTTAATCAATCGCTTGTTTTGTAAAGATGACACAATTTTGGAAAAAAAGCGTTTTTAATATTTTTCGAATTTGGGAGCTGAAAAATCAATAGAAAATTGTTGGGAATTCGACAATACTTTTTTTACTTTATGTGAGATGCCCGACTGTTAAATAAGAGAGCTATATATCCAAAATTAACAATCGTAGATTAGTATAGGAAATACGCCTTTTATGATAAAAAAAAAACCTGTATTAGGTGCAGAATATGAAGAATTTTTTGAGGGAAGGAAAATATATTTAAAAATGTTGATTAAATCATTACTTATTTGTATAGTATATAAGTAATGACTTATAAAATACATAAAATATTTTAATATAGTAAAAAGCTACGTTCGTCTGCTTTTTTTTAGATTTAGAGTTTTATATCAGCTCACATATTTCCTGTGTAGAAAGCTAGAGTTCCCGAATTCAGCTCCCTGAGTTTAATTGTCTCCACCAATATCAATCTCAGTTTTTTGTGGTACTGCATCAAATCCAGTCTTACTTAAGAAATAATTACGGTGATGCGAGAGTTATTCCCCAACCCAGAGTTACTTTGCGAATGGAAACAAGATTCACAAATGACCTTCGTCAGCTTTCTAAGTTAATTTAAATAACATAAAAGTAAAGTAGTTACTCAATACTTTAAGAAGTTAATTTTTTAATGATATCTTGTTAAAATATAATGGCTAAAATACAACTATGTATAAAGATAAAAATACAGTGTTGGAGAAAATAATAGGACGACTAAAATTTTTTATATATTCCTAAATTTTTATTTAGTGTTTCATAAATAAAATTAGTTATATACATTAACTTAAAGAATTTCAAATTACTTATATACTAAGATGAAAAGAACTTAATAATACTGTTAAATTTCACAAAAAAAATGAACTTTAAAAAAAATATTTGCAAAAAATAATAGGGATATTTAACATTCTGCAGAAAAATAAGTACTTTTGTTTTACATTACCATAAATTCTATATATTTTTCAATACTCTGTAGAAGTTCCTTTCATTTTTATTATCTTCTGACATCTACGATTCATAACTCCCAATATTCGATTTTGTTCCATATTTCTTGCTTAATTTTAGATTTGAAACATTCTATTTTATTTTAAAGGACTCCCAGATGTACTCAATCGGATTTAAGTCAAGGCGGAAACTTTATTAAAGAAACCATCACTTTACACTTCTGGCAGAGTACTTAGGCACTTTTGAAATTATCTTGGCACTTTTAGCACTAACAAATAATTTGTAATAAGTATATACTTCTTAACTCTTAGAATAATTCCACCAAGTTTCTCTGAACTGATAATATTTACTCTGATTTCGCGACAATTATTACAATGAAATAAGTCAGTAATATGTCATAATACCTACTATAATATATGGTCATATTCCACATTTCATGTTCATGTGAAAATTTAAATTTTCACTGTGTTTGTGCTATGATTTCAAAAATTTAGTTTCATAAATTTTTCTGGATTATTTTTGTTTTAGATATTGAAATTGTCTTTATTGTATGATTTCAAATCGAACAAAAGACTAAGCGAAATTTATAACGAAAGAAGTAAGAATGTTATAGTCGGTCAAGTCAAGCTATATGATGGGAGCTATAGTTTTTTATGGACCGATGGACATGAAATTTTTCACTGTCGTTTCTACTTATAAAAAACTTACTTGTATCAAATAATAATTAATTTATTGACTTTAGAGTTTCTTGGATGTGGTCTTTATATGGTCAATTATCTACCGATTTTCATTAAATTTTTATCTTAAATTTCTCTCATATAAAAGTTTTTTGCGCTGAATTTGATTCAAAAATGTATATATTTAAAGCATTTATGAGCGTTAAACTTTATTCGAGGAGAACATTTCTATGGGAGCTAGGTGAAATAATAGACCGATCATAATAAATTTTTATAGAATTTTTCACAAGGTTTACATTGGTTGACAATCAGGACCAAAGGACATCGTTAAGTCAACTCAGAAAGTGATTATGAGTCAAATAGTATAGATCATCCTTAAAAAGATGTATACGGGTTAGAAAAAAGCCGTTTTTTAATCCAAAAGGACAAAAATTAAACTTTACTTAATGATTCTAAATTTATTGAATTTTTCGCTGATTGGAAAAAAAATACCGTAAAAAAACAAACTTTCAAAAAAATGCAAACATCTGCTATTGGAGGAGGGCCGTATTTTAATTAGCATTTTATGTTGCAAAGTATGGAAGAAATTACTAGAGTATGTGGTTTGTACAAATTCATTGAAGGAACATCTTCTAACCAAACGTTTGGAGTAAATAACAACCAAGATGGCTGCAATTTAATTGAAATAGAAGTGACTTTTTCTTGAAGAATTGCAAAAATTATAATAGCACTCGTTTTTCTATAAAATCTAATGAAAATTTGTTTTGAAATCGAATATAATTTCATTCAATTTACGATATAAACGATATATCGATTTTATTTCCACTTTCGATTTGAAATCACTTAGAAAAGCAGAACATGGGATATAATAGTTTATGAGATTTGAATATAAAAAACAATAACATGAGATTTTCAACTGCTTTTAAAATCTTATACATAATAATGTTATATTATTTTGTTCACCTACTTTTGATGGCCTAAAATATATTGTATTTTATGTTGTCCGATTAAAAAAGAATACTGAAATATATAATTTTTTTGTTAAAGTTCACCCAATTTTGTTCCATTTAAGTGCTTTTAAAATTCTCGGTAAAGCGGGACATGAAAAATTGATCCCGGGACGAGATAATGACAGTAAATCACAATTTTCATAAACAATAATAAATAAGAAAGAACAAGTATTACTCTGTTGTAATATCATTATTTCAATACAACTCAATTCCCCCAAATAGCAAAATCTCATCCCTAAAATTCCCTAAATAACTGCATTTATTATCCCCAAAAATCCCCACTAAAATAATACCTTTATATGGTATGCAAGTTTGAGTAGATAAATTACTTAATTAGTCAGTATTCAAAAAGTAAGTTTCCTATAGGTTCTCAATCATATGGCATCTCTTCCTCAAGATAAAAAAGTGTTAATCAAATTCTTAAAATAAAAAGTGTAAAAAACTTCTCAATTTTGTTTAATTTTCTTTTATTTGACAATGTTTGCTCAAAAGGGGAGTAAGCATTGGGGCAATAACCCTAAATTCAAGATGCCAAAAAAGGGCAACAAAGGCCCCACACATTGCTCCAAGTGCGCTATGTATGGACAAGGTGCTAAAAATTGTAATCGTATCGTAGTGTGTTTACCCTGCGTCGGAAATCACGATTATGCAGTATGCTCACTTAACAAAGTGTTAAGTGCTACAACTGCATAAAAAAGAACCTAAAGAATATTAACCATATAGCTGATGACCCTAAGTCGTCAAGAAAATTTAGAGTTCCGACATCGGGTAACATCTTGAGCTAGGGTGACTAGCGGAAGAACTGTTTCGTATTTTAACAAAGACGATCATTCGTGAATTGCCAAGACTGGTAGCCTAAAATGATGCCCGTAATTTCCGCCCTCATGGTAATTTCTTATTCTGAGGTAGCTAAGAACAGAAGCTACGAAAGGGAAAGAATTATGCAAATATGCTTTTCAAAGATATTAGAATAAGTAAGATAAGCTACGAGTTTTGGGTATGATGCTTCAACATGAGACATAATTTAACTTGTTTACACAATGTTCATATTATGCGCCCAAGGCATAATAACTGAGTCAGCGGCTTCCAGCTGGAATACGTTTTGCACAAAAGGAAAATAGATATTCTACTTCTAAATGAGACTTTTTTGAAACGCTAACACAAATTTCAACTTGGTTGCTATAAAATTTTTAATTCAATCAAAGATAATATTAAGCTCATGTTGTTACCGAAAATTAAAACGAATACTGCTTAGATTAATCAAGTTATTATTAATATAAGACCAATTGTATTTACCTCTGCGTATAATCCAGTTCACACTTCCAATTTCAAAGCTGATTTGGATAAGCTAACTTCATTTTGAAAAATACCAATAAGTGTAAAGGGAAATAACAAAAAAAAAAAAAAAATCATAAAAACAGAAAACGAGATTTTTTCTTAATCCCTCTTTCAACTCTACCCCGATCGTTAACAAAAAAAAAAAACATGATTTAAAATTATGGTTTTAAATCATCATGTGAACGTAGTGAAAAAATACAAATCATAATATAATATTTTCAAACAAATTATATTATATAGGTGTATAGGTACAAGTATATTATATAGGTGTTCACTCTTATTGTTCAACACTTCAAAGGTATGAAAGCATGATATATTAAGTTCCATTGATTTGATACTTTTTATTTAACTTTTAAATAATTAATTACGAGCTGAATGCCCCTGTGTTGTATGAAATCAAATTTTCAGCAACATGCAATTTATTTATATGTAGTTTCTTCCATCTTAAAATTAATCTATATAAAATTTCATTATAATTCAGCGATTTAAACAAATCTGTGTTTAAACAAACACACATTTGATTTTATAACAATAATATGGATAATTATTAAAGGCTTCTTCTATAGTATCAATTGGTAAAACATTACCCTTTCAGCCAATCCATAAATAATCGTATTGTTGCAAAGATTGGAACCAATTTTTTTAACTTTATGGTATCATATTTAATTTAAAAGTTATATTTTATTATCTTTGTCGTACTGTTGTTGAATAAATAATAGGCATATCTTACTAAAGATATGCCTATTATGCGGAATATAGTTTTTTTTTTTTCTTTAATTTTCCTAAATTAAAAAGAAAAATATGGAAATAAAAATTCCCAAAATTTGAAATCCCCTAATTAAAAAATTTTCATCTGCAATTCTCAAAAGAAATCGCCAATTTGGGGACAACACTTTCAATTCTACTCTTTTTATCACATTGTTTTGTCACGTTTTATATTTTCGCAGTAATGTGGAGCATGCACTATTGAAACATTGAAAACAAATGTTTTGTTGCAGATGTCTAATAAATAAGTTAAAAAAAACAGTAAAGCTCGTCAGGCGTATGAGTAATATTTGTTGTAAAAGTATTATTCATACGTTTATACATGTTAATATTTTTCTAGACACTAGGTCATTCTGCGAAGATAATCAATACCTATACATCAAGACCTGAGCTAATGCGCTTTGAAGCGTTATATTTCAGGTAGAAATACTAGAAGTCAGAGTAATATGTTATATACAATATACTAAGATTATTTGTAATCCTTATACATTACCTCTTTTTTTAATTTAGACAGTTCACAGAAAGGTTATTATAAGAAGGCAACAATATGATGGCAGACATATTTCAAAGCTAAATAAGGTCACTAAACAAACCAACCAATTATAATGTAATGTGAATAAATAATTAAAACATAAATGATTTAAATTTATTACACATTTTTATATTAAAACCAACCAACAGTGTTTTATAGTAATTATTACATTAACTACCAAAAAAATGTATATAAAGAACTGAAAGCAAAAACTATTTGTATACATAATTAGATTAAAGAAACATTTTAATTAACTAACCTATAATCTCTTTTTTTATATTTTTTAAACATTTGTTTAATATTTAAAATGTGTTATTTATTTAATATTTTGTAAATATGTGTGTTTCTTTAATATTTTAGTTTTTTTTATTTTTAATTTTTTCTTTTTTATGTTAAAAATTCTTTATAACTACACAATGAAATAACTAACACTACTACATAGATTCAAATAAGAAAAAAATATGCAAAAAAATTATATATAATAATAATTAAAAATAAAAATATTTACAAACTTTTGTAAAGTTTAATTTTTTACATACAATATTTGCTTGTTTGTTTGCTTTTTGCAAACAGAGACAAAATTAAAAAAGATGTTTAGCAGGAAGTAAGTTTTGGTAGGATAGAGAGGGAAAGTTAGGAAGAGAGGAGAGCGTTAGGTGCATTTACAACAATGTGTTTTTTATTATATGAGTTTAAAAATAAATTCTCAATTTAATCAGAGTGTGCGTTTTTTGTTGTTTCCGTTCATTTTAATTTCAAACAACTAATTCATTTCAAAAGTTTCATGAATTCATTTAACAAACTAATTAACAATGAAATGTAAATTATATACATTAATATTATTATAATTATAATAGAATTAATTTAAAAAAAGAACTAAAACTTAATGATAAATAAAATTGAAAATATAAAACTTGTAGCAAGATAAAAATATATTATTTATTCTCTTCTTAAGGTTCAACCTGTTGTGTTACACTGTTGTTGACTGTTGTTTCTTGTGTAGCATTAGTTGGTGTTGTTGATTCAATTGGTAAGCTTTCACTGCTGCTTGTTGCTGTAGTAGATGTTTTTTCACCAGACATAGATGATGTTAAATTATTATTGCTATTAGTATTGCTAGATTTTGTTGTATCTTCTTGATTACAGACTATAGTTGGTGAGTTTGTTGGAGTTGCCGAAGTACTTGTTGATGTTTTTTGTTGCATATTATTCTTCTTATTCAATATTGTACTGGTTGTTGTAGAGACATTAGAACTGGCACCATCTTCTTCGATATATTCTATAGCAGTATTTTCATCAATTTCAGTAACTAAATGTTAAATAGAAAATAAATAAAATTGCATTTTTTTAATCGTTTTTAAACAAGATTTTTTTCTCTCTCAGTCAGTCATTTAGAGTTTTAGGTATGTTATTGGGAAACAAATGATTATAAGCTAAATCGGCTCAAAAACGATTGGGTTAGGAGCAATAAATTCACAAGAACAATAACTAAAACGAATCTTTTATACCCTTCACCACTTTAGCAGAAAATAAAAAAACTAATAATAATAATATAAACTTAAAATAAAACTATGATAGCAATATATATGTATAGACATAATATATACAAACCAAGCAACCCAGTTGTCCAGATGTCCATCGACGACATTTTCATCGATGATTTCGTCAGGAAAATTTTATAACAAAATTACCTATGTTATCGTTTACCCCATTTATTGGTAAATGAAATTGATTTAAACAGTTTTTTTTAACCTTTACAATTTTATTATATATGCTTAAAATAAAATATATGTATCCGAGATACCAGAAGTGACATCTAGAATTTGATGTCGGATTTAAAAATCACCAAAGAGAAAATTTAAGAAATTGTCAAATTTCCGCTTCATCGAAGAACAAAATTTTGAGTGGAAATTCAATATCAGCTGTTAAATCTGTTGTCAAATAAAGCAGTATTGCCAACTCAAAGTTATGAACCTCTAAAAAACACCCGTTAATAATTTCATATAAATTGTAAAAAAATGCTAGTATAAAGCACACAAAATTTTATATCACTGATTTAAAAATGTAATTTGTAATTTTTTTATCTGTGATTGTGCCTCGCGAAAAAAGCATCTCTTAGAGTCATTCACGTTTTTTATGGCACATTAACGAGATATATCTCAAACGATTCATAATTGCAAGAGCAATGAACCTTCAAATTTTCTAATAAAAAACCCCAAAAAAAAAAATTAAAATTTTGAAAATTTTGGTTTCGCCACTTGTCCACAATATAATTCAGCACTGGTCAATGAAAGACTGATTGAGCACAAATTGGCCTATTTTTACAAGTTTTTGTAGTTTACATTAGAGGAATTAGAAGGACAGGAAGGAAGGAATTAGAGGACACATATGATTAAATCCGCGATTACAGCAATCAAAAGAAAATCAAAAACTTGTTAATTGAGGTCTTGAATTTTTGTTGGTTTACTCCACCAAGTGTTGTTATCATATTAGCACTAAAAATTATTTTAAATAATTTTGTCAATATTTTACACAAATGTATATATATATATATATATATATATATATATATATAAATTTATGAAAAATATAAGTTCCGTGATAATAGTTGTATTAAAGAAATATTATATTATTTTACACAAATTATATATATATATATATATATATAATGAATACATATATTAATAGACCTTCCCAATTATGTCCTAAAATATAAATTACGATAGAAAATGTCCAAAACATTCAGACTTTAATCAAATAGTATTTAAATAGAAGAACATTTTACTAATTTTAATTTCGCGAGAATGAAAACTAATTTTAAAATTAGAAATAATTAAATCGAAATATTTTGGGGATTAGTTTAAAACAATAAATCTTTAATTTTAGGGGGCTACATTTGCAAGATTTTTTCAGTTTATTCAAAAAACTGAAATAAAAAAATATTTGTAACCGATCTATATAATAACTAAGTCCGAAGCTTATTCGAAGGCTCCAAAAAGACCAAAAAAGTTTGTTTTGACCGATATATCAGTTATTTATGGGCCGATTTGGTTCATTCCATTAGCAAAAAAATCAGAAAAGTGCTTCCGAATTTTCCCTGAATGAATAAAGTTCGTAGCTTACGCAGGGGCTTCCAAATGTCCAAAACCAGTTTAAAGCTTTTTTTTCAGATGTTTTTACCATTTAGGATTAAAGATCTTTTGATATTCATATCATATATCTACGATATCGGGTGCCTTCATAAGCGCCATTACAACCGACAAACCGACGTCGTTATTTCGACTTCCTTTCTTATAAGAATTCAGAAAATAAAAACAAAAAGATAAACTTATATATACCCTTTACACCTGTGGTGAAGGGTATAAAAAAAAACAATCAATAAAAAAAAACAATCAATATTTTTCATTTAAAAAGACATCAATGTCTTTTTAAATGAAAAATATTTTCATTATTATAAATTGAAAACTTTAAAAAGTTGTCGGCTATAGTTTCGTTCACTTAACTTAATTAATTTGTATAAACTAATGTTATCTACTTACCAATTGTCTCATCAAATCCAGCATCAATTTCGCACTCGGCATGCTGCTCTATACGCTGCTGTTCCTCTCGATGCAATTGCTGCTCCTGATCAATATCAGTTCTTGTAGAATCTTGAACTTGTAAGAATTGTGTAGACTGGCGCTGTTTTTCTTCTTCGTCATCATCATTAACGTCAATGTCGACATCATCGTCATTATTATTTCTTGATGTTTCTGTTGTTATTTGAGCAATTTTATTATTATGGCCATCATGTTGTTGATATATTTTCATATCCAATATTTTTGGAATATCATTATCATTTTGCTGTTGTTGCTTTGGTTGTTTATCCAACGAAGTAATTGAGGATGAATCGTCTTCATGTTCTTCCACAATAACATCATCAAAACTATCGTCGATTACAATCATATTGTTGGCAGGATTTGTTCCGGTTGATGTTGTTGCCGCTGCTGCAGATGGTACTGTTGTGACAATTGTAGAACTCGATGATTCTTTTGATTTAAGTTCCATTGAAATGTAATCGTTGTTTAAACGTTTTTGCTTGATAGCATGAGTGCTGGGACAGGTAGATGACATTTGCTGAGAACCGGTAGTAGATGTCGTCACCGACGAGGAAGACGTCGATAGCGTCCTTTTATTTTGTTTAAGATTTTTGTTGTTGTATTGATTTTGTTGCTCAATATCCAACTTCATTTCCCAATCGACATTTAAAACTACCGTTTTTGATGACTGATGTAGTTGTGTTTGGTCTAAAATTATAGGGGCAGCTAGAGCAGAAGATGTGCTAACATTGCTAGTGTCAATTATATTACTCTGTAATACTGTTACGGTTTCAGCTGACGTCGATGATGATGATGCAACACCTACGCCTGGCTCCATCACTATGGGCATATTGAGAATATCCAAGGGTGTATCTTCGTTGATAAGTTGAGAGTTTTCGAGTTTGATCTGTTCCTTTACTGGCGTTGTAGGTGATGGACCCAGCACTACAATATTTGATTTAGCTAAACTGTTGTCACCAGCTGGGGCTGCTGCCGCCGCTGCTATTGTATTAGTGGGGGAGGTGGGGGTAAGTGATTGATTAGCGGTAGATTTAAGCAATATATTGTTGCCCATTTTTGAGAGCGTTACTGGTCGTACATTCGATGCCGAGGTAGGCATAAAAATCATATTACTTTTTCCTGTTTTTGTACTGATATGATTACCAGCAGTTTGCAGTGCGCTGCCAGTGGCTTGTGAACCAATTGGTGCCGGTATTATCTGAACCTTTTGAATGGCTATACGTTGTCCAGTACCCGTTGTTGCCGAGCTGTTGACTGTGGAAGTGTTAGATATTATTTTGTGTGGCATTGAGCTTGTGTTTAGTTTCATTTTTGTGCCATCTACTAGCCCCGCGGGCTGTATAAAAACTTTACCATTAGGTGACTGACATATTTTGACACTTGTTCTAACCATTCCCGAAGTGGATGGCAACACATTTTTAAAGGTACTCGACGTGGTAAGATGGCTTCCAACACTCGTTGGACTTACACTGACCGGAGTTAATTTAACATTGCTTATAATATGAGGAGCAGAGGAAGAAGTGGGTTTTGTAGGTGTGGTAGCTGCCACAGAAGTTTTAATAATATTTGGAGGTTTACGAAACACTGTACTTCCAGCGCCCAGCGTGGAAATCATGGGATTATTTGTGCTTGTAACAGTGACAGGTGTTAGATTAGCAGTGCTGGTATTCAACACCATATTAGAAGATAAATTTTTTATAATGGTAGTTCCCCCAGCTGTTGAAGTGGTCGATGTTATGCTTACGGAGCTGGTGGGTGATGAAGCCATGATCAATGTAGAGTTATTATTAGTATTACTTTGATTCCCAGAGCCTGACAGCACCAAAGGCAAAATTTTTGTAGTTAGCACTTTACTGTGGCTGGAAACAGTCGAAATATCGGGAGACGTAGGCGTAGTGCCAGCCGCAGTACTATGGATTTGAATAATCGCCGGTGGTGTATGTAACGGAGTTGCATGAGAAACATTTGTAGGGTTATTGTTGTTATTTCCAGGTTCAACAATGTGTAGAACTTGACTCTGAGTACTGGCAACATTAGCCAATTCGTGTAAAGCTCCGGCATTTATGCCAGAAGCTGCACTCGTACCAATAATCGCTGTAGATGTTGAACCAGGAGTAATCTTTTTTGTTGGTGTTGAAGTGATTTTAGTGCCTGGCGCTATAAGTGTTGTGTTAACAGCACGCAATTTTGTGGCAGCAGCAGAAATTTGTGGAAAGCTCATGATTTGCGGCTGCTGACCTGCATTCGATACCTGTATAAAATGTGTTGGTGTTGACGGTGATCCATGGGATTTTTGTTGTACATTTACTAATGTGCCAGTATTTACCCCTGCAGGCAAATTAATACCTACTCCTGGCTGACGTTCCTCTACAATATATTTTTGAACTGGTGTTGTAGAGATCAATGTTTTTTCACTTGATTTAATTTTATCAGAAGATGATGTTGCAGATGACGATAGTATATTGCCCATACTGGTGTGTAAATCATGCGACGGTATGGGCGCTGTAGAGGGAATACTCGAAGAAATATTTGAAACATTCGAACAAAGTTGTTGTTGTTGTTGTTGTTGGTTTTGTTGCATTTGTAACTTATTAAGATTCTTAGAAATATCACGTTTTGAAGCTGCTATTTGTGGGGAAGCTAATGGAGTTATTAATGAAGGTGGATGTGGATTTGAAGATGCTGCCGCTGCTCCTGCTGGTAATGCACCATGACCCATTTCAATATCTTTTTCCATAAATATTTGTTGTGGTGGTTGATGATGTGTGGCATAAGTCACAAATTGCATATCAATTTGTTGTTGTGTCAGCATTGCTTGCGTTGCGGATGATACTACCGCAGTAGTTCCTCCTCCTCCAGCACCTGGTGCGGTTAAATCTATTTGCATTGGTACTTGTTGTTGTTGTTGCTGCTGATGATGATGGTGCATATCCATTTGTAACTGTTTCATTGCCAATTGTTTTTGCTGTTCCTGTTGTAGTTTTTGATTAGCCCTACGACCACTTTTAGCTGGTGTCGCTTGTCTTTTTATCGGCGCACCTCCACCCATGGCAGCATTATTGGCTGCCGCTGCAGCAGCTGCTGCCTTTTTAGCCATTTTTTGTTTATTCAATTGATGCTGACGATGGAAAAATCGTTGTTTCTCTATATATTGATTTGTTTGTAAATCAGCAGCATTTTGCTTCTGTTTGCGCTCGCCGGACACATTTGTCGACGACGTTGCGCTGTTTGTTTGTGGAGAATTTGCTGTAATGTGTGGGTAATTCTTCCGAGCTGTCTGACCCTGTTGTGCTGAACTATCACCCATTGAACGTTTTTTACCCGTGCTAGTGTTTTGATGTTCACTATTACGTTTAAGATTCTTTTTAGGATTTGCTGGTATGTCTGGTATTTTAAACTGAAATATGTTTAAGGTTAAGCAAATAGAAAATTTGATTTCAACAAAAAGAAAAATCTCAACAAAAAAAAAAAGTTTATATAGATAACTATCTACTTATTAATCTATTCTTAATATTTTAGAAACAATTACATTATAAAATGTTTTTTTAGTCTTTTTTAACATTTTATATTAAAATTAAAATAATAATAGAACCGTTCGTTTACCCAAAAGTTTGTACTGTCCAGTAAAAACTTTTACTAGATTTGCGTTCGCGTACACAAAATCTAGTAATATGCCATTTGCACCAAACAAAAACTAGTAGTTTTTGGCTTTATTTGGTTTTTTAATAAAAAAAACTACGTAAATTTGTTTGGCTTCTCCATAAATTTTTTTAACTAATTTTTATAGAAAACCAAAATAAAACCACTAAAATAACTATTTATGATACATACTGTTTAGCAAATTTTAGAACAGAAAGCTTTTATATATAGAGAAAAATAAAATTTCAAAATTATAGAAATTATTTGTTTTGTTTATGAAATTATTACAATAAATAATTTACTAAAAATTGTTAAAATATGTTTTAATATAGAAACTATATATTCTCTGATCGAAGAAATAGCAAATAGAGCGGAAATAAAAAATATCCAAGGAATGTGAATTTCAACAAAATCTACATTGGGAAGAAATTAGGTATGTAAACGACGTAGTTTTTGAAATTTTGTTTTAAAAAGCCAATTAGTTTTTGTTTTGGTATAAACGGCATATAAAGAGAGAAAAATTACTGTTTATAAACTGAGTATTTAAAAATTTTACTAGTTTTATTTTTGATTGAAAATCCAGCACGATCATACAGTTGTAAAAAGTAAACAAAGCAAAATGTAAATAATGAAAGGAAATTGTTCCAAAAATTAAAAATTGTATTTTTGCATTAAAACATTTATAACAAAAGGAAAATGTAGTTCGTATTCATTAAAGTACAAATATTTCGGTAAAAAGAGATGAGTTTTGTTACTATTTTATATTTACTTATTTTTTCCAACCATCTGTCGTTGTTATTTTAATGGATTTAACAATTTTTCCGTTTTGTTTACAAGATTTGGTACTCATCATTGTACTCCCTAACTTACTTAAAATCGTAAATATACTATTTATTATAAAAAGATTAATGAATTTATAAAAATTAAATAAAA
Organism: Protocalliphora azurea; assembly: GCA_932274085.1. Taxonomy (NCBI): domain Eukaryota; kingdom Metazoa; phylum Arthropoda; class Insecta; order Diptera; family Calliphoridae; genus Protocalliphora; species Protocalliphora azurea. The sequence goes on from OW026520.1 coordinate 92,194,474, forward strand.
AATATGTTTCATTAATGCAACTTTTTTAAATATTTTGTAGTTTCTAGTACATAACAAAATTTTTTCGGAGGAAAATCTTTTACTTAATAGCCGGAATTGGGCAAGGCGGAACGGTTTTTAACTCTGTGGTATATCCAAAAGCGCCTTCGCTAACAGAATTTTTAATTTTTCTTAGGGAAGTAAGATTTTCAGAGGCCTGTAACTTCCAAACAATTAAATTGCACTCAAAAATTTTTACGTCGATATTTTCAATGTTAAAAGTACTATCAATGTATGAAAAAATCAAAAAAAAAATTTTTGAGCTGAATCTGAACATTCAATTTAAGCCCAAGATTTTTTTGAGAGTAAATTCTTAAATTTAGTAAGTAAAATACTCAGTTTACTGGATTTTACTAGAAAAGTTTAGGTTGTTTTACTTTTAATTAATTACTTTGAACAAATCTGGCATCTCAGTTAAAGCCCGTTAACCAATTTTTCATTAATGTAAATACAACTCTGTATAAAACACTGTTGCAATTGTGAATGATTTTTATCCTCTGCAAGTTTATACACAGCTATTATAAACGAATGCAACAAACTTTATCCATAAAAATATACAAACAATATTTATATTTCTTATTTTTCCATTAATTTCTTAAAATCAATTACGCCAACAAATTGAAACAATTTTGTTTTATATACATTCTAACACTTATATAATGCATATACAATGTCAATGATTTATATAGGAAATATACCAATTTTGTACTCACCGGATCATTTGTTACAACATAGTTACTGCGTTCTACAGTAGCTTCTAAAGACTTTTGATTTTCTATTTGTTGTTGCTCCTCTTTAATGATATCTGCAGTTTCTGCAGGATATGGTAGCTTTGAGTTTTCTTGAGCAGTTTCTTCGGCCACATTGTTGGCTAATAGCGCCAGTGCTGTTTGTGGAGCCACACGTGGCAGCATAGGATAAGGACGTCTACCCTCACGAGACCACTCTTGCCATGTATTAGGCCCTGAAATACTAAAATTGCAAAAAAAATCAGGCAATATACATTAATAGTCATAAATCTTTTTTTCCATTCTTTATACTGAAAAACTTACGCTTCTGCAATTGTAGCCAAATGTTCATCATTGGCCACACGTCTGGCTTCAGCACGATGGCGTTCATTCGATATATGAAATATACTACGCAATTCCTCTAACAATTTGGCCTTGGCATCACTAAGACCTCCCTGAGCGCGAAACACACTTATCACTTGAGAATATGATTCCAGCTCTAAAATAGAGAAATCATCATTTTTATCTCATAATATTTACACATATTAACAATTGTTTGATTTTTTTTCTCCACGACCGCATATCATTATGGCATTCGCAACAAACTAAAGTTTCACTTAATACACTACAGTACCACTTTTTCATTGCAGTATGTACAGCACACGACGAACGACAACCTACCAAGTCTCCGTAATATGCCTCGACATTCGTCCCTGGTCATTTGCAATGCTTGTGGCCACATTATGCCTACGTTTTGTGTTTGTTTCTTTTAAGAAACTTTCACTTAATTCACTTTTTAATCAATTAATGTACTATTTATTTGTTAAAATTTGCAAATTGGAGCGAAATTTTTCGAAAAAATGGAAAAAATCCCACTACTGCTTCTTCGTTCGAGAGGATTGTCAGCCATTAATGTTTATTTGTCAAAAAAATAGTAGAAAAAGACTTTTGGGAAGTGTTCGTAAGTAATGTGTTGCAAATTAATTTTTGTTTAGTATTGTTTGGCATTTCGTAATGGAAAGACTTACGCCCGAAAAGCGTTTACAAATCGTTCAACTTTATTACGAAAATTCACGTTCTGTGAGGAATGTGTTTCGTGCTCTTCGCTCAACTTATGGTCAACATAATCGGCCTACTGAGCGTACTATTCGCAACACCATCACCCATTTTGAGACCCAGCATTCATTATTGGATAATATTCGACAGAATAGACCACGTCCAGCACGCTGTGAAGAAAATATAGCGGCCGTAGCTGAGAGTGTACACGAAGACCGTAGAGCGTCGATTCGGCGCCGTGCGCAGCAACTCGGCCTGACGTATGCAACGACTTGGCGCATTTTACGCGGAGATCTTAAATTGAAAACGTACAAAATACAGCTTGTGCAACAACTGAAGCCGCTCGACCTTCCCAAGCGACATCGCTTTGCTCTATGGGCTCTTGAAAAGCTCCAAGAAGATCCGACGTTTTCGAGGCAAATTTTGTTCAGCGATGAGGCCCATTTCTGGCTCAATGGGTATGTAAACAATCAAAATTGCCACATTTGTGACGAAGAGCATCCTGATGAGATTCAAGAACTGCCACTTTATCTAGAAAAAACAACGGCTTGGTGTGTTTTGTGGGCCGGTGGAATCATCGGTCCATATTTCTTTAAAAATGATGCCGGTGCGAACGTAACCGTCAATGCCGACAGTTATCGTGCCATGATAACCGACTATTTGATGCCTGAAATTGAAGCTCGTGATCTCGGCGACATTTGGTTTCAGCAAGACGACGCCACTTCCCACACATCGCATCAATCAATGGATTTATTGAGAGAACACTTCGGTGAGCACATAATTTCACGTTTTGGGCCGGTCGATTGGCCACCAAGATCGTGTGATATCACACCGTTAGACTTTTTCCTGTGGGGATATGTAAAGTCTAAAGTTTATGCGGACAAACCCGCTTCGATTCAGGCCTTGGAGGAAAACATCACGCGTGTCATTCGCCAGTTGCCAGTCAAAATGCTCGAACGAGTCATCGAAAATTGGACTCAACGGATGGACCATCTGCGACGTAGCAACGGCCAACATTTGGCAGACATAATCTTCAAAAAATAAATTCCAAATAATAAATAAATTTCAAATGATAATAAACATTCCCCATTAAATTTGAATTTTCTGTGTTTTTTTTTTTTTTTTTTTTTTCTTTAAAAAAGTAGGGAACCTCGAAATGGATCACGCTTTACTTATGAGTAATGAGGATAATTTAGCGTTTGTAAAACTTATATCTCAAGACTACAACGCAATTTAGTTCTGCATTTTAAAAATAAACTACGATTGTGTTCACACAAATATACAATAGACAAATGCAGCCACATACAATACTTTTGCTTTTTGCGATACTGTTTCCAACAGTTAGATGATGTAGTACGAATAAAAGCTGCTAAGTAACTATTTTAAATAAAGTATTTTTTTTTACGTTTTCCGACTATTTACGATTTTTCGATTATTTTCGACTATCTGGAAGCAAGAAAGTCGATTTCTCGATAATTTTCTTACCAAAAAGTTAATTTCGATTTTCGACTTTTTCAACAAAATTATTCGATTGTTCGAAAGTCGATTTGCTGAACCCTAGTACCTAAGTACGCTATTTATTTTGACAGTTGTTTCTCTTTTTTATACCCTACACCACCAATGGTGATCAGGGTATTATGCGTAGTGTGCTGTAAAAAGTGTGTGTGTGTATTAGAACACATAGTGATTATTTAAACTGTTATTGTTGTACATTTTTAAATAAAATAAAGAGTCGTTACAACTTTTAAACTACTAAACTGCTTTTATTTGCAATCAAAGTACCGGTTCATTTACAAGGAAATAAACGACAGTTTTAAAGAGGAAAAACGTAACAACATAATAAAAAATCTTTTACATCTTGTAAAACATACATGCACATAAATCTTAACATCATAAAGCACGAAAACTGAAACGCTCATATAAAATATCAATTTTTTTGCTAATAGACAAACAAACTTCTTGAATATTTTTCTATTTTTGAAAATTTTTTCGACAACTGAAAAAATTGTGGCTGAAAAATAAAAGTATTACACTAATTCCTTCCAAATGATCTCAATGGGATATTAACAATTTATTGCGAAGGTGATAATCACCTTACTGAAAAAAGGGCGATATTTTGAGGATAAAAATAATAAAAAATTTCCAATTTTATATATATTTTGTTGTTTATTAAACTGATAAAAATGCGATATTAGGAAAATATTGCTTTGATGATTTTCGTGGAAGATATTGCGTAAATTTCTTCCAGGAAGATATCTTCCAAATGTTTATAGGGTTAAGGAAATGCTAGTACATAAATACATAACTCACGTTTAAATTTTAACAAAATTTTAATAAAACATTTCTTACATACAACTAAATTAATGGACAGATTCATCTAATATTTAAATACTTTTTTTTATATTTATTGTTTATTGATATTGCAATAAAAACACGCGATAAACTATGTAGTTAGATATATCAATATATAAATATATCAAGAACAAATCCATTTATCAAATATTTGGTGATGCAATTTTAATGACGTGTGTTTCAAATGACGACGCAACGTTCAAATTAGACACCACAATAGTGATTCGACACTAATGATTTGAGTTTATAGATATCTAATGCATATGCAACCTATAGAGGTCAAATATATCGTACGATTTGCCTTCGTTGAACTTCGTTGCTGTCGACTTAGCCTTTTCTTATTATTGCTTTGTTTTCAGTTTCTTTTTTTTTACGAAAATGTATGAAAATTTGAAAGAAGATACCTAACTATATTAGAAATATTACCATAGATTTTTTTAGTATAATGTTTTATTGAAATCACTAAATGGCTTAGGTAATAAAACGTATTATTTTCATATGAATAGGAATTACCTAATTATATTTTGGAAATAATACCTTGACTATTTTTTTTTAAATGCAACGAATACAAAATGCAATAACAGCCATTTTTTTTTTTTTTTTTTTGTTTAAAATGTCACCTTGTTATTATTACCCGTCTTCACCTATCATGTTAATAGCAAATGTAGACGGCTTATGTTCAATGGATGCCCTTACATAGCGTCAGCATTAGAGATTTTTTTTATCAAGGCAAACGTCAAACTTAACGCGAATTTGTGGAAGGTGGCAACAGTTGCACAAAAACAACAATATGGCGTATTCATTATTGTTTCTTATATATGCAGTTTGACAACTGTAACAACCAAAATAATAATCAACTGTTTAACTAAGGTTACCTTGTATATATTCGCACTAATTTTGTCGTTTGTTTTGATATAAATTTGTGTAGACACTAGGTTACAAGCGTTTAAAAAATGATGCTTTAACATGATGTTTAAAAACCAATTCATGTCTATTTTAGAAGGTATATTATTATACCATGATGTCAGTTGTAAACCTATGTTAATATAATTAGGTGCGGAAAATTTATAAAATCCAGTAAAATAAACAAGGCAGTTGGTTGCAAACGAACAAAGAAAATGCAGCAACAAAAACTAGCAGAGATTTTTGCAAAATATATGTATGCAATTTAGTGAATAAAAACTTAATTTTTCCTTATGTTATAAATATATTTATAGTTTTTTAATGTACTTTTAATAAATGCAAAAATACTTTTTTTTATTTTTTTGAACATATCCCTTTCATTGTTTACATTTGTTTTTTTTTTTGTTTTGTTTACTTTATGCAACCGTATAATAGTATTGGATCTACAGGCAGAAAAACCAGTAAAATTTGTAAGTACTCAGTTTAGAACTGCCTTTTTACACTCTCAATTTTGTCTCTCTTTACTGGAATTTGGGTACACGAATGCTAATCCAAGAAAAGATTTTACTGGACAGTAAACATTTTTGTGTAATTGAACGCAGCTATTGTAATACACCAACCTAAGGCGAATTCAAAGTATATTAATAAGGTAGCGACATTTAAACAGTTGAGGTTTTTTTGCAACAATATGGCCTTAAATCTGTAGTGCCAACTTGGTGTTTATGTTAACAATCTGTGTTTACTTTTGTGTTATTACGTCTTACTACTTTTTTTATTCCGTGAAATGTCAAATGTGTTTTTGTTTCTTGCAAACAAAAATGTGAATTGTCAAAATTAAAGCTGACATCAGAGATATCAATGCAAAAACAAAATACATGGGTAGTTTTTATTATTATTTTTTGTTTTAGTTGTTGTAGAGTTGTCATTGCCTTACTTCTTGAACCATGGGTGAACTTTTTCGCCCGGCTGATTATTATTATTTTTATTTGTTAAATTGGTTTGTTATAGGGTAATAGGGAAAGTGACCTCGTTAGCTCAGCTGTTTTACAATTTTTTTCAAATTGTTTATGTATTTCTTTATAAATTTTTTTACTGTGTTCATTTACTCCTCTTCGTTTTCTAATTTTTTCTTCATAGAATTTTGACATTTTGTGCGGTGGTTTTACACTAACAAAATACAAGCAATTGATTTTTTTGTAGTTGTGCGTTCACTTTATAATTACATTATGGGTTTGTGTGAATTGCATTTGTCACACACTATTTACGTTGTGTCTATACATTTAAATTTTTTATCAAGATAAACGTCAAATATTTATCTAAATTTCAGATAATTTACGTCGTGTCTGTACTATACAAATATTTACCAAAACAAACGCTAAAATTAACGCCAAGATAAAAGGTGGTAATAGTTGTACAAATAGACCAATGAGGAAAGTTCATTAATGTTTTTTTACATATGCAGTTTGACAGTTGTAACAACCAAATACAATAATCAACTATTGAACCTTATATAGATTTTCTCTGATTTTTGACGTTTTCTTGATAAAAATTTGTCTAGTATAGAAACGACGTTATCAATTACAGAGAAAGACTTATGTCATAATAAACCATACTAAAATAATGAACAATAATAAAAAGCAAACACAAAGTTGTCTGTGCTCGATCGATGACAATTTGGTTTTAAACAGCGTTTGAAAAATAGATTCCAAGTAGCAGCAAAAAATATCGAAAATTATATTTAAAATAAAAACAAAAAAAATTGAAGTCATACATTTGCTCCTACTACTGCTAGTAGTTTTAATCGTAGCAAAAAAAAAAAAATACTGTTACGTTTTTACCTTTTAAAAACTGTGGTTTGATTCCTTTTAATAAATCGGATACTTTAATTGCAAATAAAAGCAGTTTAAAAGTTGTAACAACTCTTTATTTTATTTGAAAATGTACAACAATAACAGTTTAAATAGTCACTATGTGTTCTAATATACACACACACACTTATATTACACACTTACAGCACACTTTAATAATGTATTAGAATATACAGCCAACTTCAATGCACTGCATTACCATCTAGACGCTTCTCGAAGGCTCTAATGTTAGCAGCTTCAACATTTATTGTTGCCATACTTAAAAATAATGGTAAAAGCTTTTCATTCAATGTTGTATGTTTACAACTATGTTAATAATTTCCACAGATATGTTAGCTGCTGTTAACATAAATAGAAAGGTTGAGAAGCATTAAGAAAAGTTGAGAAGTATTGAGAAAGATTGGAAACATTATTTAACTTTACACCAGTTGTTAAAATCGTTATATTTGAATTCAAGTAGAATTCCGTAAAAATACTATAACATAAAAAATAAAAAATTCAATATAGCAGAGTTTTTAATAATATTACTTACTAACCACTCCTAAGAGTTATGAACTTGAGTTTTCAGACATAGGGGGGCTTAAGCATCCACAGGATGCAAACTAAGAACCACCCATCTCATACTCCGTGACGTCTGTCTTCTACGTTAAGAGCGGGCTGTGGAGCAACTGACTCCCTTTTTTACCATTTTGTGTGGTCACGACCCCAGCCAGTAGCGTCTGTTTACTATGTTAACGTCGGCTACTGGGTCCCTGTCCGCGCTAAGTGTCTGTCCGAGTTGTGGCAATGGTTTTCCATGCTCTGGTCCATGACCGTCTGTAAAGAAATGTGTTTCAAAATCCAGGATGCGTCTGTTTCCCATATTGGACGGCATCCCGATTTGCGTTTATCTCCAGAGGAGCGGCAGCATATCTCTTCACCTTTAGATATAAACTGCTTTGAGGCGCAAGCATACCTATTGCATACAGACGGCGACTGAAAATAACCAGAGTAAGAAGGTGATCACAGCCGAACCTGTGCCTCATGCTAGCTCTGAACGGAACACGATCACCGGCTCGGAGAAACTTGTTCGCCTTTCCACTTTCAAGGAATCCGCAGCAGATTTGTAGAGAGGTGATGTTGCATGACAGGGTCTGCCAACACCACACCCAAAGTACGGTCTGCAGCAACCTCCACTCGAGGTCTAGCAGCCGTTATAAAAAGTAATGCTCTCAGTCACTGTATAAAGCGACAAAGATCAGGTGAGACACAGGTACCTGGGCTTGTCATCAGCACCTACAAGCTACAAGTAGCCATCATAGATCGTAGTCAACCCGAGGGTAAAATGAATACGGACAGATGACTAATAGAAGAGATCTTGCGGGTGCTAGTTGACGACCTTGGTCGTAGTGAGGATAACTCTTTCACTGCGTTTGATGGTGTCAAATTCAAATTCTGTTTTCGCGATTTCGGTTGAATTCAAGTTGAAATTGCGTAATTTCCCACACATTTTGACACTTGCGAAATTACATAATTTTGTGTAATTTCGGCGAAATTACATTGAAATTACGATTTTTTCAAGTGAGAAGAAAAAAAACAATTGACAGCTGATCTTAAATTTAAACACAAATCTTAAAATGCAAAATGAAACCCATCCTTTTTACATTTTTAATTGTTGCAAATTAATAATTTCCAATTTAGTAATTGTTTCTTATTTTTTCCATTTCAAAATACTTTATTTACCCCTATAACAATTTAAAATGTAAACAATAAGTATCAGCTGTTCACGAAATTACATCAAATGTCATCTAGCCAGTATGAACACTCTAGATTTCATTCGTAATTTCGGCATGAATAAGGTATGAATAAGGCTTTATTGTATTTATTAGAATACGTATACCCTTATTTAAGATTTAACATAATATAAACAAAATGGTTGTAGACCTGGGAACTTGTAGATGGGCTGTAAGCCATGTTTTAAATGATCAGAAAGTTTTTCTTCACTTATTATGATTTTTTTTTTTGATTTTTTCATTAATGACAGTACTTTTAACGCTAAGTTAAAAGTTATAGGCCTTTGAGAAACGTACTTCCCTAAGAAACTCAAATAAAAATATTGTTATTAAAAAATTAGGTAAAAAGGAAAAATTATGTAAGAGAAGCCGGTTTTGGATATACCACAGAGTTAAAACCCCTTAAGAAAAATTTTTTTTGCCAAAAAATTTAATTATACGGAAGAAATGACAAAATATTAAAAAAAATTATGTCAAAGGAACTTTTGTATAAAGTGCTTTCAATTGAATTTTTGCAATTGGTAAACCGTATCGGAAATATTTACTATTATAAGTGAGTCAGGGAGCTCAATGAGTACCACTTATAATTTTAATAATACTAACAACATAAATAAAAGTAGGATAGAAAATATACAAATTATTGCAATATAATTTTGTTACCAAATTCTTTTTCTTAAAATTATTTTTCCTTAAAATTTAGAAATTTAATTTGTCAAATATATTTATTTTAATTCTCCACAAGAATATATAACCACTTTTTGCGAGGGGGTTCCAGCCTTAGATCCACAACGTTCAATTTTGCGTACCACATCAGCACCGCTTATTACATGACCAAACACAACGTGTTTATTATCCAACCAATCAGTTCTAAAACGAACATACATAAATATTTTAGAATTACTATGTATTACTATTTTTAGTAAATAAAAATTTATAATTTTTAACGCCCTGTCCCACGATGTCGAAAGAAGAATTCGTTTCGATTAATTGTAAGGAAAAAAATTAAAAAATTTGAAATTTATTTGTTATTTTCTATATAGATATCGACATAGTGAGAAAGGCAGTAAAATATGTACATTAGAGGTATAACTTTTTTAATTTTTGCGAATGTCAAAATTTACATTGCCTAAGCGTGCACATGTACGTTAGACTGCACCAACGCAACTTTTGAATTTTGACCATAACCTTCCTTAAAATCGATCATCTGGTTGTAAAAAGATGTTAAATATTAGAGAATTCTGATTTCGTTAACCCGTGACGCATCGGACATAAAGTTTGCATGGTGCGTTTATATGGAAAAATATGTTTTTTTACAGTTTTTAGAAAAATTTAACTATTAAATACTTTGATTTGTGACAGTGTTAACAAATCGCAATCTATACATAATTATCTATCAAACAAGGCATTAAAATAAAAAATCGGTTAACAAATTTTTATGTTATTACGAATTCCCCAAACCATTAATGTGTTTTAGACAACATGTGTAAGGAGTGCACAAACAATTTTTTATTGTTTTTTTTTTTGCGAAATGTTTAAATAAAATGCTATTTTTAATTAAATTTGAACTATAATTACTGAAAAATACGTTTTTGTTTCTAAAGGATAATGTTTGGTTGAAAAAAGATAGACTTTTTTACAGCTGTTTCAGAACTCGAATTTCAACCTTTTAAAATTTTTTTTAAACTAATTTCAAAAAAGTTTAAATAAAACTTTGCAGATATGATCAATATGACTCTCTGGGAATGTCTTATCCTGAAGGATTGGGTGAGAATGTGTACAGCACTCCAGAGGTGTCTCATAAGAGCACAGAAGGAAAGTCAATAATCTCAACAATCCGTGCCGGAGCGGAGGATAAGGATAGTGGCGAACCATTCAAACCTGCAACCATTCTGGACCAGCAGGTAAGGACTGGCAAGGCAAAGACTACCGATGGTGTGGCTGTTCATGCACCGGTCAGAAAAACTGGCAAATCGCAAAAGATTGTCAGGGATGCTAGGCCTGGACATGATCAGCCATCAACAAGCAAGAAGGCAGTGGATCAAAGGTCGACCAGCCATAAGGAACACCACAGGTGGGATGGCTAAGATCCCACACGGCTCTTCTAAGGGTCTCCATAAAGGGGGTCACTAAAAGGGCCAGATCGGGGGATGACCAGCAAACCTCAATGGCTAAGAAGGCTGCTCGCATACCTTCCAGCTCTGCTAAGGGTTCCCACAAGGAGGTTATTAAAAGAGCTGGGTCAGAAACGAACAGCCCTCAATATCGAAAAAGACGAAGGAATTAGTGCTGCAGAACAGTGTTCAAGCTGCTGTCATTGACAAAGTTGATCCAGATGGGAGAATCAGCGTTGAGCAATGGCGACAGATTGAACACAAGCTCATTGAAGAGATCGCCCTTGTAAAAGGAAGGCCGGACGAGGTATCCTTCAAAGGCGCGGGCTGGATGAAGGGAGTTAAAACTATCAACTGCGGTAATGAAAAATCTTTTAAATTTTTTAAAAACGCAGTTGCTAAGAGCAATTCTCTCCATCCGGGGGCGAAACTTGAGGTGATACTGCCGTCTGAGTTGTCCCTGCATCCAATAGTGACGGCATTGTTTCCCCCACCCATTCCAGAGGTTGAAACCATTCTGACAGTATTGGAAAATCAGAATGAAGGTCTTGTTACAGGTCAATGGAAGATTGTGAACTCCATGGCCTGTAAGGAGAACCAAGGCAGAGACTTCAGATTCGCTGTGGATCAGGAGTCTCTGAAGAAGCTGTAGCCACTGGGAGGAGTTGTCAATTTTGGTTTTGGGGTTATTCGATTTAGATATGCTAGATCGAGTAAGCCCAAAGAGGCTATCAGGGGTGCAAATTAATTTGCATCACTGTGAAGCAGCCTCAACCGAATTGACAAAACTTCGCATTGACTCCAAAGTGGACGTGGCTCTTACCCAGGAACCTTGGATTAACAACACCACGGTATGTGGTTTAAAGGTCACGGAGTATAACTTGTTCATCCTTCCACATTGGAGAAGGTACGAACATGTATATTAGCTAGGAATAATCTGAATATTAATCTTCTTCATCCTTTTAGCAATGGGGACCTTACAGCTGTCCAATGGGAAGCCACTGGAGGCCGTGGTACATGCCATACGAGGCGGCTGATCCACCAAGCATCGCTCTGCAGCAATTGGCATAGCAATGCAGAAGGAGAGGAGTGTACATGGTTCTTGGATGTGATGCGAATGCTTACCACTACCCATGGGGAAGCAGTGACATCAACAAAAGGATCATTTTCAAAGCGGGTAGGAGGACTCACTCGAAGCCCAAGGACTATAGACCGATCAGCTTATCGTCTTTTCTACTCAAGACAATAAAAAGACTGATCGATTTGTAACTGAGGGGGAGGATGGAAACTCAGGGCATCAGCGACGCTTAACACGCCTATCTTAAGGGTAGGTCTGTTGAGAGTGCTCTGCATGATGTGGTGAGTGTTATTGAACAGAGTCTGCTGCACAAGGAATACAACTTGGCAGCGTTCCTCGTCATAGAAGGGTCTTTAACAACATGTATCACCCTGACGCTAAGCAGCAGGGTTATCAACTCGAGCATGGGAGACACTTGCATAAAGAACTTGTGACAAGGGGCACACCGCAAGGGGGAGTTCTTTCTCCATTGTTGTGGCTCTTGGCAATGAACGTCATATTGAGACAGTTCGATGCCATGGGAAGGACGATCGTAGTCTACGATGACGATGTAGTACTGTTGGTCTCGGGTAAATTTCTATCCGAGAACTTTCCCAATGGGCAAATTGTAATGGATTGGGAGTCAACCCTGAAAAGACTGAACTAGTTCTGTTTACCAAGAGATATAAGGTTGAGACATTTAGTCTACCAGTTCTGAATGGGACGGAACTCAGTTTGTCGAGGGAGGCCAAATACTTGGGCGTTTACTTAGACAGCAAATTGCCTTGGAGGATAAATACTCAGGAAAGGGCCAGGAAGGGGCTTAATGCCTACTACGCATGCAAGAACTCTATAGTGAAGAACTGGGTCTAAAACCGGTAATTGTATATTGGATATATACATCGGTTGTGAGACCTATACTCACTTATGGATGTTCGATATGGTGGGAAGCGTTGAGGAAAGGGACGTATAGGAACCTTCTTTCTAAAGTTCAGAGATGTGCTTCAATTGGCATTACGGATGCCGCGAGAAGTACACCTCAGGCAGCACTGGACATCATTCCCCACCTTCCTCCAATTGAGGAATTCTTGTGAGGTATGGCTATGCGGGGCTTATTTAGCCTGAAGGAATTGGGATTAATAGGGAGCTTCACAGCGGGGCATGCTAGCATACTTAATGAAGTCAAGTTGAATGATCAAACATTATCCTCGGTCGCCGAAACGAACTATACTATAATTGACTTCGAGGCTACTCCCTTTATTGAAATCCCTAGTAGGGATCTCTGGATTGGAGCGGAGAAGCTCCTGGAGGGTGTGCTATCTTCACGGATGGCTCGAAGATGGAAGTAGGCACAGGGGTGGGTGTTTTCTTCATGGGAGCAGATATCAAACGATCTTTTAGATTGTCTGATAGTTGGAGCGTTTTCCAGGCAAAAATTCTAGGCATTCATAAGGCCCTAGGATTACTGGAGGAGAATGTTGAGAGGGACACTGAAGTAACTATCTATGTGGAAAGTCAGGAAGCACTGATGGCAATGACAAGTTATTGTGTCAGGTCCAGGTTAGTGCTGGAGTGTAGGAAGGAATTTAGGAGGCTAATGGATGCCTACAGAAGAAGACTTTGTTGGGTTCCTGATCACTGCGATATTGTCGGCAATGAAATAGCTGATGAGCTATCTCGTAAGGGCTCGTAGTTGGACAGATCTTTTGTGGAGGTATCGGTTAGGATTACGATTGGGTCATATTTCATGGCCATAAGGAAATGGAGCATAGGTAGAACGAATGTTGCTTGGGGGAGTAGATCTAACTGCAGGGTATCTAGAGCGTTATGGCCTATTCTTAAACCAGCAGATTCGAAGCATCTTCTGGGCATGAGTCATGTGAATGTAATGTGGTTTGGGAGGCATATTCTGCACGAACTAGAGGAAGTTGCGGGTGAAGAAATCGGCAACCTTTAGGGTTCATAATGGGAATAAAGTGGCTTAGAGGTAGTCAGGGTTGATTTGATGGGTCTTAGGTTTCACACCTTTCTTATTTTTTCTTATATTTAGCTATCTTTCTTTTCGATCTTTTGCTATATTCTACTAGGATTTTTCTCTTTCTTTATCAGCTTTTCCTATTATCTATAAAGGGATCACAATGGACCGAATGGTCTCTGGGTGGAGGCGTGAAGACGCCCTTAGAGCATAACTTCAGGCAAAATGAAATTTTTTTCATACGAAATAATAATTTTGTCTGCAGTTAAGCTTTAACTCTAGGTAAAGAATGGATAAGTTAACAGCCCATAGCAGTGTACGTAATGAAAATATATTAAAAAATGCAATATTTCATTTTCGCGATCGTTAAAAAATTTTCTGCAATTGAAATTTTCAAATCTTGCAGTATTTTATTGCAAATATCTTGATATTTTATAAGTTCAATATTACCCAACTAATTAAAAAATATTTTTATTACTAAACAAAATAATAAAACATTGCAACTTTTTATTACAATAATAATACATAAACATTTCATTTTAATATTGTTAAAAATTAAAAATTTTTAAACAAAAAAAGTTTCAGAAATTGCTTTCAGTACGTACATTTTTTCTCCAAAAATTAATAAAATAAGTGATAAATTTTTTTGTCGAAAAAAAGATATCCCCTAATGTACATTGTATATGCTACAGAATATTTCATCTGAAATTCTGTAGTACTGAATTATTATGTATTGTTTTTAATTATGTATTATGGTTTTAAATGATCTACATATATTCTAATAAGGCTCATATGAATAGCACTGATATAAAACGAATTTTGTTTTTTGGTAATTGGTTAAAACACAAGTTTGGAATGATTATGAACACAAATGAGCTATATATATATATATATATATATATATATATATATATATATATATATATATACATATTTATATATATACATATTTATATATATATATATATGTATATATATATAATAATATATATATAATAAAATATATATAATAAAATATGATTTAACTTACTTTGTTGTACATATGAAAAATTGTGAACCATTTGTATTGGGACCAGAATTAGCCATTGATAAAGTGCCGAAACCATTATGCTTCAATGTAAAATTTTCATCAGAAAACTTTTTACCGTATATTGATTTACCGCCCGTACCATTATTATTAGTAAAATCACCACCTTGGCACATCTGTAACGATGAAACTATTATCTTGATAATTACGTTAACATAATTCATTGTACTTACAAATTCTGGAATGATACGATGAAATGTACTGCCTTTATAACCAAAACCGTGCTCATGTGAACATAAAGCTCTAAAATTTTCTGCTGTTTTGGGAACAACGTCTGCACGTAAAAGCATTACAATACGGCCTACATCATTGCCACCAATACGTATATCAAAGAATACCTGAGGATTACGCTTTTCAGACTTTTCTATAACAGCCGGACCTGTAGAGGGAGCTTTTGAATCTTCACTTTCTTTTTGAACCGATTCAGCATTAACTATTTCACTTTCATTTTCTTTGAGTGTGGCGCCAGCATGTTTTTGCAACCAATCGTCATCTGCCCATACTGGTTTGAAGCTACCTTCCTTAATACGCACCGGTTTTGCTAAGTTCACTCGTATGGTTCGACCACAAAGTTCAGCATCATTCTAATTATGAAATATTTAATTGTATTAAATAAATTAAATATATAAATATTAACATACCATATTATCTATAGCAGCTGCAGCATCTTCGGCGGATTCATACTCTATGAAAGCAAAACCTCGATGTTTTTGTGATTCATAATCCACCGGAATTTGTATGTCAGCTATATCACCAAACGGTATAAATGCATCATTTATTAGTTTTTCTGTTACTTCATCGGCTAAAGCACCCACATATATAGTACGTTTGTCATTCGACATATTCTATAATTATTGTAGTTTGTGTTTTAAAAGATATATTTCTTAGATTATACGTATAAAATTATTCCCTCCTAATGTATACAAATATTATATTTTAGGTTAGTTTTATATTATTTGTTTACATGCTTCTTCTTCTCCATCTAAACATTTATCTAATAATAATTCACAATAGTGTGATGTTTACATGAACCAACCATATGATGGGTTTGTGTTGGCTTATTAACATTAGTGTCTATATTAGAAAAATTTTTATCAAGACTACAAAATGAGTGCGAATTTATACAAGGTAATCTCAGTCAAACCTCTGATTATTAATAATGGTTGTTACAGCTGTCAACCTGTATATATAAAAACATTATTGAATTCGCCTTATTGTTGTTTTTGTGTTGCACCTTTCATAAATCCACGTTAATTTTGACGTTTGTCTTGATAAAAATTTATCTAATATAAACACTATGTTAGAAAAAAATGCGATAAACAATGAAGTTATGATAACCGGTGTTAAAAAAGAAAAATAAATAGTATAATTTATTAAAAAATCATATTAAGTAATATGTTTCGTACAGCTAAATATAAATTCGATGTTACTGAAGTAACAAGGAAACTCTTTGTTTCCTATCGTCGACTCTTTGCAGTGATGCTGGGAGTTTGTGTTTTCTTTTACATATTACCACCCATTTTTCGATATATATTCATGAGTGCACCGGAAAAGAAAGGTTTGTTAACAATTTTTATAATTTATCAAAGCGCATACATGTGTGAAAAATGTTTAATATTAATATACTTAGATCCCTTGATGCAATGTATGGATGATCGTTTGACTCCATTTTTCTTACAAAATTTCGAGTTTGATGCCAACATACGTCACGTACCCCCTTTGGTAGAGGAACGTAACATTATTCCTTATGTTGGCAACGGATATATAGGCCTAGAAATAGCACATGATGCACCTTTAAATATAAAATATGGTCGCGCAATGCAATTGCCCACCCAATTTCATCCAGTCGTATCGGTTAAAGAAACTGATGAAGCAGGTAGGGAAGCCACAGTTGTAGAATATTTGACTGGCATTGCATGGAGGTAACTAAACTTAAATACTAAATATACTATAGGTTTAATAATGATTTAATTTGTTTTCCTTTAGATTCCAGTGTTTCTCAAATATGTTTGTATCTTATTCTTACTACGCACATCGTACACATCCAAGTGTCCTTATGCAAGAAATCAAAGTCACCAATACTCGCAACACAATGGAAGAAGTAAATATAATACTACCGCGTGTACATTTTCAAAATCCTACGATACGTAACATACAATTGGGTTCCACAGAAACTGTCAAACAATTTGATGTTATAACTGGCACCATTAATCCGAGTCCTAACGATGTTTCAGTCATTATAGTTGTGACTGTAGTGAAGCCACAAATGTCACGTAACATACAGTTGAAAAAACGTGGAAGCATTAAAATGGAAATACCCATTGCCGTTCACTACTCAAAACCTTTAAAGAAGGAACAGCAGCAACAAGTTAGCAGCACGATAGAGGAAACCGAACAAAAAGCTATTATGGCCATGACAAAGGTTCTACAAAGTTTACAAAGCAAATCGGAATCGGTTAGTACAGCTATACACAATTATCGACAGTCTCACATAAATGTCTGGTCAGATCTCTGGGCGACCGGTTTTACAATAAGCACATCAAAAGCGGAGCATAGTTTGAACGGCGATCGTATTAATGCCACAATGTATGCTGTTCTTTCCCAAACACGCAGTTACGAATTTGAGGAATTTGCTTCTGTATCGGCTCCTTCAAAACAGGATATTGCAAAAGCTTTAACTTATGCCGAAGGATGTTACGATTCATATCATACCTTACAAGCAGACAATTTGTGGTTACCTATGGATACATTAGAGAAATTAAATAAACTAGTCTCTACTTGGATGCTTACCTTGGAAAAACAAGGTTGTCATAATCTTATTCGGGCTGGTTCATCGGGCGTCATTCAAGCCATGGTGCTAAGCTTTGGCAGTTTTCGTTTTAGCAATCAACATTTGGAGTGCAATATGCATCCGAAATATTTACATCGAGATTTTCATTTTCGACGTTTAAATTACGGCAACCGGACTCATGTTAATGTAACCATAACAGTGACTGAAGATAATAAGGCTGTCATTAATGTAGCATTAGATCGTTCTGATCGTAGTTATTATGCTTGCGATGGTGGTTGTGTAGATGAACCGGTTTTATTAACGTAAGTATTTAAATTCTTTGGGGAAAATTATAAATTAACTAAAACATATCTACAATACTTCAATGTTTCGGTAAAGAAAATCATCAAACTTCAAGTTTAGTTAAGTTTAAAACGCAATCCTTGCTTGATTAATATGTCGAGGCCTATATTCAAAACCCTCTATGTTAGATTTTCATGAAAAAGCGTTTTTGATGCCATTATATTTCCTTTAGTAAACCGCAACAAAAACAACAATTGCTTGTATTTTGTTAGTGCAAAACCACTGCACATAATGTCAACATGCTATAAACAGAAAATGAGAAAATGAAGAAGGGCAAATAAACTCGGCAAAAAATATTACATACGAATACAAAAACAATTTGACGGTTTCGTTAGCTAGGCTTACGAGGACATTTTCCTATTACACTATGATTTATGACATGAATTTCAAACAAAAATTTCAAGTTTTTCCAATTTTATCAACAATTTTGTAATTCCTCTATCTTATGCAAAAAATATTTTTGAGTGCAAGTACAATAAAATATATTCACTTTTTATGGCGGTTACTACCCCCTGTAAACCTACCCCACCTAGTTTCTTCTCAATTGTGGAACTTGATAAGGAAATTATTCCCACAAAATCTCGAGACTTTCACTGTAATAGTTCCTTAGATATGCGATAATTAAGGTTTTCTTTGCATGGTGGCTAACATTTCCCCTAGATCTGCCGACTCTATTTTCATCTCAGTTATAAATCTTAATAAAGAAATTATTCTCAAAGAATTTTAAAATTTTTGCTCTAATAGTTCTTCAATTAAGCGATAAATAAATTTTACTTTGTATGGAAGCTACCATTCCCTCTGTACTTACCCTTCCTAGTTTCATTTTAATTATGGAAATTGATGAGAAAGTTAATTACACAAAATGTTAAGGCTTTCGTTGTAATAGTTCTTAAGATATGAGATAATTATTATTTTTTTATGAGGGGTACCAAGCCTCCTGCTCCGATCCAAAAATAAAGAAGAATATTTGAATTATATTGCTTTTCAAATTAATAACTAGTTAAAAAATTAAATGGTATTTAAATGTATTTTTTAGAGTGTAAAACCCTTTATATAGTTATTTTATTCATACACATTGAATATTTTAAAAGTGAAGACCTTCTAATAATACGACATATTAAAAAACAAATTATATGTAAGATTTACTCATGGTTTGAAATGCATAAATATTGCAAAAGAATTGTTTTATTTACTTGAAAAACTTGCTCAAATGTTGTGTTTTCCGGCATAAAAGATTTTGAATATTGATGGCTTAATATAGAAAAGGCGTATCAAAGAAAAAACTGAATAAAGCTTAAGAAAGTTTAAATATAAAAAAGTATGCATTTTTTAATTCAAAATAAGGAGCGAAATTAATGCTGACATATTTTTGTTTTTTTTTTTTTACTTCTTAGAAAGTTATCTTAGATAGGTCTTTTTGTTACTGACATTTTTGAAAGTAATTTTAAATTGGAATAAACTAATAAAAATAATGCTTCAATAGACTACTGCAAAAAGCTAAAAAAATTATATTTTATAAAGCAAATTTTTATAAAAATGGCGACAATCTGGTGGCAGGATTGTTTTTAAATCTTGCAAATCGTCCCATTTTTTAGATATGGGGAGATATAATCAATATTAGATTTCGTTCTTTGGTGGAGTAACTAGTATTCATCAGTTACATTAGTGTTGAAATAAATTATTCCCGTTCCTATTACTATTAACAAGTCTCAAAACATATTTACTATGGCATCTCCAGTGCTGCTTCCCGAAATTTGAGACAATGTTTTTGATGAATGATGAACGTATCTTCCCTAGTTGCTTAAAAGGCTTGTTACAAATATTACTTTTAGAAATGCTCACATTCCATTCGTTTTTTTATTTTCATTTTGCTTGCATCCTGCTTTGTTTGGAACAATTTACTTTCCTTTTATTAAAAACTTTAATACAAAAATCAAAAGAACAAACAATATTTTGTTATGCGAGTGTTTCACAAAAATTATTTTCATTATAAATTCTAGATTTCTTAAAAAGCAAGAAAAATATAAATTAAACTTCTAATGGGCTTTTTCTTTAAAAAAATATTTGAAATAAGCTAAGAACTTTTTTTCAAATACAAATTTAAATTTTTTTGTGAGATGTGTTAGATTCTGGTCTACGGGAATACATAAAAAATGCGATTAAAAAATCCAAATACGCCTTTTCTATATTTAGGCCCTTGATGTATAAGAGCAATCTTATTTTTAGTTTTTTTTTTTTCGAATTAGTAAAAATTAAATTCTTTTGTATTTCAGCCAAAATCGTCGACAATTTCCAGTGAAACTTACCGAACCATTGACTGCTATTCTTTATATAACGGAAGATAAACAGCATATGGTGGAATTGCATGATGCTCTACATGTTAAAGAGGTGGCTGAAGGTAGGTTTTTGTTTTAATTTTATTGTATTAATATTGCAGCAAAAATATTGATTCATATTACTTTCAGCTCCTGCTCATGAACAACATGTTATAGCATTACATAGACATGGTCATCAGTTGGGTGGTTTACCAACACTTTTCTGGGTTTCTGTATGTGCAATAATTATAGTTTTCCATATATTCCTGTGCAAATTAATAATTAAGGAATATTGTGAACCCTCGGATAAAATAAGATATCGTTACAATAAACCGTGATTTTAGATTTTAATGTCTTTTTTTCTAATTCTTAATCTCGGCTATTATTATTTTGGTTAAAACAAAACTGTTGTTGAGAATAAGGCTATATAAAGTTAAGTTCACTTAGAAAAGAAAATGTAGATTGTATAAGATTTAATATAAATTTTTCTTAGCTTTACAAAGTAACGCTATATAATATAAATATTTATGTATGTGTGTATCATTAGATTTTTTTATTTAATAAAATTAAAGCAAGTCAATACTATTAAAAAGGAAATGAATAAAAACACTTGTGCAATTTTTTTTTTTATTAAAATTTAATTTTAACAATAAATTTCATTGTAGGTAGGATAGCAGTAAGTGCAAATTTTGTTTATAGAAAATAAGTGCCTTAAAATTAATTTAAATTTTTTTTACTTAAATTTAAAAAGAACTAAGCAAAAGTTTCGAAGCTCAGATGTTTTCTATTATTTCAACTGATTATTTTGTAACTTCGTGCATGGCTTTGGCTAAATATTCTACATTTTTACTGGTAACACCAGCCATGGAAATGCGACCGTCTTTAGTTAAATAAATGCTGAATTCCTTGGCTAAACGTTCGACCTGCTCGGGTTTCATGCCAGTATAACAAAACATACCAATTTGATTGGTTATATGATCCCATGATTTTGTGGAGCCATTTTTAATCAAATTGGCTTTTAGTTTGTCACGCACACCAATGATGCGATTAGCCATTACTTTAACATCCTTCAACCATTCGGCACGCAAAGGTTCATCATTTAAAATTTCAGCTACGATACGTGCACCATGAATGGGTGGATTGGAATATAAAGCTCGAATCAAAATTTTTATTTGTGAGGTAACACGATCAGTTTCTTCTTTGTTGGCGCATGCTACGGTGAAAGTGCCAGCACGTTCACCATAGAGACCCATATTTTTGGCAAAACTTTGTGATAAACAATATTGATGACCTTCGGATTCGAATATACGAATAGCTTGAGCATCGCGAACTACATCACCTGAAGCAAATCCTTGGTAAGCCATATCGAAAAAAGGATATAAATCTTTTTGTTTAATTAACTTTGAAAGTTCTAGCCATTGTTCTTTAGTGGGGTCGACACCAGTGGGATTGTGAGCACAAGCATGCAACATAATAATCGATTTAGGAGGGATTTTCTGTAATAAAAAGTCATGTTTATGTTAATTCAATTTAAAAATTAATAACCAAAAAAAATTTCGTTCTAGTAATTTAATTAATTAACTTACACTAATATCATCCAAACATCCCTTAAAGTCCAATCCACAAGTATTGGGATCATAATAACGATATTTTTTCACTGGCATGCCGGCATGTTCAAAAATTGGTATATGATTGCCCCATGTTGGGTTTGGAACATAGATTTCACGATTACCTCCCCAGAATTTACTTAAGAAAGCAGAGCCGATACGTAAACTACCAGTACCGCTAATACCTTGAGCTGTGGCATTACGTTTTTCATTTAAAACCTGAGAATCTTTACCTAAAGCCAGTTCAATGGCCTTGTTATAAAATTCGGGAATACCCAAAATAGTAGCATATTCTTTGTTTAAATTTTTGGAAATAACACGTTGTTCAGCCTAAAAAAATATGAAGTTAAAATTTAAAAAATTAACACAGACTTTACGCAATAAAACATACTTTACGAACACTGGGTAACACCCAAGGATTGCCATTGTCATCACGGTAAGCACCAACACCCAAATTAATGCGGTTTGGATTTGAATCGCGTTTAAAAGCTTCGGTAACACCCAGAATAGCATCGGGTGGACCCATTTTTACACCTTCAAACCATGATCTAAAAGAAAGCAGATTTTAAAGAAAAATTATTTAATATAAAAAACACATTAACACAACTATCTTTTTAATGTCTTATTACATTTTATAGTGAAAGTAGAGTGGAGTCACTATATTAATTTTAAAGTAAAATTTATTATATGATAAAAAACTTAAAACAAAAGACTAAACTAACTTATGTTTAAATGAATTATAAATCATACGAAAACTAAATCGAAAAATAATACTTGCAAATCACCCTTTTAAACAAAACTTTTGTCACCTATTGAACTTGCTGCAATCATTTTTTGTTGTTACTGGGCTAAAAATCTATTAAGGAATCCGATTAAAAACTGCTTATGTCTAGTTTTATTTCCAATAGCTCTTCACAAGTATGAATAAACAATTAAATATAATGAAACAAATTGGTAAACTTTTGTTTATTTTTGAATAACGATTTTTTAAAATAAGATTACAGTTTTATTTTTTTAAATATTGATAAGAAAATCAAAAGCCATAAAATATTGTTGTTATTCTCAAAGTTAATAAATATGTAAGTAAATTTATATGAACAAAAAATGCTTTGTGACGTAGTTGAGAATGCATATTAACAAATTAATTGATGCTTTTGTTATTGAACAAAAAAATTCCGCAAAAATATTGAAATTTATATAAATAAGAAGGGTAAAAAAGGTGAGCCAGTCACCCCTGAAGAAGATACATTTTAAATGCAGGTAAAGCTGGAAAATGTTTGGTTTAAACAACTGCCAAACACTGTGCTCTTGAAGAAATGTTTAATACTCAGGGCAACCAAAAATATGCCAAATCATATTTTTTCTGGGGTTCAAATGAACCAAATTGTTAGTCATTTATCCGTTTCAGACAATTTTAAGAATTTTGGCATTGATTTGTTGCAGCATTTTTTGGTCATAGCAGCATATATATGGCTTTGCAGCATATTTTGTTATATTTCATAGAAAAATCCTAATTTTAGAGTATATTTTTGCAATTAATGCAAATAATAATAATAAAACACAAAATACTAAAAGGCGTATTTTTGCATACTTTATTCTTAAGAGCATAATTTTGTATATTTTATACTTAAGTGAAAAAAAAATCTGTATATTTTTCACTCATTTTTTTGCCCAACAGTGTATTTCAACTTGATTATAGGTATACATGGGTATTACTTTATTGACTTTTTTATAAAATAATTAGTTACAATGTTATGAGGATTTACTTAAAAGTATTAAAGTACAACAAGTAACATCTAAATGATTAAATAAAGAAACTACTAATATCACATCATTAAGGAAAAGTTGTATAAAAAACCTTGTACATACTTAAATGATATAAGAAATTTTAAAAATAACCACTAATTATCCACTCTTTAAGTAAAAAAGAGTCTTAGTGATTGTTTAGCAAATTTCTAATTATTTCTTATGTAAATTTTTTCCATTTTCATTAAATGACAGAGTCAGTTCCTTTGCGAATGAATTAAACATTTTATGGTTAAAGTTTCTATACAGTAAATTAGTAGAGTATCTGGTTATGAATAATTTTCAGATTTTTATTTTGTATTATCTGCAATTTTCTTTTGAAAGTTTTAGCAGCTTTGTAAAACCAGACTTGGCATCCATAGATCAAAATTGACCGAATACACATTTTGAAAATAAGGATCTTGTTTTTTAAATTAAGTTTAGATCTTCTGTTAAGTAACGGGTATAGATAGCGTTTATCTAAAAAACTCTTTATTATCTTTTGCAGGTACATTGGGTAATTAAAGGTATTAAGCTTTAAAACTAGGCCGTCATGCCATACTAAATCGAAAGATTTTTTTCGATGTTTGTTTCAAGAAAACTAACGACTCTTTTTATTTGATAAACAGTGAAGTGCTCCTTGCGGAATTTAAACTGTTGAGGGTTAATAATATTATTTAAGATTCTCTTATTATTATTTTCTCAAATCCTCTATCCAATAGGCTTAGAATGCTCATTGGTCTATAGCTGGACGGTAATTTAGATTCTTTCCTGGCTTAGGAATTGGAATAAATTTAGCCTTCTTAAAAATCATTGGGAAATATCTTTCTATTAAACAAGAATTGAAGAGTTTACTTAAAATTTCAAAAAAGTAATCAGGTAAATTTTTAAGAATAATGTTATTTTAATGACATTAACCCAAGGATTTTATTATTTTCCAATAAGAATACAAACGATTTAACTTCATCTAAATTAGTAAATTCGAAGTTTGATCTGTCAAGAATTTTACCATTAAGATCATGAATGAATCTTGAGACAGCTGTGTCCATAGTTGAAGAATTATTTAAAAGAATTACCGAAAATGTCTGCTTGCTTTTTCAGCGCCAGTTTATAAAAAGTTCACCGTTTACATGAAGATCAGTATTACAACAAGTAACATCTAAATGATTATAGAAATTTAAATGATATAAGAAATTTTAAAAATAACCACATCATTAAGATCATGAATGAATCTTGAGACTGCTGTGTCTATAGTTGAAGAATGCTTTTTCAACGCCAGTTTTTAAAAGTTCACCGTTTACATGAAGATCAGTAAATAACATTTCATTTCCTTTGAGAACTTTTGTTACTTACAAAAATTGTTTAGAGCCCGAAGGTAAATTCGCATTAAATTTTGAACAGGATTCATTTCGGTCTTGGAAATTAATAAGTTTATTTAATAGCTTGAAAATATTTTTCAATTGATTTTTAGAATTAAAATCCCTACATCTTTGAAGTTTACGTTTGTATTTGTTTATCTGGCTAATTAACATTTTACTAATATCAGATTTTACTCGTTGCCATGAATTTTTACGACCGATAGGTATTTTCTTAAAAGCTTCTTTAACTATGGATATTAATTTATTTAAATAAAAATCTAGATTACCTGAATAAGTAAGTTTTAGGTCCTCTTCTATTCATAATGTATGTCAATGACCTATCTGAATATGTTGATACTGTATTTGCAAATCATTTTTGTTTGCAAATGACAGTTTTCTTCTTTTTGGTACTCATCGTTCTAACAGTGATGTACTCGAATCCAATATCAATTATAGTCTGAGTCATGTCTTACAATGGTCTTCTGTAAACTCATTAATTATTAATGGCTCTAAGACAAAAGCTATGGTGTTTTGTAATACTGATTATCATCTTCCCGTTTCAAATATTTGTATTGGTGAGAATAGGATTTTGTTTGTTGATCATATGAAGTGCTTGGGTATTTTTATTGATCAACGTTTGAAAAGCATATTGATCAAATTTATTCAAATAATATTTATTTACCTGTTCAAATCAAATATAGATTGGCTTCTGCTATTTTAATGCCTCATATTTTTTATGGCCTTGAAGTAATATCTGGCACTACTGCTTATGTTTCTGCAAGATTAAATCGCATTGTTAACACTATTGTGCGCTATATTTATAATGTCCGTAGATGGATGCATATTTCGGAATATGCTAAACGTTTCCTTGGAAGTTGGTTTAAACATTTTGTTGCACCTTTTTTTAGAATTATTAAATATGGTCTCTCTTCCCTACTTTGTTATGAGTTTTGCTTGTCTCACTTCAGTAGGAATCCTCAAATTGTTATACCTAGGATTAGGTGTAGCTGTTTTGAGAGATCTTTTGTTGTGAGAGTTGCACGATGTTGGACTCATTTACCAGTAGAACTACGTTTATTTTCACATTCTAATAATGCATTCCGTTTAAAATTGTTGGCGCATTTCTCTTCTCTCTAATGGCGATTTTTACTAATTTTTTATGATATAAATTGTTTATTCACATTTGTTCACTTGTGTCATGTAACTTTTTTTATTCACTTATTTTATTTTATTTTTTTTATTTATTTATTTAATAGCCAATGAAATTACAATTTCTTACAGGCTAGCATATATATTATTCTTAAAGCTATTAACAATAAAATATTTTCATAATCATTCAATAACAAAAACTTATTATTTAACTAAGTTAAAAATATTCCTCTTAATGCGGATTGGATTTAATGAGAAATCAATATATGGATAGAAACTGTTATACGTCTCATGGGATCAAAGTTGGCATAATTGGTTCGAAAATATTTTATTTTTAAAGGAGTATAATTTCTAGTTGGACGATTTGGGATTACGAATTCGATCTTACGAAGCAGGAACTCAGAATTAATTGAACCGTTTACTAAATTAATTACAAATGAAATATTCATATATTTTCTCCTTCTTTCAAGAGTAGGGAGATCAATAAGCTGTAATCGACTTTCATATGATGGTAAATTAATATTAGGATTCCATGGAAGATTACGAAGACAAAATAAGAGAAATTGTTTCTGGACCGATTTAATTTTCTTTATATGAACTTCGTATTGAGGATCCCAGACCACGGAAGCATATTCCAGGATTGGTCTTACAAGAGATATGAATAATTGCTTGGAAATATAAGGATCATTAAACTCTCTTCCCCAGCGCTTGAGGAAACCTAGAACTCCTTTTGCCTTATTAACGATTTGTGAAACGTGGGAGTTAAAGGATAGTTTACAATCAAGCAACACACCCAGATCAAAAAATTCTTCGATTAGATCAAGTTGATATTCATTTATTGTGTATCTACAGAGTACTGGACTTCTTCTATAGAACATCATGTGTTTACACTTTTTTAAATTCAGATCCATTAGATTCATCATACACCAATCATAAAGATTGTCAAGATCTGATTGGAGTAAGGAACATTGATAGGAATAGTTAAAGCTATGGAACAGCTTTACATCATCAGCATACATTAATATTTTAGAATTCCTAATGCAAGCTGGTAGATCATTTATAAATATTAGGAATAGTAAGGGGCCGAGATGACTACCTTGTGGAACACCAGATAAAACAGGAATGGTTTTTGATGTACATTCTCTGAATAATACACATTGGCATCTATTTTTAAGATATGTGGAGATCCATTTAAGGAAAACAGGAGAAAATCCGAGCTTATCCAATTTGAACAGTAGGAGATCGTGATTTACTTTATCGAAGGCTTTACTGAAATCTGTGTATATTACGTCTGTCTGTAAACCGGAATCAAATGCGGTTATAACTGAGGTTGTGAACTCCAAAAGGTTAGTAGTAATGGAACATCCTTTTTTAAATCCATGCTGAAATGGCGAAAGATAACATACAACTTGATGCGAAAGGATTTCAGTAACTATCTTTTCGAAAAGTTTTGGAATAACACTTAATTTAGCAATACCTCTATAATTGGAAATGTTGGATCTGCTACCGGATTTAAACAAAGGTATAATATAAGATTTCCTCCAAACTTCAGGAAAGTAACCACTATATATTGATATGTTGAATAAGTATGTTATTGGAGATATAAGAGAATGTAAACATTTTATAAGAACACAGCTTGGAACACCATCAGGTCCACATTTATCAGAATATTTTAGATTCTGTACAGCTCTCAATACCATCGATTTATCTAATGTTGGACAATTTATAAGGGTTGCAGCTGGAATTGGATATGGATAATTGGAAAGTTCATGTGAATCTTTATCAGAATAGGCGGATGAGAAGAAAGCAGCAAACATATCGCAAATATCTGCATCGTTTGAGGATTCTTTATCTCCAAATTTCATCATGGACGGATATTCAGAGACTCGACGCTTAGAATTTACGAACTGGTAAAAATATTTTGGATTATTTTTAAAGTTTCTTTTCACCCTAAAAAGATAATTATTGTAACATTTGATATTTTCCGAATTGTAAACTGATCTTGATATGGAGTACCTCATATAATCAATAGGTAAACCGGATTTTTTGTATTTTCTATAATGTTTGTTTTTCAAATTTTTTAAGCCATTGAGCTGCTTTGTAGTCCAAGGCGGTCCATGTGCAATTTTTTTTCTCGTCATTGGTATTGATTTCTTAAAACATTTAAATAAGCCATCATAGAATTTATTCAAAATGATGTCAATATTACGAGGGCATACTTTATTGTAAGGAATATATTCAAACCAGTTTTCAGAATAAAGTAGGTGATTTAATTTGGAATAATCAGCTTTACTAAAATCAAAAACCATCTCATTATTTACATTGGATTGTAATGATATTTTTGTTTCAACGTTTACGCTTAGTTCAAGAGTGGGGTGATACGCATCTTCGGGTGTTAATAATGGATTAATGCGAAGAATATTAATTTTTTCAGGTTGATCAACAAATACAAGATCAAGTAGTTTGCTAAGCTTGTTTTCTATGTTGTTTATTTGGAATAGTCCCAAATCAGCAATAGCATCCAGTAATTCAGTAGATGTTTCCGATCCTATTGATGGGCTTAAAAAGCATGAATCAGGAGTTTCGCACCATTTAATATTTGGAATATTAAAGTCACCAAGAACAATTATGGAGTCTCCAGGTTTGGATTGATTAGCTACAAATTTTATCGCGTTTGCATGTTGTTCATAAATTTGAATGTTTGACGCAGGAGGAATATAAGAGCAAGTTATAAAAATTGTTCTAAATTTAGCTTTAACACATACGGCGATAAATTCAATATTTTGATCATTGTTAAAAAATATTTCTTCTGAAGGAAAAAAAGAGTTGAGACAGAAATCAAAACTCCCCCACCTTCTTTGCCCACTCTATCACGTCTATAGATTTGAAATTTACTGCACATTATTTCAGAATTATGAATTTCTTTATCAGATTTATTTCGGAGCCACGTTTCAGTGAGTACAATGATATTATGCTCAATATCAAAGCTCTCTAAATAAAGCGATTTTAACTTTGTGTTCATACCTCTAACATTTTGGTATGCGATGGAGATAGCTGAGAAGTTGTAATTGTTGTGAGCAGAGTATTCAGACCATTTATCAGCAAAAGATATAGCAATTAAAGAAGGATCTGTGACGATTTGATTATTATGTTCAACGGCAATGATTTTATGTTCAATATTTCTACAGTTGATGAATTTCTATTGATGGTGTTAGTAAAATTTTCAAAACTTATTCTTTTCTGCTTCTTCATTTCCCTTCGAAAAATAGAATTCTCTTTTCTAAATAACAGCAGGTTCGTAGTAGCAGGCAATTTTTTAAAAGTTTTCCAAGCATTTCTTTTATTACTACGTAGTGAAGATAATTGGTGATTTCACCAAGGTACATTTTTTCTTATACTTATAGACGATTGCGGTATCGAAACATTAGCTGCAGTTCTTATTGCCTTAGTTATTAGTGATGCTTCTTTATTGACATTTAATGTCATTACCAAGTGTCATTTTAATGACAATAGAAAAATGATCACTACAGTATAATTCGTCCAAAATGTCCAATGAGATCAAGATCAATAACGATGGTGAGCAGAAGAAAACATCAACGTGTGTCAAAGTTTCAGGTGTGGAAAGATCTTTAAGATGCTCATTATTAAGCACATATAAATCGAAAGATAATGCTGCATTTTCTAATATATGTCCATTGTGGTTATTACTAGGCGAACCCCATGAGACACTTCAGGAGTTGAAGTCGACAATAACTAATTTTGGGATTGTAACAAAGTCGAATATATTACTAAGGACCAGTCTGGAATAATGTTGAGATGGTGGAATATACAATGAAAAGACAGTAAATTTAATATTGAGTTGTATTTCGATGATTATCGCCTGCAATGTTGAGTTAATACAAATTCTTTTAATTTTTTTATTCTTTATTATTCTTTTATGTGGTATATTATTTTTTATCAGCACACGTATTCCCTTTTTAGAAGTAGTGTTGGAAGGGGAGTTAAGAAAGAAAGCTATATAGCCTTTGGGGGGATTTTATTGAAGTTGTGTCTGCAGTGTTTTTCCTGAATATATGTTAATGCTGGATTGTAATCCTTAATTAAAAGCTGCAGTTCAGTGAAATTGTTGATGAAACCATTTATGTTCCATTGCAATATCAAGAAGATATCCATTTTTAATATTTTCAGAACAAAATTGTAAACTGAAATTTACAATTGTCAAGAAAAAGCGCGACGTCATGGTGATTACTTATTAGCTATCAGAATCGGCATCCATTACGGATGTTGGTAAATAATATTGATTCTCTGAGATTAACTCTTGGGTTAAACTACCAAGAGGGAAGATTGAATTAGATGAATTTTTTCCGAATTATTATTATCTTTCAAATTTGGATTTTGATTAACCGTTACTTTCGATTTGTTTGACTTTTCAGATTTCTTCTGTTTTTTCTCTACATTTTCCTTTGTTGTTTCGAGTGAAGGTTCGTTTATTTGTTTTGTTAATTGTTGTTGGTGTGCTAACTCTCCTATTAAATGAGACGTTTTTGAAACCGTACCACAAATTTAAACATGGTGGCTATAAAATTTATAGAGAGGATCGATCTACGCATGGCGGAGGAGTCCTTATTGCAATAAAGGATAATATTAAGCATTTGTTGTTACCGAAAATCAAAACGAGTACTGCAGAGAGTATTTTAATACAAGTTATTATTAATAGAAGACCAATTATAGTTACTTCAGCTTATAATCCAGTTCCCACTTCCAATTTCAAGACTGATTTGGATAAACTAAATTCATTTGCTGACGATTTTTTTTATCTTCGGTGATCTGAATGCCCAACACACACATTGGAATTGTGTGTCAAGTAATTCGGCCGGGAAAGATTTCTACAATCACTGCCTTCAATCCAGTTACTACTTATACTATCCAAATAAACACACTCGCTTTGGACAACCGTTCAACCGTCTACAGTAGACATTCTTTTATCTAACTCTTATCTCCATTTTTCAAACCTTAAGATACATCCAAATGTCTTGTATCTTGCGTTATTTCTGGACAAGTTCAAAACATCACATATTCAGTTCCCTTGCATTATTGCGCAGACTGGTCAGCAATCAGAAACTGGGTGGAAAATGAAATTAGGTGTATAAACATTGACCAATCTGTTACTAATTCAGGCAATCTAGATTTTTGTTTTAATAAATTAATAACTATAGTTAAAGAAGCGTTTAATAAAATACCTTTCGGTCATAAAAATTGTTGGCAACGAGAAATCTCGGATATTAGTAAAATGTTAATTAATCAGAGAAATAAATACAAACGTAAATTTAAAGTGGCTTTAATTATAAAAATCAATTGAAAAGTATTCTGAAACTATTAAATAAACTTATTGAGTTCCACCTTAATAAAAACCGAAATGAATCCTGATCAAAATTTATTTCTAATTTGCCCTCGGGCTCTAAAAAATTTTGGAAAGTAAAAAAGCCCTTAAAGGAAACAAAATGCCTTTTACTGATCTTCATGTAAACGGTGAATTTTTAAAAACTAGCAGTGAAAAGGCTAATTCAATAGCAGACGTATTTGGTAATTTACACACCATTACTTTAAATAATTATTTACCTATGGACACAGCCGTCTCAAGATTCATTCATGATCTTAACGACACAATTCTTGACAGATCTTACGTAGACTTTACAAATTTAGATGAAGTTAAATCGTTTGTACTTTTAGTGAAAAATAATAAAGCCCCCGGTTTAGATGGCATTAATAGCATTATCCTTAAAAAGATGAACGATTGCTTTTTTGAAACTCTATGTAAACTTTTCAACTCTTGTCTATTTCTCAACGATTTTTAAGAAGGCAAAAGTTATCCCAATTCCTAAGCCAGGAAAGGGTTCTAAATTACCGTCTAGCTATGGACCAACCAGCATCCTAAGCCTATTGGACAAAGTATTTGAAAAAATAATTAGTAAGAGAATTTTAGACTTTTCTAACCAAAATAATATTATTAACCCTCAACAGTTTGGATTCCGCAAGGAGCACTCTACAGTATATCAACTAAAAAGAGTTGTTAATTTTATTGAATCAAACAAAAGAAATCGTAAGAGCACTGGAGTTATTTTTCTTGACATTGAAAAAGCCTTCAATTCAATATGGCATGAAGGCCTGGTTTTTAACATATATTCATTCAATTATCCAACGTACTTGCAAAAAATAATAAAGAGTTTCTATCTACTGATAGGCAAATCCCTGCGGTTCTGCCGCAAGGTTCGGTATTATCACCTACTCTTTATTCAATATATATTTCCGATTTTACTGTTCGCATGAATCAACAGTCCTTTTATTTGCTGCGGTAAGTTGTGAAACGCAATAATCAAAAAAATGGAAGATAATTTAAAATCTACCCATAAATACTTCGATAAATGGAAGATAAAAAAAGTTAATGTTAGTAAAACACTATTTTATTTCCATATAATAGATCACAGAAACGTATTCCTACAAAACATTTATATTCTAGGGGAGTTTTTATTCCTCTGCTGGATAGTATCAAATATCTAGGAATTATCTTAGATAAAAAACTATAATTTAA
Source organism: Protocalliphora azurea (assembly GCA_932274085.1). Classification (NCBI taxonomy): domain Eukaryota; kingdom Metazoa; phylum Arthropoda; class Insecta; order Diptera; family Calliphoridae; genus Protocalliphora; species Protocalliphora azurea. Next base: position 92,227,358 of record OW026520.1, read on the forward strand.
AAAACACATACAGTATATTTGCGATAAATTAATCAAATGCGGCTGTGCACTTTACCCCTTACTTAACAGAAGATCTAAACTTAATTTAATAAACAAGATCCTTATTTACAAAATGTATATTCGACCAATTATGACCTACGGATGCCAAGTCTGGTTTAATAAAGCTGCTAAAACTTACACAAAAAAGTTACAGATAATACAAAATAAAAATCTGAAAGTAATTCATAACCTACACCCCAGATATTCTACTGATCTACTGCATAGAAACTTTAAACATAAAAAGTTTAATTCATTTGCAAGGGAACTGATTCTGTCACTTAATGAAAAATGCAGAATGTCTACATATGAAATAATAAGAAATTTGCTGAACAATCAATAAGACTCTTTTTTACTTAAAGAGTAATAATTGATGGCTGTTTTTAAAATTTCTTATAACATTTAAGTATGTACAACTTTTTGACAACTTTTCCTTAATACTGTGATATTAATAGTTTCCTTATTTAATTATTTAGATGTTTTTTAATTATTTAGATGTTAAGTAAATTCTCATAACAATGTAATTAATTATTTTATAAAGGTTTCAATAAAGTCACTATTAATTAAAAAAAAAAAAACTTTTGACATCTCATTGTATTGGGGAAGTATGTTTTAACTTTGACCTTATATAAAGTCACGTCTATAACTTTAGGTAGATTGTACAAATTGAAGGTTAGGACCATGAAGGCAGAACATTCGGTTTTTGTGATTTTGTTGTTATCGCCATCGGCCATTTTGTCATTATCGTTTGTAAGGTCTTTTTTTGAAGTAGTATATTTATATACAGAGACAACACCCTGTGGTTAAAGTTCTTTCACAATTTCCTCTTCTGAAACATCGATAAGACATGGGGTATATATAACACCTTTTACAAAGTACAATGTATCATTGAAGTTTAACAGAAATTGGGAAAATCTTGGATAGTGTTCTGGCCTTTGAAAATTTATCAGCTATGACTTAATTTCTTACCAACAGCAAGAGATTTCCATCTCTTAATTGACTAATAGAGTCAATTAAAGTGGAAATTGCATGTGGACCTTTGTGGATAATAAAGGGACTTAACTTTCTCAATTGGTTATTTTCAGATGATATTATCAAATATTTCGGGTCACTCATTAAATTTGTTTTCGGTTGCGGAAAATTTGGAAAAGTAATAATATACGGTTGTTCAATAAAGTCGCCTAATAGGGCAAACCTATTGGCATTCCTATCAGCTGGCCCAGGGGCATTTTAAAAGTTCTGTTATTCACCAGTAGTTTTTATATATATTTCACTCAAATGAATAGAAATTTTAATGAAATACAAAAACACGAAACTGTAAACTATAACGGGATTTACTCTCGCTAATCAAAAAATTTAAAGTGTAGTCACAAAAACACGTTCAATCGCAGCGAGTGATAATCGACCGCTGAGTTAAAATATAATTCATATCTTTTCAAGGTAGTTCGTACGATGTTTTTAACGTCTCTTGCAAAATTGTCTTTATGGTTTATACGCCCTTATACGCGTCCATGCTTCAAATGTAAACAATGAAAAGAAAATGTTCGAAAAATTAAATAAATAGTATTTTTGCATTCAAATTAAAAAAGGAACAAAATAGGTATATTTACAACAAAAGCAAAAGTTTAGTTATTATTCACTAAAGTGTATAGATGTACATAAAATCTCTGATGATTTCTGTTGTTGTTTTATATTTATTTGTATGTAACCAGCTGTGATGGTTATTTTACTGGATTTTACAAATTTTCCGTTCGCGTACTTTTTTGTTTACAAATTTTAAATAAAGTAAATATCATGACACAAAGAAATAGAGGTTTGATGACTTTATCATATGTTATCATGATTTTTGATAACTTTTTAACACAAATACTATTTGATGATTTTTTCTTTCAAAACATGATTTTTATTTTAACCACATAAAACTTCTTAAAGACTCTCGATGATTTGTTAGAAGTTGTTTTTAAAAATATGTACTTACATTTCATTTAAGAATATATGACATACTTTTTTAGGTTTAATGACAAACATTCAAGTTTATATACCAAAACTACACTACAAAAAACGTTTAAAAAACCTCTAAATTCACAAAGGAAGTTTGTAAAAGTTCTTGTTACTCAACTGTTTGTTTCATTTAACTTTCCTATCTACAGTATTCCAAATAGTGTATTAAACGGTTTTTGACTAGGTCAAATATCTATCAATGTATTTATTTAACGACGATTATGCAAGAAAAGCACTAATACTTTCGTAACTTCTGACACATGACCGAATTCTGCTAGGCCAATCTAATCTCGATGAAAAATTATTTAACGCCCACACAAGGGCACGAATTAAAGATTTCAATTTCAAAATTTACATCAAATGATAGCTTAGTATTTCGGAATCCAAGATATGTTTCGCTTTTTATTGTGCGAAATAGGACGTTGTGTAAAATAGAACAACTCTAAATTCGAGGAATTTTTCAAGTATTTTTATAATTTTAGGTAACAAAGAAAAAAATTGGAAAAAAATTAGCAAAAATTCAGTTTTGAATATTTAGGTGTTTTTATTAATTAGATGTATTAAAAATTTCCCAAGGAACAAATAAATAAAAATAAAAAAAAAAAATTGTGTTGCCTTGGCCAGAGTATTAAATATTTTCTAAAATATTGTCAACTTTAATGGAGCGGCAATTAAAGGCACAATGGAAAGCAACCTAAGTTTGAATGGTTTTAAAAACTTAAAATTAATTCAATACAGCACAAATTAAATTATATGTATTTTCTATGCCAACTTTTGAACTATGTTAATTTTAAAAAGTGTCCATATTACAGATTTTGTCTTAAATGTTTCATGTATTTCAATTCTTCTATTGAAAATATTAAATTTACAGTATATTACAGATGAATAATTGTAATGAAATCATCCTTAAGATATCTTAGGACGCAAAACAATAACAATTGTGATTTTATTAGAAAATAAGCAAAGTAAATACTAATGAAATTCAAAAGATCAACATAACAAATCAAAGCAACAGTATTAATAACTATTACTAAACCAGTAATTTCGTATCAAAAGATGATTGCGAGTAATCATTCAGGAAACACATTTGTAAATTTTTGTAGCACACATCTACACTGATTTTTACAGAAGTAAATAATATAAATATAATGAATGACTCGTCTTTAAATAAAATAAATTGCATGCAAATATGATTGGAAGACAAAAAAAAAAGTAAATTTAAATAATTTTATTATGACCAATAAATGCTATGGCTACACTGAATAATAAAAAGGTAAATAATTTATGCAGAAAACACCATAATTAATATTTTTCGTGTGTTTCAACAGATATATTTACTCTTGTAAAACTTAATATGTATAAGAGGGTATTTTGGGACATTTATTATTCCAATGCATGTAAAATATTAAGAATTTTGTTTTTAATTTTAAAAACTTTTTATAAATATCTACACATATACAAAATTTGTACCAGGTTTCCTTCAATTTTCTTCCAATTTTAATATGGGCTCAGTTCACTGTGTGGCGAAAATCGATCACTCAGTTGGATTACTGAAAGACTCCTTCATAAAGAACCCATAAAAAATACCTCGAACTTGTGCAATTTATACATTGAAAAGCTTTTTTTCGAAGCGATATACACAACAATCATACAGATATAAAAAAGTAGTTTTCTAATAGTAGGAAGTTTAACAATATATCATCAAAATAATAATTTATTATTATAATTCATAATTATTATTTTGATGATTTTTTATAGCAAAATTATGATTTTTCATTGCTCAAATGATGATTTTTTGGACAAAGTTTCTGGCAATGCTAGAACCGTTTTCTGTTTTTGTAGCCATACTTGGCTTCTGGCTTCTAAGCAATTTATTTTTTATTGTACTGCCATATCTTCCTAAAAAATCCGAGTTTTTTAAATTTAATTTTAAACGAGTTATATTTATAATCAATTGATACATTAATTGAAATAAAAGAAAGGGAACACATGTCCATTTAGGGCTCATAATAAAAATTATTTATACACATTAATATTACGTTCACACACATTATTGACTTGTTTTTTGAAAGACGCAATGAGTTTAAACATCACTATTCACATATCATTTTATTCTGTTATTCCTTTTGGCCTGTTTTTCATTTGCCAAAATATTTTCACAAATTTTGGGTTTAAATAAAAATTTCACACACAAACACTTTTTAATTCAAAAAATACAATTGACAGTGAAATTACATTGTTAATACTGTGCGCTTATACATACTTTGAATATCGTAGCGTATTATCGGTTAAATAAAAACGCTTCCCGTATGAAACTTGATACTATTAGAGGACATTTGAAGCGTTGTAAAAATCCTTCAATGTTGCAACTAGCAGCTATTCACTTTTTCTCTAAAAGATCTTATAAGAAACGACTTCGCACAGTTCAGTGATTCAGCCAATTGGATTTTGCAGTTGGCTTACCAAGCTATGAAGCACCTTGCAAGGATTTACATACATATTTTGCCATAAACTTCTTAATTGTGGAGTTTTGAGTCTTATTGTTATGTGTTTCCTTATTTATATGTAAACAAAAACTATCAATTTCTTTTTATAAAATGAACATAAATTTACTTACATTTTTCCAAAATATTTAAACAACAAATCTGACAACTGTTAGCTGTTTTCCAATAGAAAAAACGATAAAATTGGTTTCTGTGACACCTAGAACCGACACTAATTGTGTCGATCATAAAACCGATAATATTGGAATTCATGACAACAAAGTAATATTTTATCGTTTTCAAATCCAATTCTGATAACAATTGGATTCCATGACAGCCCTCATATTGTATGAATAAAATGCATTATGGTAATAAGTCGTAGCATTTAAGTCCCTTTGGTCAGGATGGTTATGTCTGACACATTTTAATGAAAAAAAAAAAAAAAATTTGAAGTTTTTGTGCTAGGATTTTTTTGGAAATAATTACGGGACCCTAATCTGACTCAAATATACCACATTTATAGAGAGTTTGGAAAGATAAAGTTTTGAACCGTTCGTCAAGTCGGATGGGAATGTGGCTCTGGTAATACAATATGGAGGTTTTAAAGTAATCAAGTACATCCATAAATTCTATTTAAAATCGTTAAACTCAATAATTAAAGAAGCATATTCGCCCATTTAGTACTGAAAAAATTATAATTTTTAATAATAATGATATAATATCCTAGCAAAGACTTTTATACAAAGGATAATAAAGAAAACTCAAAAATGTAATTACCCAACAAACCAATAAACGATACAGTATCATTAACGATATCAAAATTTTAAAATTATATTTTAATATATAGAAATTATTTTTTCCTTAGTAAAAAACTTCAAACATTTTCAGGAAAATCAAAATAAATTGAAAATTTTTGTAAAAGAAAAATATTTTATGTTATGTATTATGTATTATATGAACATTTAGTGGAATTGCAAAAAATAATTTCTTTTTTTTTTTTGATAAAATAATTAGATATTTTCAAAAATTATGATATAATTTTCGAGTGTACCTTTTAGAACAAGGAGGGTGCGCGGACCCCAAGGGCTCCGTAGCAACATTCCAGGGGGACCACGAGAGAAACCGAAAATGTGTGTGGAATTATTGTACAAGATATATTTTTTTATGAGAATCCCTCTGTCAGATAACTGAAAAAAAAATACGGCATGTAATGATGGACCCACATCAATGATACGATCGCTATCAGGTTTTTTAAATCACTTAAATCTTACTGCGTAATCCTTACCTGCGAAAAACCTCACCTGATATATTTAAAAGTGGTCTTCAAACTAATATAGACGTATTAAATCTTATAAAAACTAGTGCCGTAGAAATAGAATTCTTAAAGCCCTATGTTTCGATTTAAATACAGAACATAAGAAATTACTATTCATATTAATGACCGTTGGATTTCGAATAGAAATAGACTGAAGAGATTATACGAAATAAAGACATAAGTAGACATTTTTCTTTTATACAAAAATGAAGATCTATTTAAAAAATTTACGGAAAACTATTTTTATATATTATTTGCTTATATCTCTAAATTTTTCAAGACGTTAAACAATTTTAACATTAAACTAAGTATATTTAATAATAATAATAATAATAATAATAATAATAATAATAATTATAATTATAATTATAATTATAATTATAATTATAATAAGTGCTTTTATGTGTAAAATTTCTTTATAGAAGAGATGTCTTTAATCCCCTCTACCAAAATATTCCTTATTTCCACTGCTGAATGATATCTTTGATTGATCTGATGTTCAAGAAGAACATATAAAAAGTATAATAATATACTTAGATTCACTTCACGATGAATTTTCCCCGATATTATCCGGAACTTAAAACCAATTCTTGTCAAACCAGTTTACTTCGTAATCCATTCGACATTGCTATTGATGACATATACCCAATAATTTTTTAAGAATAAGCAATAGGACTAACTTATAGTTCGTGTGTTAAAGTTGATTTTTAATATATGTTGGTTGAATATTTTTGGTTAAAATATTACAAAGTATTACAAAGGTTGGGAATGAAGCGTTTAAAATTTTGCTACACTTTGTATCTACATGTTTATGTACTAACTACTTCTTCTACCCAACAATTCATAAATTCCAAAATCAGATCACGTTTAGATGCGGAAAATGAAGTGAGATGTGCTTGGTCAGAAATTTTTCCCAATGTTATAAAGCTAGTAAAAACAAAGACATTTTATTATATTTAATATTTTTTATTTGTTTATGAGCTTTAAGAGGCTCATAGTTTTATATTTAATAAATAAATGAATTTTGGTAACGCAATTTTATTTAAAATAAATATCTTTTGAGTTGTGACAAGGGGTTCGCGAAAAAATTCATATATTTTATTACAATTTTTGTGTAAAGGAGCTATTGCAATTAATTCATTATTGAATTTGGTTAGTATACACTTTGAATCCACCATGTGAATATTTATTTCGATGGAATTGTTTTAAATAAAATTGATTTTTGTTATTATAATAACCAGGGCACAGAAAATATATTTGGAATCATAAGGGAAATCGTAGATCACGAAATAATACGCATATAATCTAAAAATCAAAGACGAAATTTCCCACGTAGATAAAATGGCAAGGATTGAAGTTTTTAATTAGGTTTTTCAAATTTTAGTGTCCCTGTGCTTCGAAGATGTGTAAAAGTTGTAAAAAAAATTAGACCTATGATACTAAATATTAGTGAAGTAAACTGAACTGAGATAAACTGAATTATTTTTGCTTTGTTTTAAAGAATTTAAAATAAATTACCAAAAATAATTGAAATCAAAATGATTTTCCCATCGTTATTCGACTATATTTGAATAAATGCTAATCCGTGCTTTAGTTGTGTCCTCCACTATATATATATATATATATATATATATATATATATATATATATATATATATATATATATATATATACTGCAGAAGACGGAAATTTTAATAAGCTAGGCTGCCCAGCTAATTTGAATTCATGGTGGTCGCAGTTTTTTTCAAAGTTTGCGCTCGTATTAGCGATATTTGGGTTTAAACTTTACTCTAAGCAACACATATAATAAATAATTAGAAATAAAAAGGACATTATTTATTTCCAATCATAAATGAAATCAATTTCAGCCTGATTTTTAATCGTTATATATATTATAAAAATGAGCCCGCCTAGACGTAACATAATATGTAAGATTTTGTGTCAGAGAGTGTCAAATTCGCTCTCGGAGAGAATTATTTCACGTGTAGATTCAAATTTTAGTATTATAAGATGTATTATGAGACTGTTGTGATGAGATTTCTCTACACAACCATGTTATAAGATGAAATTAATGAAAAAATACACATATACGAAAGTTTGTTTTGTGTATGTGCATGTATATTTTGGAAATTACTAAAAAAATAATGTTTTTTGTAAAATTGTTTCCTTTTAGTGTTTTTTTTTTTTACATGATAAAAAACATTTTTATAAAAATTGTGCTAAAAAAGTGCGAAATGCTTAAATAAAAAGGATATGTTTACTCTGTGACTGATTGAAAATAATGATTTCTTATAGGATTTATTAGAATACTTGTACCCCTTATTTAAGATTTAACATAATATAAACAAAATGGTTACTCTCCTCTGCCGACGTTATCTCACATATTATATTAGCGTTAATATCAGTTGTAGACCTGGGGTGAATCACGTTTAAACGGCCGAACCGATTTTCACGAAATTTGACGCACAGATAGTACCAATGCCGGAGGTTATGCCAGAATGGATGTCACGCCCACATTTTACGCCTACTTTAAAAAATTTTTTTTTAATTTTGCACATTATTAATAAAGCTGTTGACATGAAATTGAAAACAAAGTAAAAATTTATACATGTACTATTTTAATAAGATCCTTGTTTTCATTTGTAGAGTAAGATTTGTAGAGTAAGATTTTTTTTAAAATCAATTCATTTTGCCATATATTCCAGCGCACATGGACTTAAATCCGATTTTTAGGTATGGGTCTTGTACTTGTTACACAAATATTGGCATTAAATGCAGGGTTTAGCATGACTTTTTGAATCATTATATAGAGTGTTTTTAAATTTTTGTTGAATAAAATAGTCCCTTAAAATTTAAGTGTTACCGATTAACTGAAAATTATAAAAGTTGATATGTTAATATTTTAAAAATAAACACTTTTTCACTTCTTTTATTTATAAATCGACGTGATATATTGAAAACGGATAATATATTTCACAATAGTTCGCAAATATAAATAATATTATATTTCCAAAATAACTAGCAATATATGTAAAATTCATAGCGTAACGAATATTTGTTTTGTTTCAATTCCATAAGAAATTGTTTTTCTATGTTAATTTAATATTCTTTCAAAATGGATGTTTGCAGTTTATTCAAGAATTTACCTCTAAGGCCAGATTACGACATCATAAAGGTTAAAATAAAAAAATATTTTATTCCCGTAATGACGTGCTTTGAATATTCAAAATGTATTTTTTTTATTCCAGATTCAGTACCTTCATCAAGAAAGCTATTGTATTTATTTATTCATATACCATAATTCACAAATAAATTACTTATGTTCCACATCTAGCACGTCTTCATCTTACATTACACTGCTATTTTAGTTTTATTATTATTTTTTTTTTTACAAATATTAAAAAAAAGTTATTAATATTGCACATATTCATTCATTTGCAAGCTATTCTGAAAAAAATTGTCTGTTTTCAATATAGCTCGCCGATTTTTAAAGTAAATCAGGTGTTTATATGTAACAATATTTTGGTTAATCGGCAACACTTAAATTTCCAGCGACTATTTAATCCAACAATAACTTAAAAGTACTCGCTATAATGATTCAAAATGTCATGCTATACCCGGCCATTTTATGCCAATATTTGCGTAACAAGAAGAAAATCAATACCTCAAAATCGGATTTGGGTCCATCTGCTCTGGAATAGTATACATATGTGGTAAAAAATGTTGAGTTATAAAAACTAAAAATCTTACTCTACGAAATAATAAAAAAACATTCCATATCAAAACGGAGGTCTTTTTAAAAAAGTCCATGTATAAATTTTTATTTTCACTGCTTATAACATCACAACAAGTCATAGTAGGCTAAAAAAAATTATATGACAAAAATTTCCAAATTTTATTCGCAAAATGTTAAATTAAAGAACTATAACGCAAAAACTACTTTAGTAACTTTTAAGACCTTTTTTAGAACCAAAGCCCTGTCGGTTTCGACCGATCGACTCAATTTTTGCATACACGTTATTTTTGTAGCCCCATCTACCAGAAACTGTCGGTGGAGCTAGCAAAATCAAAACTTTTTTAAATCCAATATAAAATAATAATATATATTAATAAATTAATTTAAATTTTTTAAAATTTGTAGAGTAGAACTTAAATGTAGAAATAAAAAAATTAATATAAGAGAAATTACATATCGTACGTTATAGGTCTTCGTGTGGACATAATAAATCCATTTTAAAAATTTGCAAAATTTCGAGAAAAAGAAAAAAATCAAATAAGACAATAACTGTATAACTTACTAAAACTTTCTATGCATTTTTAATTTTTCTCTAAAAGTAAATACCAAGTAAAAAATATCATTTGGCATCTCTGCCTCAAGGTAACAACATCCTAGGTTAGGTTAGGTTAGGTTGGAAAGGGCGGCGCATTCACGCCTACACCCAGAGGCCAAACGGCCCATTGTGATCCCTTTATGAAAAGAAGAAAAAGAAAAAGAGAAAAGTGGAACCTATACCCAATCAATCAGTTATGATTGTTCCTAAGCCATTTTATCCCCATAACAAACCCTATGAGGTTGACAAGTCCTTTGCCATTAACCTCACCTAGTTCATGTAGTGTATGGCTTCCAAACCACTTCAACCTATTACGCTGAAGCCCTACGCAGTGACAGAGTATGTGCTCCACTGTCTCTAGCTCCTCAACATCATCGCACGTTCTACAGAAGTCTGATGTGCCAATGTCCCACTTACTCATCATATTCCCTATTGAGAAATGACCCGTAACCATACCTACTATGACTCTAAGACTACCACGACTCATACCTAGAAGATGCTTGGAATCTGCCAGTTTTAAGCTAGGCCATAATGCCCTAGAAACATTGCAGTCCGATCTGTCATTCCAGGCTCGATTCGTGTTGTCCAGAGTCCACTCCCCTATGGCCCTAAAAAAGGACCCAATTGGAATCTTAACAGATGACTCTATGAAAGACCTATCTAGCTCCGAGCCACTGCGAGCTAGCTCATCGGCTATTTCGTTGCCAAGAATGTCACAATGACCAGGAACCCAACATAGTCTTATCATATAGGAACCCATTAACCTTCTCAATTCCCTTCTGCACTCAAGTACCAATCTGGACCTAACAAAATGACTAGTCAGAGCCAATAACGCCGCCTGACTATCAACATAGATAGTAATCTCAGACCCCCGTTCAACATTCCCTTCAATCAAGCCGAGAGACTTATAAATGCCAAGAATCTCTGCTTGAAAGACACTACAACTGTCAGACAATTTGTAGGATCGTCTGATATCAGTTCCCATAAAGTATACACCCGCACCAGTGCCAACTTCCATTTTCGAACCGTCCGTGAAGACCGCGCACCCCTCATAGAGCTTTTCTACTCCATCCCAAAGATTCCTACTAGGTAACACCAAAGCGGGAGTAGCCCCGAAGTCAATCGTGGTCCCGACATAATCCGTAGGCTCAGCCAAGGATAGTGTCCGACCGTTGAATTTGACTTCATCTAGTATGCTGACATGCCCCGCTCTAGAGGAACCTAATAAACCCAGTTCCTTCAATCTAAATAGGTCACGGACAGCCATACCCCTCACGAATTCCTCAATTGGAAGAAGGTGGAGGATTATGTCCAGCGCCGCCTGAGGTGTACTTCTCCTAGCACCTGAGATGCCAATTGACGCACACCTCTGAACTTTAGAGAGAAGTTTCCTGTACGTTTCCCTACTCAATACCTTCCACCAGACTGTACAGCCATAAGTAAGAATAGGTCTAACAACCGAAGTGTAAATCCAGTATACAACTTGCGGCTTAAGACCCCAATTCTTGCCTATAAAGTTCCTGCAGGTGTAATAGGCATTGAGTCCCCTCTTGACCCTCTCCTGAGTGTTTCTCCTCCAAGACAATTTACTGTCCAAGTACACACCCAGGTATTTGGCCTCACTTGACAATACCAGCTCAATCCCGTTCAATACTGGCAAGCTAAAATGCTCAACCTTGTATTTCCTAGTAAACAAAACTAGCTCCGTTTTCTCTCCCTTACTGTTGGCCCAAAGGGACAGATCACGTAAACCTGTCTGCATGACCTCACTGATCGTAGATAAAAACTTACCAGAGACCAGTAAAACAACGTCATCGGCGTAGGCCACAATCTTCCGTCCCTTAGCATCAAACTGTCTTAAAATGACGTTCACGGCCAAGAGCCACAGTAATGGAGAAAGGACCCCCCTTGCGGTGTGCCCCTAGTCACGAGTTTCCTCATATAAGTGCCTCCCATGTTTGAGTTGATAACTCTGCTGCTAAGCATCAGAATTATCCACTCAACAAGGAGCTTACTTATATTCAGCGAAACAAGTGATTCCCCGATAGCCTCTATCGTGATATTATTAAAGGCCCCCTCTATATCGAGAAAAGCCGCCATGGTATATTCCCTCTGCAGCAGACCTCGCTCAATGTAACTCACAACGTCATGCAGAGCACTCTCAACGGACTTACCCTTGAGATAAGCATGTTGAGACTCGCTAATGACCTGAGTTCCCATACTAGTCCTAAGATAAAGATCGATCAGTCTTTCTATTGTCTTCAATAGAAAAGACGATAGGCTGATCGGTCTGTAATCCCTGGGCTTCGAGTGAGTCGTCTTACCCGCTTTGGGTATGAAAATGACCCTTACCTCTCTCCACCCCCTGGGAATGTATTTCATTCTAAGACATTCCCTAAAAACCTCCGTCAATAGAGAGATGGCTCTTTCATCGACATTCTGTAGCATGGCCGGAAATATTCCATCCGGGCCAGGAGATTTGTATGGCTCGAATGAATTTACCGCCCATAATACTTTGTCTCTAGTGATCATCTCCCTTATCACATCGGTATCCCCAGCATCTGATTCGGGTTGTAGGTTATCACTGACGCTACCTGTCCCTCCAACAGATTCTATATCCCTACAGCCTGGAAAATGAGTCTCCATAAGTAAACTGAGGGACTCTGAGCTAGACTCTGTCCACGAGTTATCCTCACGTTGTATGTATCCAGGTGCCACTGGGTCCTTGGATAATACTCGCCTAAACCTAGACAACTCGTTAACAGAGTCCACCGATTCACAGAAATTTACCCATGAAGTCCGTTTCGCTCGTCTAATGTCCTTCTTATACTTAGAGAAACTATCCCTATAGCTATTCCTATTAATTCTTGTTAGAAAGTATTAATTGAATTTTTTTAATAAAAATTGTAAAAAATTCTCAATTTTGTTTACTTTTCTTTGTTTGACAATGTCTGCTCAAAAGAGAAAAAAGCATTGTGCCAACAGATTTCAGATACTATCTGAAAAACGAAAATTGTAATCGCATGTTCAGCCTGCGCCGGAAATTAAGATTATGCAGTTTGTTCACTTAACAAAGGTAATTGTGATGGAAATATAATTTATAAATGCAAAAACTACATAGAATAGAACCTAAAGAACGTTAACCATAGAGCTGATGACACACAGATGTGTAAAAGTTAAAAAAATAGGTATATAGTACTAAATTTTAATAAAGTTAACATTTGTATTTAACAAATCAAAAATGTGTTTTAGTTTTGTCTCGCATAAAAAATGTATTTTTCATATTCCTTTGAAATTTTTTAGTTTAAGGAAACTCTATTTTTTTTTCTTTGTTTTAAGGAATTTTGGATCAAGTGAAAATAAATTAACAAAAAGTATTTAAATCGATACGATTTTCCCATCGTAATTCACTTATAATTTAATAAATGCTAATCCGAGCTTTAGTTTTGTCCGTACGAAAGTTTATATAGATATGCGAAATTAATAATTGCTTTGTATGGGAGCTACTTTCCCCCCTAAACCTATCCGCCCTATTTTCATTTCATCAATGCGATATGATAAGATAGTTGTTCCTACGAAGTTTGAGGACTCTCACTACAATAGTTCCCTATATATGCTATAATGAATTTTTGCTTTGTATGAGGGGTAACACTCCCCCTGCTCCGATCGAAAAATGAAATGTCATATTTGAATTAAGGAACATGCAGGATGATGCTGTAAAAATGATTTAATGAAATTGGTTGAGCCGTTTGGGTGTTTTAAAAAAGTGGGCGTAAAATGTGGGCGTGCCATCCGTTCAAGATCCAACATAGCATATAATATTCTCCAGTTCATGCACTATTATTATTATTATTATTATTATTATTATTATTAATTCAATGAACATATATGCTGCAACAATGTCATAACTCAAAAAACGCTAATTTTGAGTTAACGTCACTAATACATGGCCAATAATGTGTTTTATTAACTGACAAAGTCTTTTGTAAAAGATTTTTATATTTCAAGCAAGAAATGCGATGAAAGCATTTTGTCCTAATTACAGTATGTATTGTGTTTTACTTAAAAACGTATTATTTTATTTATTCTTCGGCTATTGTGTAGTCAACATTTTAAAGTTATCTAGAAAAGTGATCAAATTTCCATTCAAAATTATTAAAAAATATATATCAACTTAAAAATTATAATTGCCACTTTCTCAATTACAATTACTGTAATTCTATGTTATTTATTTATTAATAGAAAAATAAAAAAATTGCTTAATTGCTAGAACTAAATTATTGCACAGAATTGGCTTAAGTCAGCCTTATATCTTAAGTAGTAATAATATATGATATCTAAGAAATATTTATAATATTGGTGAATTAGAAGGAAAACTATTAACAAAAACCTTCAAATTCATTAAAGTATTAACAAAAACCTTCAAATTCTATGTAATAAATTACTAAATATAATTATTACCATTTGATACTGATTCTATAGTTCTTTTACTTGTTATTATAGTGTAATAAAAAAATTGTGTCCACTCGTTCTTAGTTTTCGAATGATAGGCCTATACAAATTCTATATGTTTTTATGAATATCTTTATTAATACATGTGCAATCTAAATCATATTAACCATTTAAAAGCGTTTCCTTTTTAATGATATATAACACGACTATATACATTAACTATTAATTAGGAATAAAATTGACCTTTTTATCGATATAGCAGTTTCCAGCAAAAATAAATTGAAGTGATTAAATTTTTGGGACTTCTAAACCAGAATACAATCAAATTCATTCTGAATGCCGTTTCAAGTTCGAAATTCGTCATAACGAAAGTGATTAAAATGAACATCCAAAAATATAATTTAACTGTGATTTAAAAGTTGTTAAATTTCACTTATTTTCACAATTATTATTATTTTTTTTTAATAATAAATTTTTAATAATAAACAAAAAAATAAGCTTTTTTAATTAAAAGTTTTTATTTATATTTGGAAATCATTTAAATGAGGTCTCAAAAAAAATATTCTTTTATCAATGAAAAGCCGTTTCATTGAATTTTCGCATTAACACATGAACTCCAATGACACGCTAATTTTAAAATCATGCATGTATCACCAAAATTGAACCAGATCATCATCACTTAAACCCCTGATTCAACTACATCTTTGTCATGTAATTTTTGCTGGGTACTTAAATTAAATTAAAGAAGTTTATTCAGCGAAGCCAGTGTTCGACATATCTAGGGAAGAAAGACCTTAAGCCCAGCCGAATATCGGCAATACAAAAAAATCTTTATTAACGTTAAAAAAATATTTT
The DNA here is from genome assembly GCA_932274085.1 of Protocalliphora azurea. Taxonomy (NCBI): domain Eukaryota; kingdom Metazoa; phylum Arthropoda; class Insecta; order Diptera; family Calliphoridae; genus Protocalliphora; species Protocalliphora azurea. Next base: position 92,242,831 of record OW026520.1, read on the forward strand.
AATTTTAGTGGTTATGGCCACAGATTAATATAGATATGAAGCTCCGTTCTCAAAAACCTACGTCAGTTATCAAAAAACCTAAGTCTAAAAATGTGTTAGTAAAAATTTCATTAAAAACAAAGGCAATTGTAATACATGTGCTTCTTTTTAGTATTTTTTTCAATTGAGTTTTTTTTAACTTCATATCTATGTTAATAATCTATGGTTCTGGTAATCTTGATTTATTCCTTAAGTTTAAATAACATTTAACGGAACTTATTGAACTCCCTAGGTCAATTTAAATCGTAAATATTTCTTATCAAATTATCCGATTGTAAAAAGGTATCAATCGAAAGCTCCTTAAGTTTCTTTTGTTTTATATTACAAATAAATTAATTTAATTTCTTAATAGCTGGCGGAAGAATGTGTTATGTTCTAGAGAATGTGTTATGTCAAAAAAAAAAAAAAAAAAAAAAAAAACAAAAAATGTTTAATGTGAGTTTCTTAGGGAAGTACGTTTTTTAAAGTCCTATATTTTCCAAACTATTCAATTGCACCGTTAAAAGTATTAAAAAAAATCGGAGGCAAAATATTAAATTTATACCATTTTAAAAACAAATTTGAAATATATATGTAAGTGTTACTTTTTGTCTCATGCCAGTTCCAGTATACAAAAGTCAATAAAATGCATTCATTTAACGATATGGAGATAATTCTGTTTTTATACATTTTTAGACTTAAAATTTAAAATATAAAATATTATTAGAGAATTTTATGAGAGAAATAAAGTTACATTTGAGACATTTAACCACTCTAGCAAATGTTTGTACGAATGTGTGCAGTGTGCAAGTAAATTAGTATAGAAACAAAAAACGTTATATTCCCCTATTTTGCACTTTATATGACCTTGCAATGAATGATTATACTAATGGAAAATCTCATTAAATATTTCCTTCACAAGTACATGGTATAGAAAAGTTCTATTTTTACGTGTGTTTCAAATTGATTAAAACAAAAAAATTAAAAACGCAGATTTATTAGTAAATAAATCCGGTTTTAATATAAAATATAAATCACATATCTTTAAGTTAAATTACCCTGCCAGTTGAATATCAAACCAAGATAATGGTTATATATAAAAGGTTAGGAAAACTTACTTTCCACGTTGACTGCAAACATTTGTTTTTGTTGTTGCTCCCAAAATACGGTTCGCCGGCAACAAAGTTTTCGCACAGATATTGGCCATGTTTTAATTGTATGTAAGTATGTGAACACAATAATTGAGTTTATTTATATAAATATAAAAAGTATTATTTGTTTTTTACTATATTCCCGACAGAGCAAGTGTTTATTGCTTAAAAACCCAACACAAGAACCAAACACCACTTACTTCGCCAGTGATTAGAAGAATACTAAGAACATAAACAGCGGGGATAATAGCAAATACAGCTGTTAAATAGTTTCACAGCGCATGATAAACAATATGAGTGAGAGCAATATATTTCATTCAAAATTGCAAAAATAGCTATCGCATTCATAAACCAGGTTGCCCAACATTTCGTTTTTCAATACTCATTTTTTTAACGTCTTTGGTTTTGGAATATACTATATAATTAAAAAAATGTTTTGAAGTAGTTCAAAGGGATTTCTTTAGAACTTATTTATGTAAATGCATTCTTAATTTCTTTCTTAAACCTTATAAATTTATTATTTGTGAACTCATAACAAAACGTTCAAAGCATGCATTCAACTCTAGTTTTAGGATTGCAGTATTTGACTTTAACTCGATTGCATGTACATACCCAGCAAAAAAAGATATGCAAAAGAATTATTAAATTCATGAGTTCACGTAATAATGCACTGGCTCATTTTTAGGTGAAGCATGAATGATTTTAACACTGGCGTGTCATTGGAGTGGATGGGTTCACTTTACATAGTGTCTACATTAGAGTTTTTTTTTTATCAAGACAGACGTCAAAATTAACGTGAACTTGTGGAAGGTGGCAACAGTTCCACAAAAACAACAATATGGCGAATTTATTATTGTTTTTCATATATGGCGTTTGACAACTGTAACAACCAAAATAATAATCAACTGTTTAACTAAGGTTACCTTGTATATATTCGCACTGATTTTGACGTTTGTTTTAATATAAATTTGCCTAATGTAGACACTAGGTTAGAGAAAGAACACATTAAAAGCAATGAAAGTTTGATCATTCGACCACGTTTTTTCATTGGCTAGTATGTTAATATGTTTAAACAAATTTAAATAAATGAGTAAATTTATAGACTAATATCTAAATAGCACTCATTTTTAAAGTTTATTTTTAATTTAAGTATAAAAAAATCCATAATCTGAAATAATTTACAAGTACAAGGAGTTAAAGTTAAATGCTGCAATTCCAAGACTTGAGTTGAATACATGTACTGAACGTTGTTTTTATGAGTTCACAAATGAAAAATTTATTAGAATTAAGGAAGGAATTAAGAATGCAAGTTCTAAAGAAATCATGAAAATATTAATCCTTTTGAACTACTTAAAAATTTTTTTGCTGGGTGCTTGTAAATTATTTAAAATTATGAGTTTTTAAAATAAATTTTAAAAATCAATGCTATTTATTTGTATTTAAATAGCTATTTAAGATATGCAGTTTATGTCCAATAAAAAAAACGCAGTCGAATCATCGAACTTTCATTTTTTTAAGCACAGGTTGCAATGACGAGTTGTTTCTCTAAAGTGAACCCATGCACACCAATGACACGCTAATTTTGAAATCATGCATTATTTACTTCTTTTGCATGTCTTACATATATATATATATATATATATATATATATATATATATATATATATATATATATATACATATAGATATTCATCGTTTTACATCACTTGGTTTTTACAATTCTTCTCAGCGAAGAAGATTTTATAGATTAAAGCATTTATAAAATTGAAAAAATATATATTTTATTTTTGGAAATATATCTCTATATATTTAATATAAATATTTTCATGCATTACTTAAAGCTTCTACACCTGGTAATTTTTTACCTTCTAATAGCTCAAGTGAAGCTCCGCCCCCAGTCGATACATGAGACACTTTGTTAACCGATTTGAATTTTTTACAACAAGCTGCAGTATCACCTCCTCCAATAATTGAAATTGCTCCATTATCAGTAGCTTTAACTACAGCATCCATAACTGCTTTAGAACCACACGAAAATTTATCAATTTCAAAAACTCCAGGTGGTCTAAAAAAAAAATTATTATAAAAAATTATAAATACAATGGCATTAAAATTTACCCATTCCATACAATTAACATTGATCCATGTATTGTGCATGCAAATAATTCTCTTGATTTAGCACCAATATCCAAACCCATATAATCATTTGGTATACCAGATTCTATTGTGGCATCGCAAACATTAGTGTTATTATCAATTGTGTCGCCACAAACAAAATCCTTTGGCAAGTGAATTTGAACATTATTTCTGCAAGCTTTTTCCATTATTCCCAATACTAATTGCGAACCTTTGGGATCGAACAATGAATTTCCAATATTCATATCACATATAACTTTAAGAAATGTAAATGCCATTCCACCTCCTATAATCAATTCATCTACTCTATTTAGCATACTTTCTATTAGCGGCAATTTATCTGATACTTTGGCACCACCCAAAATGGCCAAAAAGGGTTTTGCTGGCTTGTGTAAGGCCTGTGAAAAATATTTCAATTCTTTGTCTAGTAGAAGTCCAGCTGCTCTATATTTATAGCCTTCGCCCAACATAGAACTATGCGCTCTATGGGCTGTACCAAAGGCATCGTTAACATAAATATCGGCTAGTTGAGCTAAACTTTTACGAAATTCCTGGACTTTATTTTTATCGGCCTTAAATTTGGTGCCCTTAGAATCAATACCCTTACCTTCTTCCTCGACGTGAAATCGTAAGTTTTCTAATAAAAGTACAGTACCGTTTGGCGGGTTTTTACATACGTTTTCCACCACAGGACCCACACAATCGCCTAAGAATTGAACGTCTTTATTTAAAAGCTTCTTTAATTCATCGGCTACTGGTTTCAAAGAAAAATTTTCATTCTTTTGACCATTTGGACGACCTAGATGAGACATTAAAACTACAGATTTGGCCTGCTTGTCTAAAGCATATTTAATGCTATCTAAGGACGACACGATTCTTTGGTTACTTGTAATTTTACCATCTTTTATGGGTACATTAAAGTCCACTCTACAAATATTTAGTTAATAAATAGCTACTAAATTATTAGATTTGTGTTTATTTATTTACCTCATCAGCACACGTTTATCTTTCAGATCCAATTGTTTAATATTTAACTTATTAAGTCCCCCATTTGCACTTCCAAATGATTCATTTCGTTTTGAATTGTTAATTATGTATTTATACGATTTTAAAATTAATAATTTGCAATTTTTATTATAAAACATAATTTTAGATGTTTTGACAAAATAAAAATAGTTTTAATTTTATATTTGAAACAAAAATTTCTAGTTCTGCTTTTGTACAAATTCTTTCTTTAGTTAATATAAGAAGCGCTGCTAAAAAATTCAAAGCTTTTTGAAAAATTTTTTAAAACATTTAATTTTTTATCGATTTTCAGAAGTGTAGTCTGGAAAAAAACAAATTTTCATCTATCTTGCAATCCACAAGTGTTGGATACAAATTTAAAAATAAAATTAAATTAATAAATTAGCATAAGGCTAACGATATTTGTGATCATTTTGATATAATATATATATCGGTAACGTTACACAAACAAAAAATGCAACAATGTTTACAGTATTGTGAATGGACAGCTGATGAATCTTATTTGTTTATATTTCGTTGTGGTGGACGAGCTGGCAACATTTTATGATATCGTCCATAAATTAAGTTTTTAACAAAATAATCCAAATGGGAGGGGGAGATTTGGTAAGTAATGAAAAACTCAATTAATAATGTTTAATAATATATCATTCTTTCTTTCCAAATAGAATTTAAAAAAATCATGGCATCCACACACTATGAAAAACCAAGAAAAGGTTTGGAAAGCCGAACAAGCCAAAACACAAGAAGAGAAAAAGCTTAATGATTTACGTAGGGAAATCGAAGAGGAAAAAAATCGTGAGGAGCTTAAACGTATCGGAAGGGAAAGTGGCGTTTTAGGTGGTAGTAATGAGGGAAACAAAAAACTAGACTGGATGTATAAAAGTTAGTTAATATTTATTAGGCTGGTACACACAGTTCACAAAAATTAATTTAAATTTTTCTTCTAGGCTCAACTGAACTGATTAACCGAGAGGAATACCTGTTAGGTCGCAAAATTGACAAGTCTTTTGAAGTTTTACAGGCAGAGGAAAGAGAAAAAGAGCATCAAAACCTGGTAGGAGTTAAACAGCCATTGAATCATGTCGAACACGAGTGTGTGCCATTTTCAATACGGGCCTATAAAAATTTACAAAATACTGAGCAAGTTGACCTCCAACGCAAGGTAATGGAAGATCCCTTGATGTTAATTAAGCAACGGGAAATGGAATCACGTAGGAAAATTCTTGAAAACCCCGTCAAATTGAAGGAATTGCACCGTATTTTAAAAACGGATGAAAAATTGCGAAAAGTATCAAAAAAATCAAAGAAAGCCAAAAAGAGTAAAAAATCAAAAAAGAGGCATAAGAAAAAAAGCAAATCTTCATCATCTTCATCCAGTAGCAGCTTCAATAGTGATTCCGATTTGGATAGCAAATTGGCTAAGAAACTAAAAGGTGGTATCTTAGACAAGGATGAAGCATCAAGCATGGGTTTAAACTTGACCACATTATTAGATTCCAAATTTGAGAAAATATCGCAAGAACTAGATAAAGCTGCTGGAAAAAGCAAAAAACGATCCAAAAAAAATAAAGCGAAAAATTATGAATCTGATACAAATACAAGTTCCGATGAAAAAAGACGTTCTAAATCGTTATCAAAGAATAGAAAGTATAATAACAAAGAGCAAAGATCTAGATCAGTTTCAAGGGATAGAGATAGAAAGAGCAACAAATATGGAAATAGACGATCTAGATCTCCTTCAAATAAGAACTATTCAGAAAGAAGGCAAGCTCGTAGTTCCAGATCTACTTCGAGGTCACGAGATAAAAATAACTACAAATCTTCATACTCCCACGATCGTAGAAGATCAAGATCTGTTTCTAGAAACAGAGATTATAAAGTAAACTGGCGATCTGTAAATCGTTCTTGTTCTAGAGACCGTGAAATTAGAAATAAATCAAGATCACCTTCTAGGGAGTACCGAAATTCAAACAAACGTTATGTGCTATCCCGTTCTAGATCCAGAGATGTTAGCAAGAATAAAGGATCACCTTCACAATCTTCAACTTCATCGCGAAAAGCCTATGAAGCCAGCTCTTCCATTTCAAAGCGTTCCAATAAATTGACAGAGGAAGAAAAGCAAGCTAAATTAAAGGAAATGATGTCTAACGCTGCCTGGCGAGAGGAGGAACGCACCGAGGCGGTACGCAAACATCGAGAAGCCTATGCCCGAGAAGAATCTCACAACGCACGGGAATTTGATAAAGATTTTCTAACTAAGGAAGTTAAAAAAGCTATGGCTAATCAAACTTCTGTAGGTTCACGTCTTCGCGCAAATTTAAACAATATACAAAGAACTTCTGCAGCAATGAACTCAAATTTTGCACGAAAGTAAACCTAAATACCTAATTAGCTTCATTTAGAAAAATAGGCAGAATTAGATATATATATTTTAACATTTATTAAAACAACTAAATAACGTGTATACATCTAATATTATACATACATAGTATATTTTTTATGTATGATTAAATAACTGCTTATTATCGGCAGGGTAGTATATTTACGTGCCTTTGAAATATGCCCCCAATTAAACTTGTGCTTAATTATGCTTCTTAATTTAATATTAGTAGATCTTTTTGTATTTAAGCATTGCTCAAAGCAGCAACACCAGGCAATGTTTTGCCTTCTAACAATTCCAAAGAAGCGCCTCCTCCAGTAGAAACATGAGATACCAAAGATTCGGTATTCCATTTAGCACAGCATGAAGCGGTATCACCACCTCCAATTATTGAAACGCAGCCATTTTTGGTGGCAGCTACAACACCATCCATAATGGCCTTGGTGCCATTTGAGAAGTTGGCAAATTCAAAGACACCGGGGGGACCATTCCAAACAATGAGTTTAGCGCGAGCAATTGGAGCAGCAAAAGCGTCTCTGGTCTTAGGTCCTACATCCAAACCCATGTGACCATCAGGAATGCCGCTTTCAATGGTAGCTTCACTTACAGCGGCATCTTCGGCAAATTTATCACCGCAAATAAAGTCGACTGGCAAGTGAAGTTGTACATTGTTCTTCTTTGCCTTTTCTACCAAGTTTTGAACAATTTTGGAACCTTCCTCATCGAACAAAGAAGAGCCAATCTTCATGTTGTTTAATACCTTCAAAAAAGTGAATGCCATGCCACCTCCAATAATCATTTCGTTGACCTTATCCAAAAGATTTTCAATCAATTGGATCTTATCAGCTACTTTAGCACCACCCAGAATAGCCAAGAAGGGATTTGGAGGGTTATCCAAAGCCTGTGAGAAATATTTTAGTTCCTTGTTTAGCAACAAACCAGCGGCACGCTTTTCAAAACCTTCACCCATCATAGAGCTGTGGGCGCGATGAGCAGTTCCGAACGCATCGTTGACATAGACATCACCCAATTTAGCCAAGCTTTCACGGAAAGCCTTAACTTTAGCAGGATCAGCTTTAACCTTGGCACCAGTGGCATCCACACCCTTGCCCTCTTCTTCTACGTAGAAACGCAAGTTCTCCAACAAGATAACACTGCCTTCAGGAGGGTTTTTGCATTTTTCTTCTACTTCAGTGCCAACACAATCATTAAGGAATGTAACGTCCTTACCAAGGAGTTTTTTCAACTCATCAGCAACTGGGGCCAAGGTATATTTGGCATTTTTATTGCCATCGGGACGACCCAAGTGAGACATCAACACAACAGATTTGGCGTTTTTAGAGAAAGCATATTTAACACTGTCCAAAGCAGCTACAATACGTTGGTTACTGGTAATTTTGCCATCCTTAATGGGAACGTTGAAATCAACTCTAAAAAGTAGAAAAAACAAAAAAAAACAACTTTGATTACATCAAGAACTACCCTATAATAAACAATTTTTTTTTTTATCAAACTACTCTATTGATGTTCAGGCTAATTAAATTACCTCATTAACACTCGTTTGCCGGCCAAATCTAAGTTTTCAATGCTCAATTTGTTTAATGCCATTTTTAAGAAGTCACTTCTGTTACTGCCGATAAGTTTAAGGACACGAACTGGAGGTCCAGCGCTTAAATGAAAATACAAAATTTTTCTGAACAAATCACCACCGGTTGAAAGTCAAACGAAGGTCAATTAAACCTGCGCCGAAAAATTTTAATGGCGGCGGTGGCTTTTGTAAAAATTGGCAGCAGCTCAAAATCGGTTGTTAGCAGGCTGAGACGTAAACATAAGAACTTTTTATTTTCTTATTTTCGTATCGTCTTCCCAAATGTGGGTCCATGTCTTTTTAGGAATAAGGGGGCGACGAAGACCTTATGTTTGAAAATAAAATATAAGTATTCTTAAAAAATTTATAACATAAATTTTTGTATTTCTTGTACTTATAAAGCGTTTCGAAGTTAGGAAAAAAGTTCTCATATATTATTTTTAAAAATCTTACATTAGCTCTTAAAAAATCTTATTTTTGGAGGAAAATGATATACTGTTAAAAAAATTTACATTCATGACCTTTGTTGTACTTTATATTTACATATTTAAAGACTTTTGCTATAGTCAGTTGTAGAAACATTTTCAATCGGATTATATGAAATAATATAATTTTCGGCACATCTGGCATCTGTGCCTTAAGATAAAAACATCGTGTTAATTTTTGCTTGAAAAATTAATTGAATTTTTAAATTAAAAAGTGTAAAAAAAACTACTTAAAATTGCTTTAACTTTCTTTTGTTTGGCAATGTTTGCTCAAAAAAGAAGAAAGCATTGGGGCAATAGCCCTTAATTTCAAGGTGCCAAAAACTAATAGACGGTCCCAGCACTAGTGCCAACAGGTTTCAGCTTCTGTCTGAAGACGAAGAAGAAGAAGCAGTTGCTATCAAAGAAAAGATTCCACCAATAATTGTGGACTCTACCCACAGTTTTTCAACTGTGATCAGATTAATTGGGGATAAATATACTTACAAACGGATGTCTGTAGATACAAAAATTGTATCAAACTCTTTATCGCTGTACAATGAAGCATTGAGTGTTCTCAAAGACAAAAAATTCCAGTATTATACGCATGAATTAAAAGATGCAAAAACTTTTAAATTGGTTTTATTTGGCCTGCCACAACTGGACACAAAGATAATTGGCGAAGAATCTGTTAGCTCGCTCAACATAAACCCGGTAAGCATTAAGGAATTATCAACAAAAAGATCTAGTGTAGATGACGCCCTCTATCTCATTGAGTTTGATCGTCAACATGTTTCAAAAAGAGAGGTTATGAAAATAAGATATTTTTGTAATATATCTGTATATTGGAGAAAACCTCTAAAGGGCAATAAAAGTCCCACACAATGCTCCAAGTGCGCTATGTATGGACATGGTGCTAAAAACTGTAACCGTATCGTAGTGTGTTCAGCCTGCGCCGGAAACCATGAGTATGCAGTTTGTTCACTCAATAAAGGTAATAGTGATGGTAGTATAATTTATAAGTGCTACAACTGTATAAAGAAGAACTTAAAAAGCGTTAACCATAGAGCTGATGACCCAAAGTGCCCAAGTCGTCAAGAATATTTAGAAATCCGTCATCGAGTAACATCTAAATCTAGGGCGACCAGCAGAAGAACTAACGTAACATATTTTAAAGAAGACGATAATGATTTTCCTCAATTGCCAAGGCAAGAACCCCATAACAATACTCGTAATTCCCGCTATTTTGGTAATTTGTATTCTGAGGTAGCTAAAGGCAAGAGCTACGACAATAATAATAATGATGACATTTCCAACGAGAGACTTCTGGAAGTATTTTTTGATGCTGTCGATGCTTTGCAAAGATGTCAAAATAAGTACGACAAGCTACGGGTTTTGGGTATGATGCTTAAACATGCCATATAATTCAACCGATAGACACAATGTTCATGTTATGCATTGGAATGCCCAAGGCATAACAACTGAGTCAGCAGCTGCCCAGCTGGAATACTTTTTACACAAAAAGAAAATCGATATTCTCCTATTAAATGAGACTTTTTTGAAACCGTACCACAAATTTCAACTTGGTGGTTATAAAATTTATAGAGAGGATCGATCTACTCATGGCGGAGGAGTTCTAATTGCAATTAAAGGTAACATTAAGCATACGTTGTTACCAAAAATAAAAACAAGTACTGCTGAAAGTGTTTCAATACAAGTTACGATTAATAGAAGGTCAGTTATATTCACTTCAGCGTATAATCCAGTTCATACTACCAATTTTAAAGCTGATTTGGATAAATTAACTTCATTTTCAAAAGACTATTTTATTTTCGGTGATCTGAATGCCCAACATACACATTGGAATTGTATGTCAAATAATTCGGCTGGTAATGATCTCTACAGCCACTGTCTTCAATCCAGCTACTACATTTATTACCCAAATGGACACACTCGCTTTGGACAAAATATTAACCCCATTCAACCGTCCACAGTAGACATTCTTTTATCTAACTCGTGCCTCCATTTTTCAAACCTTGAGACACATCCAAATGTTTTACAGTCGGACCATGTACCTATATCTTGTGTTATTTCTGGACAAGTTCAAAACATGACATATTTAGTTCCCTTGTATTATCGAGCAGACTGGTCAGCAATCGGAAACTGGGTGGAAAATGAAATTAGGTGTCAGAACATTGACCAACCCGTTACTAATTCAGGTAATCTGGATTTTTATTTTAACAAATTAATATCTATAGTTAAAGAAGCGTTTAACAAAATACCTGTCGGTTATAAAATTCCGTGGCAACGAGAAATCTCTGAAATTAGTAAAATGTTAATTAGTCAGAGAAATAAATACAATCGTAAATTTCAAAGATGTAGCGATTTTAATTATAAAAATCAATTGAAAAGCATTTTGAAGCTATTAAATAAACTTATTGATTTTCACCTTAATAAAGACCGCAATGAATCCTGGTCAAAAATTTATTTCGAATTTGCCCTCGGGCTCTAAAAAGTTTTGGAAAGTAAAAAAAGCACTTAAAGGAAACAAAATGCCTTTTACTGATCTTCATGTAAACGGTGAAGTTTTAAAATCTGGCAATGAAAAAGCTAATTCAATAGCAGATGTATTTGGTAATTCACATACCATTACTTTAAACAATTATTCACCTATGGACACAGCCGTCTCAAGATTCATTCATGATCTTAACGACACAATTCTCGACAGATCTAGCGTAGAGCTTACCAATTTAGATGAAGTTAAATCATTTGTACTTTTATTGAAAAATAATAAAGCCCCCGGTTTAGATGGCATAAATAGCATTATCCTTAAAAAGATGCCCGATTGCTTTTTTGAAACTCTATGTAAACTTTTCAACTCTTGTTTAATAGAAGGCTATTTTCCAACTATTTTTAAGAAAGCAAAAGTTATCCCAATTCCTAAGCCAGGAAAGGATCCTAAATTACCGTCTAGCTATAGACCAATCAGCATCCTAAGCCTATTGGATAAAGTATTTGAAAAAATAATTAATAAGAGAATTTAAAATTTTTCCAACCAAAATAATATTATTAACCCTCAACAGTTTGGATTCCGCAAGGAGCACTCCACAGTACATCAACTAAAAAGAGTCGTTAATTTTATTGAAACAAACAAAATAAATCGTAAGAGCACTGGAGTTATTTTTCTTGACATTGAAAAAGCCTTCGATTCAATATGGCATGAAGGCCTGGTTTTTAAACTAAATTCCTTCAATTATCCAACGTACTTGCAAAAGATAATAAAGAGTTTTTTAGATCAGCGCTCATTTGCTGTATCTATAGATAACACGCTATCTAGTGATAGACAAATCCCTGCGGGTCTGCCGCAAGGATCGGTATTATCACCTACTCTTTATTCAATATATATTTCCGATTTTACTATTCGCAAGAATCAAGAAGTAGCTTTTTACGCTGACGACAGTGCTTTTATTTGCTGCGGTAAGGTGTCAAACGCAATAATCAAAAAAATGGAAGATAGTTTAAAATCTACCAATAAATATTTTGATAAATGGAAGATAAAAGTTAATGTTAGTAAAACACAAGCTATTATATTTCCATATAATATTTCACTGAAACGTATTCCTACAAAACATTTATATTCTAGGGGAGTTTTTATTCCTCTGCAGGATAGTATTAAATATCTAGGTATTATCTTAGATAATAAACTATCATTTAAACAACACATACAGTATATTTGTGATAAAGCAATCAAATGTGGCCGTGCACTTTATCCCTTACTTAACAGAAGATCTAAACTTAATTTAAAAAACAAGATCCTTATTTACAAAATGTGTATTCGACCAATTATGACCTACGGATGCCAACTCTGGTTTAATAAAGCTGCTAAAACTTACACAAGAAAATTACAGATAATACAAAATAAAAATCTGAAAATAATTCATAACCTACACCCCAGATATTCTACTGATCTACTGCATAGAAACTTTAAGCATAAAATGTTTAATTCATTTACAACACGCCAGCTACTTTCTAATTAAAGTTTGCGTTTGATTTGACTTACGTTCAAAATTGCTACTCAAAGTATCCCACATTTCTTTCGATGATTGTATTTCTTGAACAAAGCTTAAATAATCACCATGGGTAAATTCTTTCAAATTCTGTTGTGAGTGCAGACCTCTTTAAAGCTTCTAAACAACTCGAAATTTCAAAATTTTGAATTGCCGTTGGTTTTTCTGAAGGAAGGCCCATAACCTTTTATTTTCAAGAAGTTTATTTAAAAATTAGGAATAAAACAATTAATCCGAAAATTATTTTTATTATTTTTATTATTATTATTGACTTTATTGCAACCTTTATAAAATAATTACATTGTTATGAGAATTTACTTAAAAGTATTACAACAATTAACACCTAAATAATTAAATAAGGAAACTACTAATATCACAGTGTTAAGGAAAAGTTGTCAAAAAAAAAAAAAAAAACCTTGTACATACTTAACAGCCCGTCTAGACGTAACATAATATGTAAGATTTTTGTGTCAGAGAGTGTCAAATTTGCTCTCTGAGAGAATTATTTCACGTGTAAATTCAAATTTTAGTATTATAAGATGTATTATGAGACTGTTGTGATGAGATTTCTCTACACAACCATCTTATAAGATGAACTGTCAAAAAAATACACATACACGAAAGTTTGCTTGTGTGTGTGCATGTGTATTTTGTAAATTATTGAAAAACAATGTTATTTTGTAAAATTGTTTCCTTTTAGTGTTTGTTTTAAATGTTAAAAATAATTTTTATAAAAATCGTGTTAAAAAAGTGCGAATTGCTTAAATAAAAAGGACATGTTTACGCTGTAACTGATTGAAAATAATAATATCTTATAGGATTTATTAGAATACGTGTACCCCTTATTTAAGATTTAACATAATATAAACAAAATGTTTACTCTCCTCTGTCGGCGTTATCTCACATATTATATTAGCGTTAATCTCAGTTGTAGACCTGGTGTAAACGATATAAGAAATTTTAAAAACAACCATCAATTATAACTCTTTAAGTAAAAAAGAGTCTTAGTGATTGTTTAGCAAATTTCTTATTATTTCATATGTAGACGTTATGCATTTTTCATTAAATGACTGAGTCAAATTAATTAAACATTTTATGGTTAAAGTTTCTATGCAGTAGATCAGTAGTGGGGTGTAGATTATGAATTATTTTCAGATTTTTATTTTGTATTATCTGTAATTTTTTTGTGTAAGTTTTAGAAGCTTTACTAAACCAGAATTGGCATCCGTAACTCAAAATTGTAAATAAGCTTTTGTAAATAAGGATCTTGTTTTTTAAATTAAGTTTAAATCTTCTGTTGAGTAAGAGAAAACGTGCACGGCTGTAATTGATAGCTTTATCACAAATATATGTGTTCTATAATTGATAGTTTTTTATCTAAGATAATTCCAAGATATTTGACACTAACCTGTAGAGGAATAAAAAGTCCCCTAAACTTTAACTGACTGCGAACAATAAAATCGGAAATATATATTGAATAAAGAGTAGGTGATAATACCGATCCTTGCGGCAGACCCACAGGGATTTGTTTATAACTAGATAGCGTGTTATCTATAGATACAACAAATGAGCGATGATCTAAAAAAATTTTTGTCATATTTTGCAGGTACGTTGGATAATTGAAGGAATTTAGTTTAAAAACTAGGCCTTCATGCTATATTAAATCGAATGTTTTTCAATGCCAAGAAAAATAACTCCAGTGCTCTTACGATTTCTTTTGTTTAATTCAATAAAATGAATGACTCTTTTTAGTTGATGTGCTGTGGAGTGCTCCTTGCGGAATCCAAACTGTTGAGGGTTAATAATAGTATCTTGGTTGGAAAAGACTAAAATTCTCTTATTAATTATCTTTTCAAATACTTTATCCAATAGGCTTAGGATGCTGATTGGTCTATAACTAGACTACCGTCTAGGATCCTTTCCTAGCTTAGGAATTGGGATAACTTTTGCCTTCTTAAAAATCGTTGGTGAATTGCCTTCTATTAAACAAGAAAATTTTACTCAGAGTTTCAAAAAGCAATCGGGAATCTTTTTAAGGATATTGCTATTAATGCCATCTAAACCGGGGGCTTTATTATTTTTCAATAAAAGTACAAACGATTTAAATTCATCTAAATTGGTAAGCTCTACTTTAGATCTGTCAAAAATTGTATCGTTAAGATCATTAATGTATCTTGAGACAACTGTGTCCATAGGCGAATAATTATTTAAAGTAATGGTGTGAGTTTTTAAAACTTCACCGTTTACATGAAGATCAGTAAAAGACATTTTGTTTCCTTTAAGAGCTTTTTTCACTTTCCAAAATTTTTTAGAGCCCGAGGAAAAATTTGAAATAAATTTTGACCAGCATTCATTTCGGTCTTTGGTTAGGTGGAAATCAATAAGTTTATTTAATTGTTCAAAATACTTTTCAATTGATTTTTATAATTAAAATTCCTACATCTTTAAAATTTACGTTTGTATTTATTTCTCTGACTAATTAATATTTTATTAATTTCAGAGATTTCTGGTTGCCGAGAATTTTTATGACCGATAGGTATTTTATTAAGCGCTTCTTTAGCTGTAGGTATTAATTTATTAAAATAAAAATCTAGATTACCTGAATTTGTAACAGGTTGGTCAATGTTCTGACACCTAATTTCATTTTCCATTCATTTTTTTAACAAGGACAATGAATATGTCATGTTTTAAACTTGTCCAGAAATAACGCAATGGTCCGATTGTAAAACATTTGGATGTGTCTTAAGGTTTGAAAAATGGAGTCACGAGTTAGATAAAAGAATGTATACAGTAGACGGTTGAATAGTGTTGATATTTTGTTAAAAGAGAGTGTGTTCATTTGGGTATTACATGTAGTAGCTGGATGAAGACAGTGACTGTAGAGATCACTACCAGCCGAATTATTTTACGTACAATTCCATTGTGTATGTTGGGCATTCAGATTACCTAAAATAAAAAAGTCGTTTGAAAATGAAGTTAATTTATAAAATCAGCTTTAAAATTGTTAGTATGAACTGGATTATACGCTGAAATGAATATAATTGGTCTTCTATTAATCATAACTTGTACTGAAATTCTTTCATCAGTACTTGTTTTTATTTTTGGTAGCAACATGTGTTTAATATTACGTTTAATTGTAATTAAAACTACCCCGCCATGAGTAGATCGATCCTCTCTATAAATTTTATAACCACCAAGTTCTGATTTGCGGTATGGTCTCAAAAATACTCATTTAAAAGGAGAATATCGATTTTACTTTTGTGTACTTTTGTGTTTTGTATTCCACCTGGACAACTGCTGACTCAGTTATTATGCCTTGGGCATTCCAATGCATAACATGAACATTGTGTCTACCGGTTGAATTATATGGCATATTGAAGCATCATACCCAAAACTTGTAGCTTGTCGTACTTATTTTAACATCTTTGCAAAACATCGACAGCATCAAAAAATATTTCCGAAAGTCTGTCATTGGAAAAGTATTCATTATTATTTTTGTCGTAGCTTTTGTCTTTAGCTACCTCAGAAAATAAATTACCAAATTTGTGGGAATAATGGGATTTTTAATATAATAAAAATAATAATAATAGCTTTTTAAGTTCTTCTTTATGCAGTTGTAGTACTTATTGTAGCACTGACTATTACCATTGTTGAGTGAACAAGCTGCATAATCATGATTTCCGGCGCAGGCTGAACACACTACGATACGGTTACAATTTTTAGCACCATGTCTGTACATAGTACACTTGGGGAATTGTGTGTGACCTTTATTACCCTTTCAGGATTTTCTCCAATATACAGAAATATTACAAAAATATCTTATTTTCATAACCTCTCTTTTTGAAACATGTTGACGATCAAACTCAATAAGATAGAGTGCGTCATCTACATTGGATCTCTTTGTTGCTATTTCTTTAATGCTTACCGGGTTTATATTGAGCGAGCTAACCAATTCATCGCCAATTATATTTGTGTCAAGCTTTGGCAGATAAAATAAAACCAAGTTTTTGCATCCTTTAACTCATGCGTATAATACTGGATTTTTTCTTTTGTCTTTGAGAACACTCAAAGCTTTATTATACAGCGATAACGAGGTGGATACAATTTTCGTACCAATAGACATTCGTTTATAAATATATTTATCTCTAATTAATCCGATCACAGTTGAAAAACTGTGGGTAGAGTCCACAATTATTGGTGCAATTTTTCCTTTGACATCGACTGCTTCTTTTTCTTCTTCGTCTACAGATAGAAGAAGACCTTTTGCCAAAAACTTTAGCGCTGTCTAAAGTTTTTGGCACCTTGAATTTAAGGCTATTACCCCAATGGTTTCTTCTTTTTTTTAGCAAACACTGCTAAACAAAAGAAATTTAAAGCAAATTTAAGTAGTTTTTTTTACACTTTTTAATTTAAAATTCAATTAAATTTTTCTAGCCAAAATTAACACGATATTTTTATCTTAAGGCAGAGATGCTAGATGAATTTATAATTTAAAAAATTTAATTTCCAAGCAAAATTGTAACAGATTTAAAAAAATGTAAAATTAACATTTTTGTATAGGTACACGTAATAAAACCCTTTACATAAAAATTTGTGATAAAAAATTCACATGTTCCATAAATAATTTTATAAAGGTTTTTTCACATTTTTTATACCTTTTTCTTAATTAAGGCTTGTTTTTAATTTTCTGAGCGACAAAAAAAATCCTATGAAATCCTGTGTTGTTTTAATTTCTTTTTTTGTGGACCAACTAAGCAATAGATTTTTTTTATTTAAAATGCTACTAAACCGAAATATGTTCAAAAATCAGTTGTTAAAAAAATTCTTGTACGTAATGGCCAAAAGCAAAAACTAAGAACGATGTGAGTTATATTTATTTACTCAGAGCTGTATTTTTGTTAAGGAAATAATTATAATCCGAGCAAAAATTACATAATAGTTACTTTTCAAAAATCTTATTTTCGGATTAAAAAACTTCAAAACTTGGTACACTGGCGAGTACAACTGATATTAACAGCCCATCTACACGTAACATATTATGTAAGCTTTTTCTGTCAGAGATTATCAAATTCGCTCTCCTAGAGAACTATCTCACGTGTAGATTCAAATATTAATATGAAAGTATTATGAAATTGTTTCCTAAAAAAACGCTGTTTTTCGTAAAATTGTTTCTTTTTAATGATTGTTTTACGTTTTAAAAAAACATTTGTAAAAGAATTGTGCTAAAAATGTGCGAATTTCTTAAATAAAGAGGACTCCGTTACTGATTTTAAATAATGATATCTTATAGGATTTATTAGAATACGTCACATATTATATCAGCTTTAATCTCAGTTGTAGGCATAGGATAAGGCTGATATAATATGTGATATAACACCAACAGAAGAGAGTTACAATTTTGTTATATTGTGTTAAATCTTAAATATTCTAGTAATACGTATATTCTAATAATCTTTTAAGATATAATTATTTTCAATCAGTCACTGAATAATAATATGTTTTTTATTTAAGAAATTCTCTCCTTTTTAGCTCAATTTTTATAAAAATATATTTTTAAATGTAAAATAACTATTAACACTAAACAATTTTACAAAAAATATTACTATTACAAACTTTGGTATACGTGTATTTTTTGACAGTTCATCTTATAAGCTTGTTGTGTAGAGAAATCTCTTCACAAAGTAACCTAGTGTCTACATTAGGCAAATTTATATCAAAACAAACGTCAAAATCAGTGCGAATATATACAAGGTAACCTTAGTTAAACAGTTGATTATTATTTTGGTTATTACAGTTGTCAAACAATAATGAATACTCCATATTGTTGTTTTTGTGCAACTGTTGCCACCTTCCACAAATTCGCGTTAAGTTTAACGTTTGTCTTGATAAAAAATCTCTAATGTAGACACTATGTAATGAGTGAACTGGACAAAAAAAAATAGCTAGTTGTTCACACACAATCACCAATGGTGTAGCCAGACTGTTGGCGGCGCTGATATGCTGGCGAGAGCCGGCTAAAGCTAACTGGATGGGGTTAGTTTTGCCAACAGGTCTGGGAACTTGTACACCTACAAAAAAATCAGCTTACGAAAACAAAAAAAAAAAAATGCTGAGGCCCGAAGCAGTTTAGTAAAAAACTCACTGTTATACACAAATGAAATATATATTTTTTGCATATGTTGAGCCAAATTTTTCCTCCCAACAGAGAATCATCTCACCTTGACACTAAATAAATTTTTGAAGTGTCCCCGAAATCGATCTCCCCCTTGCCGATTTACTTCTCTCCGATTATTCACCGCATTATTTAAACCTAGCCTCTCATATTAAATAATAAATCGTTTTAAAATTTAATTTTAACATTATAATATAAATGTTTTTAACTATCGAAATCAAAAATTAAATTTACTTTAACATTAAAAATTTCATTAATATTTACAAAAAGGAAAATAAAAAAAATTATTACTAATAATTTCAAGCCGAATTTACTTTAACTAACTGACTTTAACATTCTAATTTATCCAATATAATTTCAAATTTTCAGACAAACCAATAATAAAATAAGTAAAAATAAAAAAATTCACAAAAATTTATTTCTATGGGTAAAATCTCTCTTTGTCTTGCTTTTCAGGTTCCTCTAACGCTAGCATCTTGGAGTGGGATGGAATAGTAGATGGGGTTTTGAAAATATTTTCAGCGAATTTGACACTCTGATAGAAAAATCTTACATATTATGTTACGTGTAGATGGACTGTAATCATCCTTATTACGAGTGTCGTTGTCGTATTTGGAAAATTCTTGAAGTCGTCGTTGAAAATATTTTTTGATACTTCTTTTAATAATTTTGTATAACTAAAATCGACCTTGTTATGAAAAACCGTAATTTTTAAAATTATTTTTAATACGATTTCTTAAAAATATACATTGTATAAAAAAATTAATTAAAATATAGGGTTTGGCTTTATTTTCATCTTCTGAAGATGAAGGAGTATACAATACGTGAGTTGAATATTATACGAAGGCAATTAAGACAGCAGGAAAATCATATGTGTTTACTTCTTAAATTACGTTTTCTTAAAGCATTGTTTCTAAAACTAAAAAAAGTCAAAAATCCAAATTTTCACCAAAAATTAGTGCATTTATATTTTTTACTAAAAACTCAATATTTCGTTGAAAATCTGATTTTTCTTCATATAATACTTTAACGAATAACACAGTAACGAAGTTTTGATAATTAAATAATAATTCACCACAGATGTAAAAAATAGATATAAGGTTATCATTCCGTTCGTAATTTCCCCAATATTCATCTAGGACTCCAAAAAGTATATATAAATATAAATATATATATATATATATATATATATATATATATATATATATATATATATATATATATATATATGTATTCTGGACCCTTATTGATAGGGAAGTCGATACAACGATGTGCGATCGTCTTTTTCAGTTTTTAAAAAGCCCCAGATATTGGATATACAGTAAAGTACATAAGCAACAAAATACTAAATTTGCAACAAAACTAATTTTATATAATTGTTAACATATTTGAGTATTAACAAAATTTTATACTTTAGAAGACGTAAATCTGTTTCTTCTAAGAAAAGCGAGAAAAAGCTGTAAGGTCTGCATCCATAAGTATGCAGAACAAAAGCAACAAAATTTGCAACTATTAAAAAACGTGTAAAATTTTTTTAATTCGTTGGAGTTTTTCTTAAGTTAATGGCAGTTTTAGTAAAAATATCTGAATGCAGTATTATTTTCATTTTTCTTTGTTAATTTTTCTTTTACTCAACAATTTTTTTAATAAAAATTATAGCTTTTAATAATATATCCCGAATTTTAAGATTTTTTTACAAATTTACAAATTTATTTTGAAAACACAATTTAAAAAATTATGACTTTTCATTGTATGAAAAAGCACTTCTGCCAAAAATTTTGTTTATTTATGAGTAAAAATAATATGGCAACATGCTTCAACAATGGATTTTCCTGCATAATGTATAAATACAACAAGTTCGGATTCTTTACATAGTCCGTATTGTTAAATTAAATAAAAACTTAAACGGTAACGGAAAATAAACACAAAATTTATTTATTTTCTTTTCATTTCTTTTTTTACTTTAAACATTTTTCAATTTTGTTTACGAAATTCATATAAATTTTTAAAAATATGATAATATTTTTTGTGAGGAAATGAAAACAACAAAGAATCCCGAGAGAAATAAAATAAAATTTATTTTTAAACCGAACCGCATTGCGCATTTTTTATACAAATTTGTATGAAAATTGCCAGACTGGACTTGTATTTATACATATAAAGAGGGTTTGCAATCTCTAAAATTTAATCCATTGAAAATATTTCATGCAGTTACAGACCAAGCAAAATAGTACTACTCACCGAAAAGCATATATGACATAAGTATAGTTTTTGTTCCTGTGTTTATGAAAGAAACATTTTCTCGTTTTTATATAAATTTTCTCATTTTTTTTCCTAAACTCAACAAAATTGAGCGAGCGTATTAAAAAAATAAAGTACTTTATTTAATTTGAAACAATATTCCATTATATATACTCTGACCGGATACGTAACGTACTGCACTGTATTGAAACGTTAAGGTGTATATTTTAAACCGCACAATCGCAAAAAGTTTTTTGCAATTTTTGGATAAGGAAAAGATGTAATTATGACTGTACTTGAAACTGTGTGCTTTTCTTAAAAAATCTAAGAAAATGTTGATCCTTTTAAGGTAATAGATTGTTAAGAAGCACAAAAATTTCATGAAACATAGAGAAATGTCTTTTTTAATTCGATGTTTTAGCAATGGTAAAATGCGAACTATGTTTAGGATTGTTCTAAACATAACTGATTCATTTTTTAATCATACGATATAATTCTCAGGCTCAAAACCCTATAAGAAATCTTTTACGTGGATTCAAAACTAGTGTAGTCAAAAAATTTAAATGGAAACTATTCTAGAGACAAAAATTAACAATTTCATTGCATCAATACTGTTCAATTTTGCATAAAATATATGTTTCCATATCTTTTTTTCCGTTTTTGTTAAAAGACAAAGTTGAAGCCCTTTAAAAGCTTAAGTTTGTAAAACTATTTTTGTTGTCGTTTTATACATAAATTTATAGAGAATTGCACTTAGATGAACGCTAATAAAAATGAGCAAAATCGGTCCATAAATAACTTAGATATCGCCGGAGAACCGAAGGTTCCTTCGAAAAAACGTGTTTGTATTCGACTTCTTTAAGCCCCTATATAAGCTAAAGACTACGTTTTTTTCACAGAAAATTCAGATTTTTTTCGAATTCAAGTAATTCGGTATATAAACAACCGATTTATTGGCAAATCTTTATTTATTTACTTAAAAGTAGCGTTCCAATATAATTGTTGTTTTTATGGGCACTGACAAACAACAACAATTAGCTGTATCATATGCGTTTTTTCAACTTTATAAAGCCATATATAAGCTAGATTCGGATTTATTTAAGAATTTTTGTGTTGAAGAAATTAACTAAATCGGTCCGTCAGAATCCGTGATATCGGCCAAAACGCATTTTTAGACTTATTGAAGTTCCTATATAAACTACGGATTTCGATTTCATATAGAACGATAACAAATATTTCAAATTTTGAAATCTATCTAATCGGTCCATAAATTTTCAAAACACCCTTTTTATACCCTTTACCGCAGGTGTAAAGGGTATATATAAGTTTGTCATTCCATTTGTAGTTTCCACAATTTTCGTTTATATTTTCTGGATCCTTGTAAGAAATATCCGTCTCTCTGATTGTCGGTTCAAATGGCATTTATGAAGACCACTGATAACTGACATATATATATATATATATATATATATATATATAACGTCTTTTTTCTTGAGTGGGGTTTTTTGAAGAATTTTTTTAAATTTTGGAATTCACCATCTTGCAAATAGAAAGAATTTGTACTTAAATTATTCACGTCGGATTAAATTCTTGTCATTAGATTTTATTAATATTAATATATATAGCCAAGGTAATGTGCAGGCACTCCTTGTGGGGAGAGGATAATTTCTTTTACAAAAATAAATAAGAAAATATTTATACATCATATATTTTACAAATAAAACATCATTTCACAAAAAAAGTCAAATTGGAACGAACATTGAGTAAAACGAAACCTTAAGAAATTGCCAAATGACATGTTTTTTTCCTGAAAAAGTGAAAATTCACGACAAAGTTTCTGATATGTGTCATTAATACCCCCCAAAATTTTTATTACTTTTAATTCGCTTAGAAAGAAAGGAAAAACTGCAACTCTTTATTAAACATTACAGCCGATAATTCAGCTGTTCTCAATCATGTACGATCGGATATAATAAGTTAAAATGCCTCAAGAACTTCATATTGCATGCTATCTTGAAGTTTGGTTTTTGTTAAACTAATAACCAGGACAAGTTTAAATATGCACGAAAAAAGTGAAAATATGCCCTTGAAAAAGCACGATAAAACATATTATCTGCACAGAAACATGCATAGTTTTATGTTTTAATTTAACGCGATTTTTAGGTTATAAACTTACATTTTTCATTTAATTAGTGTTCCAATTTCGGCAATATTTAAAAATGCTGATCCCAAAATATAATTTTCTAATTGGAGGTTCAGAATAGAACCTTGTTTTGCACGTTTTTAAAGATATAGCCTACATATATGATATGGAGGTTATATATTTTAGTTTAAGAGATATTTAGGTCGAATCAAATTTTAGCCTAATTTTTGGCCTAGTTCTTTTAAATTTTTTAACTTATAGATATATATATATATAAATAAATAAATAAATATATATATATATATATATATATATATATATATATATACATATATATATATATATATATATATATATATATGTATATATATAGGAAAATAATAATAATAATAAAATAATAATAAAAATTTTGTAGATAATTATAATAAATATTTCATCTAATTTTAAACCATTATACAGAGTTAGTTCTTAGGAGTAAACAAACACAAATTCGTATTAAATATAAAATAATAATCTGAAACTGAAATACGGACGGATCAGTCTTGGAATATTCACTTTTAGGCATCGCATCATGAACATAAAATATTAAATATTTTAAATTTTAATATTACCATTTTCTCTAAGAAAATTAATAATATTAACTAATATGAAAAATTATTTACATAGGTATCCTCTAGCTCAGTGGCAATCTAGGAATCTGTGCTCCTCCAAATCAACTCGAAAACACCTTAGCTTTGACCAAGTGAAATTTTATTTAGATATCTCCAAGTTACAGAATTATTAAAAAAAAAAAAATAGTTTTGGTGTTACAAAAACAATTGTATATTTCTATAGGGCAAAAAGTGACAAATCATTAAAATGCACTTACACTATATACAGTTGCTAAGAGGCCAAAATAAAAATTTTCTCTTACAAAGAGGAATAAATTATTTAAAAGTTATTAAAAAAACCTTATGATAAGATTTCGATAATTATAGTTATAATCAGAGTAAGCACGAAAAAAAGGAATAATATGCACAGAAACATGCATAGAAAAACACACAATTTCCTGAGTTTTATTATCATAAATATGCTTAAATAAGTATTGTTTTAACTGTAAAATTCTGATAGTTTTCCATTTTTTATAAAAACATAAAATTATAAATAATAGATCACTTTTGTAACGTCGGAATTTTCTTTTCACAATTATGTACGAAGCATTAAAAATTGGAAAATAATTTATACAAATCAATTAATTAAATTCCAAAAAATCACTTAAAAATAGCATTTTTGTTAAGAGAAATAATTGTTGTATTCTTTATATGCATAAATTTGCGAAGATTTAAAAAATGCATTTTTTGAAAAATACTTGGGAAATATGCAAAAGCTTACTTTTTAAGCGAATAGTTTGAAAAACTTGACCTGCTCATAACCGAAAATATGCATTCTACACATGCGTTGCTTGTAGGGATCGTTGGCATTTTAAGGACTGCTTGTACAATTTCTTTATAATGACATGAAAATGTAGCATCTTTAAAATTATATACTTTTATCCAAAATTCAAATTTTATTAACTAAATAAAAGATAAACAATTATTACAAAAATACCCAAAATATTTTAGATATCCCCAACAAATTCTCCAATCTCCAAACCAAAATTTTCATTCTTTTCTAGATCTGGCAATCCTGTCTCGTGCTTAGAAACCAAAGAATACAAAGAATGGAAGCCTGTTCAAAAAAAACATGACTTAGTCAAATTTTATTTATATATATTAGCCATGAAACCACTTTCACCAAACATCATAAGGACATATAGTTGCTTAAAATGGTTTTCAAAAATTATTAAATATAATTAATCACATTATATTCGCAGATTTTCATAAATTTTCATCTTTGATGAGGATTACATCCACAAATGTGAATATAATTACATTTTTTTTTTGCTTTTTTTGATGAATATGAAAATAATTAAAAATTTGTTTTAAATTCAATTTTATTTATAACACCAAAAGTAGCAACTTTGTTCAATTTAGATTTCAACATAAAAAAAGGAATGCCAAAAATATAATTTTTTCTTTTTCGATTTGGAGAAAATATTCGTGTTATGGGAGTTAAAAATGTGTTGTGAGTGTAATTTTCCTTAAATTTTAAAGGAAAGTTTTTTCATAATCACCTGGGATAATGACGTTACCTTGTCAAATCTGCCTTGGTAGAAACCACAGAGGAGAAAGGTCGTCATATGGACTCTTGTTGCTTATTTGGAATACCATGGAAGATAATTGTAAATATAATAAAAACGAGTGTTGAGGTAATACGCTATGCGTTTAAAAGGGAAAAGAAGAATAAATAATCAAAATAAAAACAATGTGAATAACTGCAATGATGAAAGGCAATGTAAGCATTTTCTGTCTCTGTTTTCTTTCACTACTGTATGTATACTATGGTAGAAATCTTAACGACGTTTTTCGATATATTTAACCAAAAAATGCAAAGAATGGAAGGCTTATCAAAAAACCTAGCTCTGTTGTCCAAAAAAAAAAAAAAAAAAACCTACCTTTAAGATTGTGTTAATCTCATTTTATTTATATGTATTAGTGCTGAAACCACTTTCACCACACATCATAAGCACACATAGTTGCACAAAAGAGTACTCAAAAATTATATATATAATAATTTCTTTTTTCGGTTTGGGGAAAATATTCGTTTTACGGTAGTTAAAATGCAATAAATGTGCATGAAAAAATTATAAAAATATTGTACGCTAGTAAAAAAAATGTGCCGCGAGTGCAATTTATCTTAAATATTAAAAGAAAGTTTTGCTTATTTTGTGTTGTTTTTCTTTCTCACATAGAACTTGTATGTGAGGATAGAGAAATGTTGTTGTATGAAAGAGACATTTCCATTCTTTGTATTCTTTGGATATAACAATCACTACGTTTACACGATGATTTAAAACCATGATTTTAAACAATGTTTTTTTTTTTTTTTTTTTTGTTATTTCTCTACACACTCATTGTTATCTTTCTCACTACTTTTTATTCGATTTTCTCTTTTGAACTGGTAGTACTGCTACAAACAAGAAAAATTAACCCTGTTTATAAGGAAAAAGAGAAAATATAAAAAAATCATGGAACAAAAAAAATCATCATGTGAACATAAATGATTTTTGGTAGCAACTTCAAAAGATAATTAAAATAAAATCATCGTGTGAACCTTGTGAATGATTAACGACACTCATAGTAGTGTTGCCAAAACCCAAGTGGGTAAAAGTTCTACAATTTTCAAATAAAAATGCTAGAAAGTGCTAAAAATAAAAAATAAAAATGCTAGAAAAAAGTTCTATGAACATAAATTGTTTATATTTATAAAAAAAATGATATATTATTCATTTTTTAAAGCTAAAAAACTTTAAAGAAAATAGTAAAAACACATTCTGAAGTAGATTCTTAAAAAATTAAAAAGTAATAAAATTAAAGATTATCGAGCTTTTTTCTGTTCCACTTTTGTTTAAAAAAAACTAAAATATATTATTAATTTAGAATGTGTGCCAAACGGTAGTAAAGTTTGTAGAAAAGTAAAATTTTGACGTATATGAGGTAAATAAAATTTCCCTAGTACATAGGGCGACATAAATTTATGACAAAAAAATAATTATGACAGAAAAAATAAATAATAAAAGAAACAATAATAAAATATTTTAGGATTGCTTGTGAATTTCAATGTTTTTTATTAAATTGTTATTTTATTTATTGAAAAAAAAAAAATAATTTCAAAAAATATTAAATTAACTAGAATAGAATGTATTTTTGTTTAACAATTGTCAAAATTTCTCAAAGAAAAAAGTTTACATTTGGCACAAAAAAATTGTAAAATTTTTTCATCAAAACTTAATTTTAATAGAACTTTGCTACCGTTTGGCACACGCTCTTAATATGTGAAACACTTAGGCTATCAGATACATTCCATATTTTAAGTTTTTCAACAATTTTCAGTTTATCTAAAAAAAAAAAAAATTCAGTAAAGCACCCCATAGACACATACTTCATAAGTTCATGTAATAAGTATGTATTAATAAAATTGAGAGAGCTTTTGAATAATGCAGTATGAAAAATCAAAATCGTTTTGATTTTAAAGGCACCCATAGACACATACTGCAGAGAGATACGTGTGTGATTGACGAATTGCTACATATTCATTAATCAAAATTATATCTTTGTGAAAAACAAAAATTGATTAAAAACAAAGATTTAAATATCTTTTATTTTAATTTGAAATGACAAACAATATATATATTTCTATATATATGTAAAATTCTCGTGTCACGGAGTTTATAATTGAACTCCTCCGAAATGGCTTGACCGATTTTTAAGAAATTTTGTATGTGTATTTATTAGGTATGAGAATAGGCCGTAAAGTGTATTTCATGTCGCTCGAGGCCGTAAAATAGGCCACAAGGGGTAAAAGCTCCCCCTCCCTATATCTTCTTAACTTATAAACCAATTTTCTTTAAATTTGGCAGGAAAATAGTGTAACATCTGGAAGGAACTACAGCCTATAATTTTTATTATTTAGGGAGTAAAATAGGGCAAAGCTCCCCCTCCCTATATCTTCGTAACTAATCAACCGATTTTCTTGAAATTTGGCAGACAAATAGTGTAACATCCAGAAGGAACTATAACCTATAATTTTTATTATTTATAACGGGAAATATGGCAAGAGGGATAAAAGCTGCCTCTCCCTATACCTTCTTAACTAATCAACCAGTTTTCTTAAAATTTAGCATGTAGACACTGTAACATGTGAAAGAAACTTAAAGATATACATTTTTAGTAAATTCCAACATTTAGGGGCAAAACGGGTAAAAGCTCCCCCTACCCATGTCTTCTTAATTAATTATCCGATGATAGTTTCAAGTTTTGAAGGAACTAAAGGCTATAAATTTTAACATTTAGGGCGTAAAATAGTGCAAAAAGGGTAAAAGCACTCATACTCATCCCCACACACTTACAATACATTCGTTATTTTTTTAATTAAAAACCAAAATATTCACTAGAAATAAAAAAGTTATATGGTAAAACAGCGTTTTCTGTTTTAGCAAGTAATATATATAAATTTTGATATAAATCATATTCTTGAAATTATAGAGTTTAGAGATTTTTGTAGTTTGTTTGGTGGTTTCGATTGTTCTGGAATGTGGAGAATTTTAAGATGTGCTGCAGAGTTGGATTGTTCATGAACGAACAAATTCAATTGAACAATTCAATTATATTCAGTATTCTTGTTTCTTTTTGTTCTTTTTCTTCACTTTGTTCTTTTCAATCATTTAGCACACTTAAGATATTTACTAATATTTAAGTGACTAATATATTATAGTGGTCTATTTGGAACTGTAATTTTTTTATTCAAAATATATAATTAGTTACAAAATATATAAAAAATTACTTTAGTTTGTAATAAAGCTTTATTGAAATTTGGAAAAAGCGCACAAAGTTCGGACTAATAAAAACAGTTCGTTCAGTCAAACCGCTAAGAATAAAAATGAACAACTGAACAAAAAGAACGAACTTGTTCACTAATTTATTCAGAACAACCAGTAAAATGAACAATTAAGCCCAAGACTAGTGTGATGGTAATATTGCGGATTATGATTTGAAAATTAACAATTATTCATGGTAGTAGAAATGCAAATGCGATCAGCTGGCAAGCGTAGTTCAGCGAAAATAGTGAAAGAGTTAACTATTAATTCTTCAGAAAGAGGTTCTCAAATAAAAAAACGCCAAAATCTCTATCGCCTAATGAATAATCTGTAAATAAGTATAGGTTGATGAAACAGTATACAAAACTTTATCCTTCTTACTAATTAGTTCGAGCTTCGAAAACATTGTGCTATCCAGAAAATATAAAGGTAACAGAATCATATGCTGAAATAAACTTACAGTTCTAAATTAGCACACAATTTTAAGATTGTGTTCATCATACAATGACGTACTCACTGATAATATAGAAACTTGCCATAAAATTTCATTATTGTGTGGGGCAAATCAAAATTATTGTTTACTAAAGAAATACAGAATTGCAATATATTAGAGATCAAATTGAAATGTTACGTCCAACAGAGGTTTTCAAAAGGCTTTATCAAAGTACGATTCATCACAAATTTGTTATGTTTGTAGAGCTAAACCTTCTGAGATGAATAATCCCTCTGCTCTTTTACAAAAAACATTAGATCCCGAAGATTTAGAGTTTGGTTTGTCGCCATTGCATTCATGGATTAGGTTCATGGAATGTTTACTACACTTAGTTTATAGAATGGATATAAAAATATGAAAAGCAAGAGGTAAAGATAATAAACAAAAGCTTCAACAACGAAAACTTTCTAGACAAGAAAAGTTTAAATCGAAAATGGGATTGCTTATAGATATGCCAAAGCAGACGACAGGAAACATCTATGACGGAAATACAGCTAGGCGGTTTTTTAGAAATGCCGTAGAATCTGCCGTAATAACTGGTATAGATTTAGAACTCTTAAGGCGATTTCATATTATTTTGAAATGCTTAGCGTGTGGATATTCAATTAATATGGTAGCTTTTGACAAATATGCAACAGAAACCAGAGAGCTTTATTTAAAATTATATCCGTGGTATTATATATGCACATAGTTCTTTGGCATGGCAAAATAATTATTCAGAATTGCGTCCTACCCATTGGGCAATTGTCAGAGGAAGCTCAAGAGTCGATAAATAAAGACACTAGGCGGTACAGATTGCAATTTATGCAAAAATTATCTCGGAAAGTTATCAACTCTGATTTAATAAATAGACTGCTAATATCATCAGGTCCATATATATGTAATTTTTGAAAAGACCCAAGAACTAAGCGTGGACAATTAACTCCTGATATTTTGAAATTACTTTAAAATACTGTTATAAATATTGAAGAGTCAGATGATGAATATAATAGCAGCAACTCAGAATAAGTTAATATTATTTTTTTATATTTTTGTTAATTTATGAAATTTGTTTTACTTTTATTATTGTAAAATAATCTGTAAATAAGTATAGGTTGATGAAACAGTATACAAAACTTTATCCTTCTTACTAATTAGTTCGAGATTCGAAAACATTGTGCTATCCAGAAAATATAAAGGTAACAGAATCATATGCTGAAATAAACTTACAGTTCTAAATTAGCACACAATTTTAAGATTGTGTCCATCATACAATGACGTACTCACTGATAATATAGAAACTTGCCATAAAATTTCATTATTGTGTGGGGCAAATCAAAATTATTGTTTACTAAAGAAATACAGAATTGCAATATATTAGAGATCAAATTGAAATGTTACGTCCAACAGAGGTTTTCAAAAGGCTTTATCAAAGTACGATTCATCACAAATTTGTTATGTTTGTAGAGCTAAACCTTCTGAGATGAATAATCCCTCTGCTCTTTTACAAAAAACATTAGATCCCGAAGATTTAGAGTTTGGTTTGTCGCCATTGCATTCATGGATTAGGTTCATGGAATGTTTACTACACTTAGTTTATAGAATGGATATAAAAATATGAAAAGCAAGAGGTAAAGATAATAAACAAAAGCTTCAACAACGAAAACTTTCTAGACAAGAAAAGTTTAAATCGAAAATGGGATTGCTTATAGATATGATTTAAAGTACATACTGTGTGAATACCCTAAATATGTATTTAAATAAATTTAATATAAAAAATAACTAAACGAACGGATGGTCGAACAGATTTATATATGCGGAACGGTATAATTATCCTCCTAATTGCTTTATTACACACAAGAATCACCTGTATAAAAAATTAGGACTCTATCTTAATTATTTACAAAGTTATGATTTTTTTTCGTCCTAAATTCTTAAATCGAACACTGTGCGACGTTTTGTTTTGGACATAGAGTAATAGAATTTGTACTGTGGACGATCAGTAACGTAGTGTCTATACTAGACAAAAATCAGTGCGAATATATACAAGGTAACCTCAGTTAATCAGTTAATTCTGACGTCTGTCTTGTAAATAAATAAAAGAAACATCTGGTTGGTTTTCAAAAATCAATGGAGAGAGCGGCCAGACTTTTGGCGGCACTGTTATGGTTCTTGCTAACAGGCCTGGGTATATTTCGACATACAAAAGTTATACCAGCTAAAAACAAGTTTAAAGGAAAATATTTTGATGCCTGCAGCAGTTTGGAAAGAAACTTCCTATTACAAAAAAAACTTTATTTGGCTGATGTTCCGCCAAATTTTCTCTCTGAAATGATTCTCCCCTTACTAAAATATTTATATTATATTTAAATCTTTTCTTATATCTTATATTTAATATTTTATTGCATTTCTTTGATGTATATATATATATATATATATATATATATATATATATATTCAGCAAAAACAAAAACAAAACAGTTGAATTTAATAAAACAAGCAAAAAGAAAATTAAAATTAAAATAAAATAAATAAATATATATATATATATATATATATATATATATATATATATATATATATATATATATATATATATATATATATAAATATATATATATATTTATTTATTTTATTTTAATTTTCTTTTTGCTTGTTTTATTAAATTCAACTGTTTTGTTTTTGCTGAATACCGGGTCACTGTTATATAGGTCACTATGAAATAGCTGACGAATTAGCTCGAAACGGTTCAGCTTTTGGGCTAGGGCTGAAAGTGAAAGTAGTGTGAAACCACCTATTTACTTCAGAGTAATCAAGGAATGAATTCAGGATAGAACCAATCATGCAGGGAATAGCAGAACGGGCTGCACAATATTCAGCGCTTTATGGCCGAAGCTATGTTGACAGGTCATTGTCCAATAAGGAAAAGGACATACAATTGGAATATAAGTTCTTCAGGTCTTTGCAGAATGTGTGTGGATGATGAGTAAATGGAGACAGTGGAACATATTGTGTGTCACTGTCCGTGTCTACAACAAAGTTGGCAAAAATGGTTAGGCAGTTGTTTCATCGATGGATTAGGGATTTTTCCGGGATCAATTCGGAAAACTTGATAGGATTTGTCTCACGAATTGGCAGGCTAAGGAACTGTCGTTGGCTTGGAGCGAACGTGGTGAGACGGTAAACTTTTCTTCACTATTTTATTTATATCTATATCTCTTCTTTATTCTTCACTTTTTT
Organism: Protocalliphora azurea; assembly: GCA_932274085.1. Lineage (NCBI taxonomy): Eukaryota > Metazoa > Arthropoda > Insecta > Diptera > Calliphoridae > Protocalliphora > Protocalliphora azurea. The sequence continues at coordinate 92,275,384 of OW026520.1, forward strand.
CGTCATCTATTTCCGTCACTCTTCTGAAGGAACTCACAATGGACCTATAGGTCTGCGAGTGGATGTACACGTCTCATCTATTGAGACTTGTATAACAATTCTCAACATACCTAATAGCCATTGTTTTTAAAATTTAATTTCAATGCCGTATAATAAAAAAACTAAAATCTAAATTTGTTGTAGTTTCTTCCTTCTATCAGCCACACAAACTTACCGTCACCAGATCAAAAAGGAAAGACGAAACCCCTTTACAGGCAATATGGATGCATAAACTATTTTCCTGCCTAAACTTTTGATTTTTTTTTTTGTTTATTTTTGCTAACTCTTCTTCTAGCTACAGCCCAACTAGACGTAACATAAAATGTATAAATCAGTTGGTCTTATTCTTATTACACTATTCCTATTACCTAGTGTCTACATTAGGTAATTTTTTATCAAAACGAACGTCAAAATCAGTGCGAATATATACAAGGTAACCTTAGTTAAACAGCTGATTATTATTTTGGTTGTTATAGATTTCAAACTGCATATATAAAAAACAATAATGAATACGCCATATTGTTGTTTTTGTGCAACTGTTGCCACCTTCCACAAATTCGCGTTAAGTTTGATGTTTGTCTTGATAAAAAATTCTCTAATGTAGACACTATGTTACGCTATGATAATATGCATGGCATAATTATGTATAAGGTAGTGTTACAACTCTATGTAAAAAAAAAATATCAAATAAGAAAGATATAGTCGGTCAAGCCCGACCATATGATACCCCACACCATCGTGAATTTAGACATATTGACAATTGTGGACCGATACTTTTACTAAGTGTAAAATAAAATATATGAATGCAGAATATTACGTTAATACTAACATTTATATGAATTTATTCACTTTAGGGTGATTCCCGAAAGTGGGCTTATATGGGAGCTGTGGTAAATTATGGAGCGATCCTCATAAAATTTTTCACTATGATTTCTACTTATATCAAACTTATTTGTGTCAAATATAAACCTGATACTAACATTTGTATGTGATTTATGCACATTAAAGTGATTTTCGGAAGAGGGTTTTATATGGGAGCTATGGTCAATTATGGACCGATCTTCATGAAATTTGGCAAAAAGATTGAAACTTATACAAAACTTCCATGCTCCGAATTTCATTGAAATATTGCATTTATGATCGGTAAACCCCTATTCCGGGAGGACATTTGCATGGGGGCTAGGTCAAATAATGGACCGATCATCACCAATTTCAAATTGTGTTATGAAAGTCTTACGTGCCAAATTTCATTGTAATTTATGCACAAGGTTTACATAGACAGACAGCCAGGCAACCAGTCAGTCGTCCAGCCAGACGGATGGACGGACATCATTAGATTGATTCAAAGTGGACGAGAAGATAACAAAGTAAGATAACAAAGTAAATAGTGCTGCCAAGTTTAAAAAATAGCAACTTTGTTAACAAACTAATCATGAAAGATAACAAACTAATGGACCATAGGTCGAATTGAGAGATTTGTTCCTGGACCGGACCACTTGGAGTTGATAGAGGAGAGTCTCAGCTTCATTTTGATATATATATTTTATGCACCGCTATAGTTTTTGGTAGAACAAAGTTTTTAAAAAAAGATTTTTTCATGTATCACTCTAGAGGACATTTTGGACCCTAGGTCGAACTGAGTGATTTGTTCCTGGACCGGACCACTTGGAGGTGATAGTGGAGGGTCTCAGCCAGGAATAAAATGTATTTCCAAATGAAGCTGAGACCTTTCACTATAGCCTCCAAGTGGTCCGGTCCAGGAACAAATCACTCAGTTCGACCTAGGGTCCAAAATGTCCCTTAGAGTGAAATATGAAAAATCTTTTTTTTAAATTTTTGTTCTACCTAAAACTATAGCGGTGAATAAAATATATATCAAAATGAAGCTGAGACCCTCCACTATCACCTCCAAGTGGTCCGGTCCAGGAACAAATCACTCAGTTCGACCTAGGGTCGAAAATGTCCTCTAGAGTGATATATGATTTTTAGTGAATAAAAATAATAATTTAACGTTATTTTTATAAATTTAATATGTGTGAGTTTTAATTGAGTGATAAAAAAATAGTGATTTTTTCGGCTTTTAAATAAAATTTTGTGTATGATAATAGTGCTGCCACATAATAAAAAATAAATTTATAAATGGGATTTTTTAATTTCAAACTAAAAAAATAATTATTTTGTAATTTTGTTGAGAAATAAGTAGTTTTATTTCTTTCTAACGCCACATCGAAAAATTATCACCAAAAAAAAAAAAAAATAAATAAATAAATAAATAAAACCATCCCAAAAAAACTATTGGAACAAAAAACTCGAAATTTCGGGAAAATATAAAAAATTATCGATATATCGGTAAAATATCGTCATATCGAAAAAAAAACTATCGCGTAATCCAAAAAAAAAACACTCGTGTAAGAAAAAAAATCGCCACAACGAAAAAATATTGCAAAAAAAACTATAGCGTAAAAGAAACCATCGTCATATGGGAAAAATATCGTCAGAAAAAACTATCGCCTATCAAAAAAAAATAAAAATATTTAAAATTATTATGAATCGTTAAATGCTATTTGCAAAAAATTTAATATAATAAACTTCAAAATAATTCAAAAACACCCCGCTGTTTATTTGATGACAACTTAAATTTGACGGTTACCAAAAAAGATTTAACAAAGTTTGGTTCAAAAAAATTTTTATACATGCAGTATGATACTTCAGAAAACTGAAGGCTACATGTCTAATCGAAACCACCTTGTAAAAATTCGTTTTGGTGGCCGTGTTAGTTTAAAAGGTGTGCCAAGTTTTTAAACTGTTAATATATTTATTTCTGGGCTGCCAGATCACTTACATTTATTTTAGTGACTGGTACGTTGCAGGCCGGCACCACTATCCCCGTTATTTTTTTATACTTTGTTTAAACAAAAACTATAGTGTACAGTGGGGCAGAATCGAAATTTTTTGGAAATAAATCTGAAACTTCTGATCGGATGGTTGAATTTTTATGAAATTTGGTATAGGCGTAGCAGAGGAGTGTGCAATGTTAAGTTTGGAAGGGGGGCACAACAAACCCCCTAGGGGCGGAGCTAAGGGAGCACAAAGTTACGTAAACAATTTTTAATCGCTTGCCAAATTTTTGTTTCTCGTCCGATTTCAAATATTTTTATATATTGTTGTAGGCCCTGATAAAACCTATAAAAAACATGCTTACGTGTCCTATTTATCTCTTATAGTTTTCGAGTTATTTGCGTTTGAATTTTTAAGCACCATAATTTTGCATGTTCTTGGTCCAGTTTTTTTCATATATCCTAGTTTTTCCGACCGTTTTTATTAGCTTTTTCTTAACTAGTTAAAGAACAAAATTATCTATTGAATAAAAAAATTTGCAGTCGATATCTTTACCGAGTCCAAAAATAAACGATTTTGAATTTGAAAATTGCAAAAAGACGTCTTTTTGCGTTTTTTTAGCCGAAAAAGTATCTACACTCTTTTTTATATAAACTAAAATTTTCTTTAGCAACATAAAATTATTTTGCACTTTTCTGAAAGATAACTTCACAGAGATGACTTTAAGATAAAACAAGCCCAATAATTCAATCGGTCATGGTACACACCCGAATTCGACCAATATATATAGATTTTTAACCATCAGTAATAGATAAATGCTGCAGCTATGTATCACCCGAAAGGATACCTGTACATTGCCACTAGATCATAAGTATATAAATTTGTAACCATCACCAATAGATAAATACATTTGCTAAATTTAGGTACACACCATAAACGTAAACTAATAAAATACTCATTGATTAAGTTAAAATATACATTTTTTGTTTGTTTTGTTATTTTAAATTCATTAATAGTGAATAATAATGAATGCTTAGAAAAGAATAAAGATTTACTTAAGTTTGGAAAATGTGGAAACCCTATTAAACATAAAAAATATTTATTAATTATTTTTATAAAAATATTTTGTACATATTATTAAAAGTATACAGAAATATTCATAATTTTCTAAGTAATTATTCACGCAAAGCTAAAGGTAAAAGTAGCAAGTTTGTAAAAATATAGTCATATATACAATAAATTGGAAATATAAAAGTTTAAAGGCGCCTATTTCTGAAATGATATTGACTTGAATCTTTTTGCAAAAGATCAAAAATTATACATGCTAAAGGATAAGCTTAATTTGGAATACATATTTTTGAAATTTCTTTCAATTTGGGGTTTTTGGATAAAATAAAAATTTTTTAATTGTAATAACATATTTTTTTATAAAAATATCTTAATGAAATTTGCAGGAAAAGTGGATCTCATTAATATAAATAAAAGCGCGTTAACCAAATTCCAACCGGGGGTAAGGTTTTCCTGAATTCCCAAAAAAAACTATTCAAAATTCCCAAAAATGGGATTTTTTACATTTTTGGCTATAGAATCCACATTTTTTCGAAGTCCCGTAGATTTTGATTTAAAACTTTTAACAGCATATTGAAGATTCTTAAAATATATTCCGCATGTCGATTCGTGCTTTGGGATTTGAGAAATCAAAAATTTCATATAAAATGGGTCGAATTCGGGAGGGAGTTAGTTATTGGTCTTCTTTTTATCTTGAAGTCATCTCTGTGAAGTTATCTTTCAGAAAAGTGCAAAATAATTATATGTTGCTACTTTTTCGGCTAAAAAAACACAAAAAGTCGTCTTTTTTGCAATTTTCAAATTCAAAATCGTTTATTTTTGGACTCGGTAAAGATATCGACTTCAAATATTTTTATTCAACAGATTATTTTGTTCTTTAACTAGTTAAAAAAAAGCTAATAAAATCGGTCGGAAATACTAGGATATATATGAAAAACTGGACCAAGAACATGCAAAATTATGGTGCTTAAAAATTCAAACGTAAATAACTCGAAAACTATAAGAGATAAATAGGACACGTAAGCATTGTTTTTTATAGGTCTTATCAGGGCCTACAACAATATATAAAAATATTTGAAATCGGACGAGAAACAAAAATTTTGCAAGCGATTAAAAATTTTTTACGTCAGAGGTACCTAACTTTGATCCCACTTAGCTCCGCCGCTGAGGAGTTTGTTGTGCCTCCCTTCCAAACTTAACATTGCACACTCCTCTGCTATGTCTATACCAAATTTCATGAAAATCCAACCATCCGATCAGAAGTTACAGATTTATTTCCAAAAAATTTCGATTCTGCCTCACTGTGCTGCGGTGAATAAAATGTATATCAAAATAAAGCTGAGATGTTCCTCTATTACCTCAAAGTGGTCCGGTCCAGGAGAAAAATCACTCAATTCGACCTAGGGTCCAAAATAATATATAAGTAAAATTTTAAAAATCGTTATTTTGCATTTTTTTTTAAATTTAATTATAGTAGCATCAATTAACATACATTATTTCGTCTCGAAGAAAGTATTTTAACCATATTTTTAATCTCTTACATAGTGTCTACATTAGAGATAGTTTTTTGTGGAAGGTGGCATCAGTTGCACAAATACAACAATATGGCGTATTCACTATTGTTTTTTTATATATGCAGTTTGACAACTGTAACAACCAAAATAATAATCAACTGCTTAACTAAGGTTACCTTGTATATATTCGCACTGATTTTCATAATATATAATATATATAATATATATACTTTCATAATATATATCGTTTATAGGAAGTTAATCCTTAGATTCCATGGTATGGGCCAGCAGCAATTTTGTGGGTCATTTCGGAGCAACACAATTTTCTCGGCAACGGCTCTTAGGATTTTTTGCACGATTGTCTGATTTTATTTTAAAAATTATCTACTGTCATAATCTAGTATGTACGTACATATATCGTTTAATATTATCTATAAAATTTTCTAAAATAAATAATTTTCTAAAAAAAAAATCCTATCAGAACTAAAAAAAAAAATATCTACAAAACATGCTTGAAAAATACAATGTAGATTCATTCGCTATTTGAATGTGATTTTTTTCTTTCTCGTTCTGTTAATTACCGTACTTGTCAATTGTGATAAAATTTCAAATTAACAATGCATTTTAAAAATACCTTTCTGACATATGCTATTGGTCTGTGTAGTCTTTGCTTTTGACAAAGTTCACTGGATGATAGTAAAACTCAAGCACAATAATACTTATCGTTTTTACTGTATATGAATATCTTTTACTAGTAACTTTGACACAGTTTATAAGTACAAGAAATATGAAAATTTGTGTTATTAATCTTTAATGAAATATTTATATTTCATGTTCAAAAAAACAGTATTTGTGAACCCCTTACAATTTGTGTACCGACCCCTGGCTGCGGTTTTTGAGCCGCCGGCGCCAATTTTTAAAAAAGCTGCCGACGCCGTTAAAGTTCTTCGACGTAGGTCTCTGACGAGGGAGTTTTTTTAGCAAGCACAAAAATTTTCCATTTCTCCAGTAAACAAGAAGATTTTTAATTTGTTAATGTTATATTTGTAATAAAAATTAAAATAAACTGGTGTAAAATGTTATTTAGGTCTTTAAGTCTATGAAAAATGTGAAGTTTTATGTAAATCCTCTCAAATTCAAGTGAAATTTATGTGCTAAAAATTCGACTTAATTTTTTTTGTACACAAAAAGCGCACCTAGGGGTGCTGCTCTACGCTAACGAAAGAAATAAATTATCGATGAAAATAAAAAAATACGGCTATAAAAAATGTTTTCAAACAACTTGTTTTTTGCATTTACGAAACTAGTTTAACACAAAAATTTTATATATTAATTGCAATACAAAATTCACAAATCCACAAACGCTTTAAATGCGTTTAATTAAACTTTTTATTTTAATATGCCTGCTAGCATTGTTAAAAATTCCACAGCAACAACAAACAGTGCTAGCAGAACGTATATCATTGATACCCAGTCAACAACAAATGCATTATCATGCTCCCTGTGATCGTAGTCGTAAAGTTTTTACCGCCGAATACGGTGAAATAAGTGATGGCCCATCCGGCTTAAACTATACCCAAGATTCTCACTGTGAGTGGCTGATAAAGGCTCGCAATGATAGTCAGTTCATAACCTTGACATTTCATAGTATGGGCACAGAGTGCTCCTACGATTATATATATGTGTACGATGGTGATTCCTTTAACTCAACACTGCTGGGCAGTTTTAGTGGGCGGACACAACCTCAGCGTTTGGTAGCACGTAGTGGCAGTGTAAGTTTGAGATGAATTTTCAACATAATGTTTGAGGCGAATGTATTTTTGTGTGTATTGGCTTTTTTCTCCTTCAGATGCTGATACTTATGTATAGTGATACAAATTATGTTTTGGATGGATTTCGGGCATCTTATTACATATCGAACTGTTTAAATAACTGTCATAGTCATGGAAAATGCGTGGGTCATCAGTGTGTGTGTCATGGCGAATTTGTTGGTCCTGATTGTGAGGATGAAGCCTGTCCAAATAAGTGTGGCGAAAGCCAGGGTAGAGGAAAATGTGTTAAAGGAGTTTGTCATTGCGAGAAGGTAAATAAAGATTGTTGTTATAATAATTGTAATGTTACAGCAATCATGTATGAGTTTTTGGTTTGCTTGTGAGTTTGAAATTGCTAAGCGAAGAGTTAAATACTTGAATTATAAATAAATAAATCAGATGGTTGTAATTGATCTCTGTCGTCGAAAGTTCTTAAGCTGTTGCTGGGTTGTTTCGGAACAAAGATCTAAATACTGTGGGAATGAACAAAATGGTTGGAAATATTTGACTATTTAGTATATTAAAAAATAATAGCTATTTTTTGCCCGATAATTATATTTTCGTTTCGATACTGAAGTGTAAAATATAAACGTTTTATAGGGTCAATGTATTTTTAGTTCATTTGTACAAGTTTGTTTTGACGCTGAAAATATGTATTTCATATAATATGTATTTCTCTCTGCTGTTTTTTTTTTTGAATTTTTAATATTTCTAAGTTTTTAGTAGCTTTTTTTTACTCGAGGAATCAGGCCGGGGCTAATTATATTCATATCTGGACCATATATCCTTTATTAGGAATTTAAGTGAAACATTCGGTGTAGCGGTTTCAACTCTTTCATCTTGTATATTTAAAGCTGAAGGAAATTTTTTGAGATAATATACTAAATTATATTACAAATCCCTATATCGGCAACAAATTTCGTCAAATTGAAATTTCAAGATTCTGGATACTATCAGAAAGATACATATCAAAGGCTTGTATTATTAAGGACTATCAGCAAAACATCAATTGTTGAAGAAAGAGTAAAAACTGTTTCTTTTACTAATTTTTCAACATTTTGTAATTCGGTATTCTACGATTTATATATTAATAATACTTATACTAACTAATCCTAAAACATAAAAATAAATTTTTAAACCCATATTCGCGAAGTTATGGTAGATAACACCTTTTTTTCTTCCTATCACAACAAAACAAAAAACGATGCATTACAATACCATTTGCTTTTGTTGGGATATTATTAATTATTATTTATTATTAAAATATTAGCAAAAAATTGATAGTTTTGTGTGAGCGTTTATGATGTTAAGATTTGTATGCATGCTTTACAAGACATAAAACTTTTTATTATATTATTTCTAGATTAATTTAGTGATATTTTTGCTACATATTTATTAAATCTTCCAGAAGATTATTTGGCGGTATCTTCTTTTTTCACCTAGATGATTATCTAGCAATATTGTATATTTTCCTTTCTGGCGTATTGATACGAATTCGAATCACTTGTGCATTTTCTCGATTGTAGGGATGGGAATATATTTTACAAAAAGGTTTTTGGGGATTTTCCCCACAACAATAAATTTAAATTTTTATTCTAGCTTAATTTTTTTAAAAAAGCTACTGGGAATAATAGCGCATAGAAAATGTACTAAACAACTTTTTTAGAAAATATATTCCAATAATTTAAATCTCTTCATCAACACTTTTTGTTGTTTTTTTTATTTTTTTGTTTACAAAAAGGAACTAACAATATGACCGTGAACCGTATTTTTATAATTCACTAAACAATTCCTAGTGCTATTTATCAGATATTTTGGTAGAATTAACCTTAAAAAAATAAGGTTTTAAATATTGAAACACCTAATATTTTAAATAAGTTTACAATTTTAGATCTTGATCGCTGACAAAGTGAACCGGTATGAGTCCAATGCTTTCCAAACCATCAATTACTTCGATTAAATATTTCTTTAAAAATTGAGTGTTACAACTGTTATTTACGAAATGGTAACATAAAGGTTGCTTAGAAAATTAGCCACCTATACTTTGGATCATAAAAACCATAACATTGGTGGCCAAACTTGATGTTCTATTTTCGTCGCCGTAGTCCGTAGTCAGTTTTCCTGTCGTAATATGTATGCATTTTTCGTCACTTGAAATATAAATATATTTTTTAATATTTTTTTTTTTTTTTTAGATAAAATTTTAATATTTCTTATTTTTTATATTTTGAATTGTCATAGGTGAATATTTGTTAAATGTGTTGTATTTATTTTTAAATTAAAACACAGCATGGAAACTGTACAGATTTGTATTTTCAAGACGGTTTTAGTATCAAAAAATACATACATTTTTTTACTAAATTTCAACCGTAATAAGCAATAAACTATTCGATAATAGAGAGTTTATTATTAAAAATTATTTTATTTTACATTAAATCCTGTTAAAATTTGAGATGATTTACCTAAATAAAACAAGACAGTGCGTACTTTTTTGTGTATATTTTTACAACCAAGCAAACTTTAATAAAGTGGTGAATATTTATAGTATTTTAGAAACACCACTACATTTTTTCACCACATACAAAGCAAAAGAAAATGTAAAAAAAAAAAAAAAAATTAAACAAAACTTCAAATAAAAAAAATATTTTCAATTTAAAACAAAAATTTTCTTTAAACATTTTGCAACTAAATTTTATTAAAAACAAATAAGCACGAATATATTGTATGTAAATATACAGTTCGTCAAATATACGTATTAAACGTTCATACAGTGTTCCCAAGATAACTTTCTGCATTTCAAGAAGCAATTCAAATGATAAATGTAAACAAAATTTTATATTTTTCGTTCTTAATTTTTATTTCTATTTTTTGTTTTTCATTTTTCAGTTTTTTGACCTAACAAGAATTAAAATTGACGACTCTAGTGATTCCACCTTGTGTTATTATATTACGGTTCAAACTAAATTTTAAAAAAATTTACTAATTTTTTCAAAAATGAACTATTTTTTTAATTTATATTGTTTCGTTTATAATCAAACAGAAAAATTATAAATTGCTTCCAAAAATCATCCAAATTTAATGAAATTTGGCACGAATATTAACATTAACACTGGTAATGCAAATACCGAGTTTAAGCATGAATTCCGCGATGGATCGCTATTTTCAATACTTCGAAAATAATACAAATTGTCTTTATAAAAATACAAATATTTTCCAAGATATATACAAAGCAATGTTCATTGAGGTTTATAAGTAAATGTAATAGAATTGTCTTTAAAACGATATCTGATATCTGTTTTTATTAATATTTCTTAAATAAAATTACGTACATATATACATTAACTTCATACATATACATGAACTTCAACTACGAACTAAGATAAAAAAGGACTTAATAACACTGTACCTTTTGTAAATAATAGCGATATTTAACATTTGACAAAAAATATATACGAGTAAGAAACGACTTGAAACCGAAAAAATGTTTGATGTATTAATTTTTTCGCTTTCTTTATTGATGAAAATTACCGTAAACTCACTTTTTATAAGATTTTATCAATCAAATTTTAAGTGTTCCATGTCAAGTATTTCCCAGTTTTTCAATAGTGCTATATCTTGTAAAGGAAAAATAAAGCATTGTTCTAAAAATTATTCTTAAAAACGATCAAAATTCATGAGAACTCTACAAATCGTTCGATTTGAAAACAATCGATTTCCATCAAATACCTGATTCTTCTGTTTTACATTACCATAAATTCTATATATTTTGCAATACTTGGTATAAGCTCCTTTCATTTTTATTATTTATAGAACTCACAAGATTCGCACAAATTTCTGGTGAATTGGAATACCAAGTATCCACGATTTTGTTCCACATTTCTTGGTTATTTTTAGATTTGAAACATTCTGTTTTATTTTAAAGAACTTTCATGGCGATGAAAAACTTCCCGATATCTTCAACAACCCGCCTGTGTGTTTGTCGGTCCTTTTTTGGTGTATTTTGCATCAAATCGTACATATGATTTTCCGACAGATCCAAACAAATTAATATTCGTTTCATCGAACCATCGCTCATTGATCCAGTTTTGTTGATTTTTGTATATTTTGTTTGCTTAGAAGTGGTACTTTTGTGGGACTACGCCCCTTATCATACGATTTGTTACTGGAGCGCATAATTATTTTTTGAAGGCTATTTGATGGTTTTTCGAACACTTACGCATTTTTTCGAATTGATAACCCATGCTCTTTCAGTTTAAGAATGACATTTCTACCATTATCAGTGTAATGTACTCCACGACCAATTCTGAAATACTCTCTTACCGAAAATACACAATTCGAAATATCACTTAAGCTTAGTTTTCAATACTATAACATATTTAGTGTAAAAAGTTAACTCAAAGTAATTTTAACGGAATTTCGTACAGTGTCCCTTTTATATTTCTCAAGTGATTTCTCTACTTTTCATAATTTTTTGTGAATAAGAATTTAATTATAAGAAAAGTAGTAACAACAAAACAGATTACTTAATCCTGTTATATTTAAAAAATTTTGGCAGAAGTTTTCAACCCAATATGTATCGCCCCTATTATTTTTTCCAAACACTATATGGTCTTGTCCCCACCCACGGTTAGGACCTCAACTTTGTCTAAAAATATTTCTGAATAAAATATTTATGCTGAAATTAGTAATTTTATTGACTGATTGATCAGAAAAGATATTGCGTTCCAATAAAAGATTGAATCTTGTTTGTGCTTACTCATCATTTCAACTTTTATAGCATACCACTCCAGAATTTAGCGTATTTGTCACAATGTAACCAAATATGTACAAAAATATTAAAAAAAAAACAATGAAGCAAAAACAATTCTTTTCGAATAAAATGATTCTGTTTCTATACCTCGGGGTTCATTAGTGAAGAACTATGAGGTATTCCTCTGTATAACTATAGTTACTCTATGTTATTCTATTATTCTATCATGAATTTATATATAAATACATGATAGAATCATAATTTCATAGATAGATAGATATATTTTACAACTACTGCGTGATCATTTTAATGAAAAAAGTCAATTTTTGAAACAAGATTTCCCCGAACTGGAATTCCTTGTATTTTGTCTAAATTTTATTTAGGTCCAAACATTAACATTATTTCTCAAAAATATGCTTAAAATCCAAATTTAAAGTTTTTCGGTTCATGGTCAATTCAAAAACACTTCAGTTCTGACCACGTAAAACTTTATTTAGATATCTCCAACGGTTCACAAGTTACCGAACTATTTCTAAAAATCGATTTGAGACCAATGTGCAGCAGCAGGAACTGTTAAATAATTTCCGATCTTTTTTACGAAATTATAATTAAAATTAAAATTTCACATAACTATTGTTGATGTGGTACATTTATTGTATCACATCTCCACTCAGAGGCCAATGTCGGTCCAGTGTGAGTCCCTTCAATAGTAATAGAAGGAAGAGAAAAGATTAAGAAAACAGTGATAAAAGGAAGAAACTAAAAATGTTATTAGGAGATACCCCTAACATCCACTGAGCCAACTTAATATTCCGAACGTCAGTCGAGAAATTGCCTGTCTAACCATTTCATCCTACGATCTGTAATCGTAGACAGTAACACACAATATGTTCAATAGACTCATCAACGTCCTCACACATTCTACAAAAATTGGAATTGCTAGCGTCCCATTTAGACCTCATCTTCCCTATAATGCAATGGCCCGTTATGATAATTTCATAAGACTGGAAGGAAATGCCACTAATATAGGTCTAAATAATGCGAAATACAAAAGCTATAAATGTGGTTTTGGAGCAGTAAGATCCTTGTAAGCTTAGAATTCCAAAAATTGGAAAATTCGGAAAAATAGGACAATCAGGCATTTAGCATTAATGCTTGATTGTCCTAAGAGGGCAGACCAACATATTGTTTTCAATACTAAAATATAACATTACTCAATTTCATTATTTTTCTTACTAATTTAAGACATATTCCAACGAAATCAAGATTGGTGTTATGTTTAAATTACTTAAATTACCAACAACTCAATTGTGACTAAAATATTCAGAATCACTATTTAAGGATTTTGAACATCACAATACTTTAAAAATAAAATAAAAACACGCAGATAACCCACTTTTTATTCGAAAAAATTATGTGTTTTGTAAATAAAAGTTCCTTTATGGCTCAAAATCAAGCAATGAAAAGAAAAAATGTCTAATAATTGTTTTGAAAACAAAAAATAAAGGACATAAAATAAAGGTTGCGTCAAAAAATATTTTGGAAATCTTGAAATAGCCCTTATAGAATAAAAGCCCTCGATATACTTCTTGATACATTTAGTAAAATCCGATAAGTAAATAATTCGTTATTTTAGGGTTACAGCGGTAGACTATGCGATTTACATGAAAACCCCCCAGGAGGTAACTGGCGTTGGCTAGCTACCGATGCTGAAGGCATGACAGCACGTGCTGCTCACACTGCAGTCTATATTGAAGAAGAAGATTCACTCTACACTTTTGGTGGTTACGATCTTAACAATGTCATTAGTACTCTACAGGTAATTGCGAATAAAATGATTTAAAACGTTACTAAACAAATACAAAATTTATTTTATATAATTTAAATAGATATACCGCTTTCAAACAAGTCAATGGGTCGATGAATGGGGTATAGCGTTACAAAATCGTCGTCATTATTATCATCAACCTAAAATAGATCATACCTTATTGAAGGCTGTTTTACAACACAAAAACGAAGAGGAAGCCAAATTGTGGGGTCTAAATAGTGACGTTTCTATATTTCGTAATATTCTCTACACTTTAGCTGAATCCAATTTACATCAACGTCGAACACGTAGTTCGCAGCTCTTGACGACGGTGAATGTAAACTCAACTGATGAAGAATTGTCGGAATACTTGGAGGATATTTTGGAAGAAGTTACCGATAATAAACCCCATGGTCGTTATGGTCATGCTGCCGCTGTAGTTCCTGGAGGTTTTGTTATATTTGGTGGAAAACAGGCAAATGGAAGTTTCTTCAATGATTTATGGTTTTATAATCGCACCGAAAGTGGCGGTAAATGGAAACAAATGGCCTTACAATCAAAATTGAAACCTGAACCTGTGGCTAGGCATACTTTAACTTATGCTGGTGACTATTTGTATTTGTTTGGCGGCAGTTTACAGACAGGAGAATTTTCATCAGAGTAAGATTGTAGTTTTATCATAGGAATATTTATAGAAGTATGTGTTAAATTTTTTTACAATTCACTTTTAGCATATATCGTATACGTTTTCCTATTACAAGCCTATACAACGATAGTATTGAACCGGAATGGGAATTGGTACATCCTAGAGGAGGCAAGAAATTGGATGTTCGGCTGGCAGCCCACACAGCAGTATACTACAAGGCCACAAATTCCTTAATAGTATTTGGCGGAATAATGACCAGTCTGGCAAGATTTTCAAAACTCTCAGATCGTATTTTCGCCTTTCAGTTGGATAAATTACATTGGACTGAAATTTTATATCCACGTACAGCTTTGAGAGATACCAATATACCAAGGGAAAGAGCATTTCACACAGCAACTGTAAGTGGCAATTATATGATTGTCTTTGGTGGCTACACACATCGCCATAATAAAGACGAAATATGTTATGATAATCAAATGTATTGGTATCATTTATCCTGTCATATTTGGATCAATCAAGAAGTATCTGCTGAGGACAATATCTATCCCAAGAAGCAAGGTGTATTTGCACATGCTGCGGCACTGCGTAAAAATAATACTCTGCTAATAGTGGGGGGTTATCATGGCAATGTTAATGCTGATCTCTTCGCGTATGAATTGCCTCAAGTATTGAGAGCAAATGGTATTTTTGGTTATAATCCAGAAATGGCTTGTCGTTATCATAATTCTCACACGGCTTGTTTATCAAATCCCGAATGTGGTTGGTGTTCGGCCGATAGCAGTTGTTATGGACGAACTATTGGGGCTAATTGTACCAGTAATTTACAAACATCTCGCTGTCCTGGAATATGTCCTTCTTTGGGTGATTGTCACTCGTGTCTAGTACATGGTACTCAATGGCTGAAAACGATGGAGGGAAATGACAATTATCTTTCGGTAGCCAGCAAACTGGGTTTAAATGAATGTACTTGGTGTGTACAAAATGCAAAATGTCATCATCGTGACGATAATTATGGTATATGTGGAGAAGATACGCCATCACACAGTCCCGGCTGGTGGGGTGAACAGGGAACTGAAATTCGTCACCCATCACAGTGTACACAAAATGATCGTAGACCCGGCTTAACTTATATTAAATATCATTTTCCGGTAAATTTAACAATGCCAGATTTTGTGGCTATAGTAAATGCTACAATGGTGGATTTTTCTTCTCCTACCCCTACTACGCAATACGAACAAAAATTGGAAGGTGAAATGCTGGCCAGATTGTTAGGTTTTGTAAGACCACAAAAGCATTGGGAAGAAGAACCAGCTGAAATACAAGTCTGCACCAGTTACTCAAATGCCGTCTTAAAAGCTGGACTTGGACGAGATTTGAATGCTCTTAATGAATTGATTAAACAATCCTCGAATCAATCCGAATGTAAAAATGTTGAAATACCCAGCACTGAACAGCCGTTCCTAATTGATTTTCAGGCACGACGAAGAATTGGTTTAAATAATATCTATAATACTTACCAGAAGACAAAAATGGAATTGCAACATATCTTTCATGGCAATCTAAATGCATTTACTTTTGAATATTTGGAACCATATTATTCAGGGGAAAATTGTAGCCAATACACAAATTGCTTACAGTGCCTAACTGATAACGCTTGTGCTTGGTGTTCGCTTAAATCTCAATGCATGTCTAAGACCGTTAACGAAACAGAAGTTTGTAGTTTACAAAACCAAGATACTAATGGAACAACAATTTTATGGGAATACTTAATCAATCAGCCGAGTCATTGCGCTAATTGCTCGAACTACGTGTCGTGTGAGGAATGTGTTGAGTCGAATTTGTGTGAATGGTGGGCGGAGGAAGCTCGTTGTGCCCGCTTGGGCAAATCTGAGAATAGTGTACGATCTTTACTACAGTGTCCAGTGCAATGTAGGCTACGCACGAACTGTCATGATTGTTTAAATGAAAGAGGTCGTTGTGTTTGGTGCGAAGCCAGGTCAGCTTGCTTCAGTTTTGCCGTCTATACCAGTGAATATCAATTTGGAATGTGCCGAGAATGGTTGGATCAATCAGTCAGCCTTCACCAGACATCGGAAGAAACAAATACTTTACAACATTCGAGACCCTCAGCTTTGATACCCATACATCAGCAAGCACCACCCAAGCAACAGTGTAAGTCTTGTGCCCAATATCGCAACTGTACAACATGTTTAAGGACCCTCAGCTGTGGTTGGTGTTTCGATCGAGATAATCCCATCGAAGGCAAATGTATGCAGGGTGATTTTAGTCGTCCTTTTGGTAATTGTTCTCTGGCTTTGAATAGCTCTTCTGCTCACGATGCCGAATGGGCCTATGCCCAATGTCCGGACGTTGATGAGTGCGGTTTGGGTCTACATGATTGTCACAAAGAAGCCAAGTGTACCAATACTCATGGCTCTTACAATTGCCATTGTCGTCGTGGTTTTGTGGGAGATGGGCGTTTGACCTGTTTACGCACTTGTTTTGAATCATGTGTTCATGGTTATTGTTCAGGTGCCCCGGATTATGTGTGCCGTTGTGAATTGGGTTGGACGGGAGCAGATTGTTCCATAAATTGTGGATGTCACAATCATTCGACCTGCAATGAAAGGGTGGGCAAGTGTGATTCCTGCCAGGCCTGGACTGAAGGGGAACGTTGTGAACGTTGTAGACAGGGAAGTTATGGTAACGCCACATCTGCGGCTGGATGTACACCTTGCGAGTGTAACGGCCACGGAAATCAAGATTTGGGTATTTGCAATGTCAACAATGGTGAATGTTATTGTAAAGATAATACGGTGGGTATTAAGTGTGATCGTTGTTCACCGGGTTTTTACGGTGATCCTAAAGATGGCGGTCAGTGTTATTATCGTTGTGAGTCCAGAGGCATGCTACGTGACATAGGACGCAGTGGTATAGGTTCTTATAAGGCCTATAAATCACCTTGGGGTGCTAAGTTGGAGGTTAAAGAATGTTTATGGATTTTGGAACCTAAAACTTTACATGCTGAAAAGTCTTTACTGCAGGTGGAATTTGAATGGAATTCATTGGCTATGGATTGTGATGATAATGCTGTATATATCTACGACAGTTTGCCAGATTTAACGGGTGTGTCGCAGCAAAATCAATTGATATCGGTAGTATGCAATCCCTATACCTCATCCCATATTATAGAAGCTAGATCCAGCCATGTCACCGTCTACTATAAACAAGGTGGAGGTCAAAGAAAACATTTTGGATTTAATGCTTTGTACACGGTAAAGAATTGTGTTGCCAATACCTGTCTACATCCACACATTTGCGATGATCAGCAGAGATGTGTGTGCGCAGCTGGATATGTGGGGGCAAAATGCGAAATAGAAATCTGTCCGCGCAATTGTAATGCTAAACGCATGCAGGGTTATTGTGATACTGATTATGGCCGATGTATTTGTAATCAAGACTGGGGTGGCAAAGATTGTGGCACATCAATTAAATTAAACCAAATAACCGTAACGGAACTATTCAATACCATGTTGCTTTCAGAGTCTTTTGAACATTTACGTAAAACTATACCACGTTTTGGTCATACAGTCTGTGCTGATCGCCGAGGTTCTCTATGGATGTTTGGTGGTTATTCTCCTTCCCACGGACCGCTCAACGATTTTCGCCAGTTTGATACAAAAAATGGTACATGGATGCAAGTGACCGTAGAATCTACACCAGAAGATAAAATGCCTTTGGGTCGTTATTTTCATGCTGCCGAAATTTATGTTAAAAAGCAAACTATATTTATTTATGGCGGCATTACAACAACCGGTATTTCTACAGCGCCCAAACCCGAAATTTTAGCCGACTTCTGGCAGTTTTCCATACAGAATCAACGATGGTCGGAGTTAGACTTATTTAGTCATCGCATCAAACCTCCGGCTTTGGCCGGTCATACACTCACTTATACTAGAAATAACGAAAAAGAGTCTTTGATTTTAATTGGTGGCATAACTTTAAATAAATCCCGCCAATTGGAGTTATGGGAATTTAATTTAGAAACCTTTAGATGGGAGCAGTTATTGGCTTTGGGTGTTAGGATGCCAGTGTTATATGGTCATACCACCGTATACCATAATGAAAAACATATAATGTACGTATTTGGTGGCTATTCAACAGAACCGCAGAATAAATTGTATGCTTTGCATTTGCAAAAGATGACTTGGACTGAATTACCTCCCTTTAGGGATCTAAATAGACCAGACTCATTGCTGCCTAGAGCCAGATACTTCCATTCAGCTGTTACAACCGATCAGTATATGATCATATATGGGGGACGTAATTCCCCATATAATTCCAGTGATGTTTTAATCGCTTACGTCTACAACTGCAATCAATGGATACGTCTCACGGAAGATGTACAAATTGTGGGCAGCTTACAGACTTCAACTTACGCCGAGGACATTTCTCTGGATCACGACAATAATGCCATCTATGTTATTGGTGGTTGGGATGGTAGTGCCGCTCAAAGTCATGTCACAAAAATTGTCTTACCATACGATATTTGCCAACTCTGGAGTGCCGGTAAATATTTATGTCGTCATTATATGGGCTGCAGTTTCTGCACAGTATCAGCCAATTTTGTTACTTCGTCTTACTGTTTCTCTCATGGCCATAGTAATATCTGCAACAATGGTAATGGAACTTTGGTATACAACCATGGAGCAGCCTGCGATGATGCCTGGATGACTAGACGTAATTGTTCCAGTTTTTCCACTTGCACTGCTTGTTTAGCTTCATGGCCTTCACATGTAGAGACAACGCCTGTGTGTCAATGGTGTGATGAATGTGGCATAAAAGGAAGATGTGTACCGGCCGGAGTGGACTGTGAACGGCGCAGTACTTGGTGTACAAAAGAAGTGAGTGTTGGTCTTTTGAATTTATGTCCACAGCCCCAATGTCATACACTACACTGTGAGGCCTGTATATTAAATGAAAACTGTGAATGGGCCCAAAACGAATTGGGTACCATAGAATGTATTACTAAAGAACTGGTGGAAAAAAATCAATACAAAATTATTGGCCAGTGCCCGCAACCCTGTCATCATTACACTAACTGTTCAAACTGTTTAACTAACATGGATGGCGAACAGCCCAAGGTTTGTAAATGGTCAACTATGCTCAATACTTGCCTCTCGCCTCAAACTCAACCAATATTATGTGCCGGTGGCGTTTGTGGCCTAGTGCTGGAAACAAATGAAACTGATCATTGTCCAGAGCCGTGTCACGTATACACACAATGTTCCACATGTTTAGAACATGCACATTGTGGTTGGTGTGCTAGAGAAGGTTATAATGGTGACGGTATCTGCACCGAAGGATCATTGGAAAATAAACAGGAATATCCATCAGGTTCAACTTGTGATCTTATATACGCATCGCTGCGCAATGATTCTCAATTGACGCCTGCCGATGTGGTCACTTGGAATTATGTAAAATGTCCCATAGAAAATGAATGTACTAATGGTCATCATCATTGTCATCCCATATCGGAAAGATGTATAGATACGGTAAATGGTTATCGTTGTGAGTGTGGTGAAGGTTACAAATCTGAGAATGATACTTGTATACCCGTTTGTACTCAGGGCTGTGTGCGTGGTAATTGTATTTCGCCTAACAAATGCGAATGCGATTTTGGTTATGTAGGAGCAAATTGTAGTATACAATGTCTCTGTAATGGTCACTCGAACTGTAAAGGTCCCAATCTTCTCGATGAGTGCATAGAATGTCACAACAACACCATGGGGGCTCAGTGTGAAAAATGTCAGCCCCTATTTGTTGGCGATCCCCGTGAGGGTAGAGCATGTGTTCCTTGCCATGAATATTGTAATGGACACACAGATTCCTGCATAGCACACGATTCAGACCCCGTATTCTTTAACATGACACGAGTAGAGCTAGAACGCAATCTACCCGAAGGACCTCTGGCAAATGCCACCTGTTTGCGTTGCGCCAACAATACTGCCGGCGAACGTTGTGACACTTGCATTGTTGGCTATTTTCGTGGTACAGACAATCATCGCAAGGAATGTAGACCTTGTCAGTGTCATGGGCATGGTAATATATGTGATCCGGTTACTGGTGAAAAATGTAATTGTGGCAATAATACGGAAAGTGATGCTACATGTACTGCAGGAGGTGGTAAAAATTCAGCCCATCTTTGTTGGAGTGTGCAATGTTCGAAATGTCGCGATTCATATGCTGGTAATCCAATTGATGGTCATCAATGTTACAAGCAAATAACAGTAGAATCGCGCATGTGTTTTGATGCTAAACCAATAGGTGAGTTATATCAAACGATTTTTTTCATAATTTCCATAACTACTAACAACAGTTATCTGTAATAAAGGCAAAATAAGAACATTTAGTAATAAATATAGAACTATTTATTTTGTGTAGGATTGAATAATGTCGACGGGTTGTCCCTTCATAGATCATAACAGAATAACTTTCAATTTAAACTTTACGAGATTCAAGAGATAACCTTGAAAATCGAAAGAAAGACTAATTTAGATATCTTTAGGTCTAATGTTGAAGCCGATTTCAAAGGGAACTTGTAGTGTTAAGGCAAATTTATAACTATCTTGTCCAGAAGTATTTTCTTTAGTGTTTCTTAATTGGCTTCAACATCCAAGCAAGTGAAAAGGTAGTACAAAGAGCTTATGAAGGAACACAGTTGATGCGCATGACATTTGTATAGATCAAAGCACACCTTAAAAGTAAATCTATTATTAACAATACCCTCATACCTCATCTTTAAATAATGTTAAAAAGTAGCAAGGTAACATCTTTCTTCAGAAAATAAAACGCTTGTAGACTCAATGAGTTAGGTTTAGTAAGGTCTAATAGAAAAAGTCATTCCAGGAATCTAAATGATATCTATTTATAGTAACATATATTAATTTAGGATCTTATAATAATATGATAAACTGTACGATGATCGTACAGACAAATTTAGAAACCAATTGAATTAGTAGTGGGGAAATGAAATTTTAAATCTGTCGATCAAAATATTTATACCAAATTTACTAATAAAGTTGGAAAATAAACAAAAATATCATTACAAGTTATTCTATATTGTTAGTAAAGTATTTATCGAAGCAAAAATATTATTGAACAAAAACTTACATCCCAATAAACTAAACGATATTATAACGACATCGAAACGACCACTGGAGGTCCGCAGTAACGTTTTAGGGGGGTCGGCAAAGAGGTTTATAATAGTGTATTCATTCCTTTTCCGATCCAAGATTCAATTTTGGTATAAAAACATCTGATGAAGACACTAAGTCTTCTATTGTCTATTTCTCGTGAGTGTTTCCCGTGAAATAGAAGTCTGGTTGAGAAGATCTACTTTAGTGAAGTGTGTCATCTATTATGCGCTGCTAAAACAGCCTAATGCAATTGATCAATATGAAAGGAGCATTGAACGAAAAAGTGACATATTTCCCGATTTTCTATTACTACTACTTCACCATTAACTTTAAAAACACATTTTGTTGGAAAGTATTTGATCTTCCAAAACCCAAAAAAAAGTTCTTGAAATTCCTGCAATTAACCAAACTTCTTTCAACTCCATCTTAATTTTTTTATTGTTATTAATTTTTGATAAAAATTCAATAGTTCTAAGAATTTTGCAAATTAATAACAGCTCTGGCAATGGACTTTCACATCTTAGATAGATAGATAGATAGATAGAGAAGGTAGATGTGATACCAGATAGTACCACATCTCCACCCAGAGACCGATCCCGGTCCATTGTGAGTCCCTTCAACAGAATAGTTGTGAAATAAGAGTATAGAATATATAAAATTGAAAATACAGAGTTCAGAAAAAGTAAAGTGAAAGATAAAAAGGGAATAGAAATGTAGCGAATCACAGAGGGGGACCAGCAATGCCACCAATCCCCCTAGGGTTAAACCCTTGATTCTCCCTCAAGCAGCCAATTCCCATGACGAAGCCTATGACGTCAACAAGATCTACGTCCCGAACGTCACCTAGCCCGTCGAGGAACTGTCTACCCAGCCACTTCATCCTACGATGCTGTAATCGCGGACAATGGCACACAATGTGCTCAATAGACTCGGTCTCATCGATGTCCTCACACAGTTTGCAAAAATCAGAACTGTTAGCGTCCATTCTAGACCTCATCTTCCCTATCAGACAGTGACCCGTTATGGCCCCTATCATGACCCTCAAGCTCTTCCTATTCATGCCCAGGAGAGTGGTAGTGTCTGCCTTGTCCAATACCGGCCATATCGCCCTCGACACCTTGCAGTCCTCCCTACTTTCCCAAGCCGAATTGGTTCTGACCAAGATCCAATCATTGATCTTCCCATAGAAGAAACTTAGTGGTGGTTTCACAAATGTCTCTCTCTCCGAGACGTTCCCTGCCGCACCTTGCCTTGCCAGTTCATCAGCCAATTCGTTGCCTGAAATATTGCAATGGCCAGGCACCCAGCAGAGTCTCACCATGTAGTCCTCCATCAACTCTCTCAGTGTCTTCCTACAGGCAGCCACCAGCCTGGATCTCACCAAATGTGTCCCCAAGGCCTTTAGAGCCGCCTGACTGTCCACATAGAGAGTGACCTCGGTACCTCTCGCAATGTTTTGCCTGATCATCTCCGCGGCCCTCAGGATGCCGAGAATCTCAGCCTGAAAAACACTGCACTCATCAGGGAGTCTAAAAGAGCCCTTCAGATTCGTGCCCATAATATAGACCCCCGCCCCGGTACCCTCGACCATCTTTGATCCGTCCGTGAACACTGCGCAACCCTCATATAGTCTCTCAGTGCCGGACCAGACCTCCCTATCAGGTATCACCACGACAGGACCTACTCCAAAGTCCGATTCAGCGGCCATGTAATCTGATGCCCCCGCAGAGCTCAGATTAACCTCACCGTAACTGATCTCGTAAATGACCTTGGAGTGACCTGCTCTTGATGAGCCTAATAGTCCCAATTCCCTAAGTCTCAGTAGAATCTTTGCTGCCATACCCCTCACAAACTCTTCAATAGGTAAGAGATGAAGTATGACATCCAGAGCCGCTTGTGGTGTGCTTCTCATTGCACCTGTAATGCCAATCGAAGCACACCTTTGCGCCTTCGACAAAAGGCTCCTATTGCTCTTGCGTTCCAGTGCCTGCCACCAGACAGAACAACCATATGAAAGGATTGGTCTCACCACCGAAGTGTAAATCCAATATACAACTTTCGGTTTGAGTCCCCAACTCTTACCTATGGAGTTTCTACAGGTGTAGTAGGCATTGAGGCCACGCTTGAGTCTTTCCTGAACATTCCTCTTCCAGTTCAGTTTGCTATCAAGGAACACCCCCAGATATTTCGCTGAGTCTGAAAGCTTCAGTTCAGTCCCACATAGTACCGGTAGTCTGAATTTCTCTACCTTGTACCTCCTAGTAAACAGAACCAACTCTGTCTTTTCCGGGTTCACTCCCAACTCCTTATCAGCAGCCCACGAGGACAGCTCACCCAGCGCTGACTGCATGATCTCACTGATTGTGGGAAGAAATTTTCCCTTTACCAGTATGACCACATCATCAGCATAAGCCACGATCTTCCGCCCTCTACTGTCGAATTGACGCAAAATCACATCGACAGCCATTAGCCACAGCAGGGGTGAGAGCACTCCCCCTTGCGGAGTTCCCCTAGTCACTAGTTTTCTTAAGCATACTCCACCCAAGCTTGAATTGATAATCCTGCTGCTCAGCATGAGGATTATCCATTCGATCAAGAAGTCATGTACCTTAAGATTCACCAGCGCCTGCTTGATAGCGTCAATCTCAATATTATTGAACGCTCCCTCAATATCCAAGAACGCGGCCATGGTGTACTCCTTATACCGAAGCCCTTGTTCTATATAACCCACCACATCACTTAGCGCACTCTCCACAGATTTACCTTTCAGGTAAGCATGTTGAGCACTACTCATGATGCTGGAGCTACCAGACGATCTTAAATATAGATCTATCAGTCTCTCTAAAGTCTTCAAGAGGAAAGACGATAGGCTGATAGGTCTATAATCCTTGGGTTTCGAGTGACAGGTCCTTCCACCTTTCGGTATGAATATAACCCTAACCTCTCTCCACCCCCTTGGAATATGTCCATGTATTAGACACCCCTTAAAAATCTCAGCCAGTAGTTTACGGACCACCAACGGTGCATTCTGCAACATGGCCGGAAAAATACCATCCGGGCCTGGTGACTTATAAGGCTCGAATGAATTCACCGCCCATGTGACCTTCTCCACCGTTATTAGGTCTCTTACCACTGTTCCAATCATCCCACTGGTGGACTCCGTAAAGAAGTGTTCTCCCTCACCCGATTCCTCCACCAATGGATCCCTGCAACCCGGAAAATGGGTTTCCAAAAGTACATTAAGTGACTCAGAACTAGACTCCGTCCATGAACCATCTGATCTCTGGATACTCCCTGGAACGCTAGGGTCCTTTGACAGTATCTTCCTGAATCTGGAAAGTTCATTGACCGAGTCAATGGCCTCGCTGAACCTAATCCACGAGGCTCTTTTAGCTCTTCTAATGTCCTTTTTGTACTTATTGAAACACACTCTATAGGTGCCCCAATCCTCGTCCCTACCAGATCCATGGGCCTTGTTGTACAGCCTTCCAACTGTGGTCCGTTGAGCCTTCAACTCCTCCGACCACCAGACTGGCTGTTTCCTTTTACCCGGATAGCTCACCGGGCAGTTAAGCTCATAGCTTCTGTTAATGGACCCTGTTACCTTCCCCACTATTTCGTCAAGATTTTCTCTCGACAAGATCTCCATTGGAGTTCCAGTCAATCTTGACCCCAGATCCCGCCCGAAGGCGTCCCAATCTGTCCTCCTAGGATTCCTGAAAGGTTTCCCCTCAGAACCTCGGAAGTTCAGACTAAAGGTTATCCTACCATGGTCAGAGAAAGTACATCCCATGGCTACCCTCCAGTCTTCAACTAGGTCTCTCGAGTTGGTCAGTGTGATGTCTATTACTGAATTCCTATCCTTCGTTCTGAACGTAGGAGTATTACCCCTATTACAGATTAAAAGATCATTTGCAATGCTACCCCATTGACTGTCTTATTCATCTTAATTTCGAATTATTATAACACACAAAAATATAAAAAGCGTGTGTCAAATGGTAGCAAAGTTTTGTGGAAAATTTCAATTTTCCTATGGTGAACAAATGTTACACTTTTACTATGCCAAATGAAGTTTCTTTCCATGTTAGATTTTGACATATTTTTTTAATAAAACTTTTTTTTAATAAAAATTTTTTAATAACTTTAATATATGTTGAATAATTATTTATTTTTATGAAAAAATAATGCTTTTATAAAATAAACATTAAATTGCGCCAACGATTTTAAAATATTTTATTATTTATTTTATGATTGTCAAAATTTTCTATTCGTTTGTCAAAAATTTATGAAGACCTGTGGCCATAGATTAGATAGATAGATAGATAGAGAAGGTTGTCGTGTTACAATCATTGTACATTACATAGAGACGGATATCGGTCCATTGTGAGTCCCTTCATTCAAACACGACAGAAAAAGGAGAGGAAGAAAAGAAAAGAGGAAAAAGCAACAAAAATTCAATATGGGTGAATTAGCAATTGTAAAAATTCCTAACTACCTCCCAGCCTATTTCCATTACAAAGCCTATGACGTCTAAAAGTTCCTTGTCCCAAACGTCATATAGCCCGTCGAGAAATTGACTGCCCAACCATTTCATCCTACGATGTTATAATCGCGGACATCCTCACACATTCTACAAAAATCAGAATTGCCAACGTCCCATTTAGACCTCATCTTCTCTATCAAGCAGTGTCCTGTTATGACTCCTATCATGATCCTCAAACTTTTCCTACTCAAGTCCAGGAGAGTATTTGTGCCTGTCATGTCCAGTGCCGGCCATAACGCCCTCGATACCTTACAGTCCACTCTGCTCTCCCAAGCCGAGTCAGTCCTGGCGAAGATCCATTTGTTGATCTTCCTGAAGAAGAAACGGGGGTTTCACAGTGGTCTCCGTCTCCGAGATATCCTTCTCTGCGCCTTGTCTTGCCAGTTCATCGGCTAATTCATTACCAGATATATTGCAATGGGCAGGTACCCAGCAGAGTCTCACCTGGTCGTGTTCTACTAGCTCTCTCAATGACTTCTTACAGTTGGCTACTAGCCTGGATTTCACCAGATGTGCCTCCAAGGCTTTCAGAGCCGTCTGACTGTCCACATAGAGTAACTTCAGAACCGCTCGCAACGTTCTGCCTGATTAGTTCCGCGGCCTTAAAGATGCCGAGAATCTCAGCCCGAAAAACGTCACATTTATCCGGGAGTCTAAATGAGCTTTTCAAATCCGTACCAGTACCAATGTCCATATTTGATCCGTCCGTATATACTGCACAGCCCTCGTACAGTATCTCGGTGCCTCCCTATCAGGTATCACCACAACAGGATTTATCACAAAGTCCAATTCAGTGGCCATGTAATCTGATGTCTCCGTGGAGCTCAGATTAACCTCACAACTGAGGTATACTGAACTCGTATACGACCCTGGAGTGACCTGTTCTTCATGAACCTAATAATCCTAATTCCTTAAGTTTTAGCAGACTCCTTGCAGCTATACCCACAAATTAACCAATTGGTAAGAGATGAAGTATGACGTTTAGAGCCGCCTGTGGTGTACTTCTCATTGCACTTGTAATGAAAACTGAAGCACACCTCTGTGCATTCGACAAAAGGTTCCTACTACTCTTCCGTTCCAGTGCCTGCCACCACAGAACAACCATATGTAAGAACTGGTCTCATTACCGAGGTGTAGATTCAATCCACTACCCTCGGTTTGAGTCCCCAGTTCTTACTCCATAGAGTTTCTACAGGTACAGTAGGCATTAAGGCCACGTTTGAGTCTCTCCTGAATATTCCTCTTCCAAGTCAGCTTACTATCAAGAAATACTCCAAGATATTTCGCTGAGTCGGATAGTCTTAGTTCCGTTCCCCCCAGTACCGGTAATCTGAAATTCTCTACCTTGTACCTTGTAGTGAATAGAACCAGCTCCGTCTTTTCAGGATTTACTCCTAACCCTCTATCAGTGGCCCAAGAGGACAGCTCACCTAGCGCGGACTGCATGATCTCACTGATTGTGGGGAGAAATTTCCCCTTTACCAGTATGACCACATCATTAGCATATGCTACAATCTTCCGTCCCCTGCTGTCAAATTGGCGCAGAATCACGTCGACAGCCAATAGCCACAATAGGGGTGAGAGATCTCCCCCTTGCGGTGTCCCCATGCTTGAGTTAATTATCTTAATTATCTGTTCAGCATGAGGATTATTCACTCGATCAAGAAGTCATGTACCATGATCCACTAGCGTCTGCTTAATAGCGTCAATCTTGATATTATTGAACGCTCCCTCAAAATCCCAGAACGCCATGGTAAATTCCCTGTACCAAAATCCTTGTTCTATATAGCTCACCACTTCATGAAGCGCATTCACAACAGATTTACCCTTCAGGTAAGCATGTTGAGCACTACTCATGCAGTTGGTGCCAATAGACGATCTCAGATATAGATCTATCAGTCTTTCTAATGTCATCAAAAGAAAAGACGATACGCCTATAGGTCTATAATCGTTGGGTTTCGAGTGACATGTCTTACCACCCTTAGGTATGAATATGACCCTTACCTCTCTTCATCACCTTGGTATGTGTCCGTGAAGCAGACACCCAGTAAAAATATCCACAAGTAGTAGACGAACCGCTACCGGTGCATTCTGTAACATAGTCGGAAAGATGCCATCCGGGCCAGGTGATTTATAAGGCTCGAATGTATTAGCCGCCCATGTTACTTTCTCAACCGTGATCAGGTCCCTCACTATCGTTTCACCCATCCCGATGGCGGACTCTGTAAAGAAGAGCTCTTCTCTGCCTGATCCTTTCATCAATCGGTCCCTATAACATGGAAAATGAGTTTCCAAAAGTACATTAAGTGACTCAGAGCTAGACTCCGTCCATGAACCATTCGATCTTTGGATACTGCCCGGAACACTAGGATCCTTCGACAGTATCTTCCTGAATCTGGATAGTTCATTGTCAGAGTCAATCGTCTCGCTGAACCTAATCCTCGAAGAGCTTTTAGCTCGTCTAATGTCCTTTTTGTACTTATGGAAATTCAACCTTTAGGTACCCCAGTCCTCATCCTTACCAGTTATATGGGCCCTGTTATACAGCCTGCCGACTGTGGTCCTTTGAGCTCTCAGTGATCACCAGACCGGCTGTGAGTTCATAGCTTCCTATGATAGACTCCGTCACTTCGCGTCAAGACTGTCCCTCGACATAAATTCCCTAAGAGCTTCAGGTCTTCTTGAGCTTCTTGGTCCCAAAACACGTCCGAAAGCGCCCCAGTTCGTCCATCTAGAATTCCTATAAGGTTTCCTCTCTGAACCCAGAAAGTTCACCCTAAAGGTTATCCTGCTATGGTCAGAGAAAGAGCATCCCATAGCCACCCTTCTTTCCTCTACCAGGTCTCCAGAGTTAGTCAACGTGATGTCTATTACCGGATTCCTATCCTTCGTCCTGAACGTAGGGGTATTTCCTCTATTACAGATTAAAAGATCATTCGTTATAATAAAATCAAAAATTGACTCACCTCTCTTATCTTAATATCTCTGCTTACGCATTGGCATTGGCGTCACAACCGAGCAATAGACGTACTCCATTCATCCGGTGGTTCCGTCGCCTCATAAGGCATGTACACTGAGGCCAGAACAAGCTTACTACCTACTTCCGTCTCACCTTGCACGACCGTTAGGTCTCCATAACTGAAAGAATAAAGAAGAATCAACTAGAGTTCATTGCTCTCCAGGATACAAGTCCTTACCTTATCCCTAGTGGACGGCACGAACAATTTGTATTCTTTAGCCCTAAGACCACAGACCTGGTTGTTGTTTAGCCAAGGCTCTTGGATTAGGGCCACGTCCACATTGGTCTCATTGAGGTAGGTTATTAATTCGGTCGAGGCCGATTCACAATGATGCAGTTTTATCTGCACAATCCGCAGCGACTTTGGCCTTGTCATTTTCGGGTACCGAAATTTGAAATAGCCAAGCCCGAACGTAACAATCTCCCAATGAGTCCAATTTCCTCATAGATTTCCGATCTACTGCTAATCGGAAATCTTTTCCTTGGTTTTCTTTACAAGTCAATGAAGAGACAAGCTTCGATTGACTTGTATTGATCCCCTTATTCTGTTCTTCCAATATTCCCAGTATGTCTTCCTCCGGTTTAATGGGTGGTGGAATCCACAGCGTGACTATTGGTTGCAACGGCAATTCCGATGCAGGTATAACCTCCAGTTGCGCATGCGGGCAAAGGCTTCCACACCTGCTAATCGCGGCCTTCAGGAACTCAAAGGTTCCTTTATTACCGCAACAAACAGTTTTGACACCCTTTATCCAGTCTGTACCCATGACGGCTACTTCACCCGGCCTGTGCCTTACCTGAAAGATTTCGTCCATAAGCCTATCTTCAATCAGCCGCCACATTTCCGTACTGATTCTCCCATCCGAATCAGCACGATCAATGACTGCTGCTTGAAGAATGTCCGACTTGGACGAATCCTTCGCTTTTTTGAACGTTGAAGGTTGATCATCGCCCGATACTGCCCGCTTTACTACTCCATTGTGAGAACTTTTAAGCGAGCTACAGGTGTCTTACCAACCTTCTTCGCCGAGGATATCTGCTGATCATCCCCAGACCTTACTCTTTTTATGACCCTTTGGCAGGGCCCTTAAAAGAGTCATGTGGTACATGACCAGATTTCCTGGACATAGTGGGTATCTCATCTCCAGGCTGAGCTCCCTGATCTCGTTTGAGATTTATTAAGGACACTCGTAAGAGTTTGATCTACCGTCTCTACTCCTTTCCTCATTTGAGTTGCCTCACTACCAGTCCTAGCTATTTTGCCCATTCCCTTACGAGAACGCTCAAGACCACAGGATGGCTTGTGAGCACCTCCTTGCTTGTCAACAGCGACTTGTGGTTCTAAAGTGCTGATAGACTTCGTACTCGCACTAGGCTGTAATACAACTGACCTTTGTCATCAGCATCAGAGGGGAGCTGTTCTCGATTGGTTTCTTTTCGCACTAACTAATTATTCAGATCCTCGGCACTGCCACCTACCAGCTCGATCTTAAAAGTGCATAATATCTATTTATTTTGGTCCGCGGGAAACGTATGTCACAAAGGCCGTACTCAGTGCAAGAGAATGTAATCATGTTGGCAGTATCACCAATTAGAATACATTAATTGCGCCGCTTCCAGTCCAAACAATCTAGTCGTTTCCAAGGCCATAGATTAATAACTATATATTTATGTGAGAGAAAAAAACCTGATTTAATTGCCAAAAACCAATTGAATCAGGATTTTTTCTCTCACATAAATTTCTACTTATTAATCTATGTCCTACGGCAAAGAATACAACTAGAATTTTTTCAAAACGCAAAAACAAAATATATGTGACTACATGTTTTTTCTCTCACATAAATACCTACTTATTAATCTATGCCCTATGGGCTAATGAAATTTTATTCACCTCATAACTGCCAAAAATTTACTGCCCTACATACTTTTTGCCGTTTGGCACACACTCAAACTTTCAGTCAATTTTCAGTTTTTACCACTTTGATTAAAAATTCAAAGTATTAATTTTCAATTTTTCATTAATCGTCATATTTCTCAATTTCACCCCCAGTAAGGCCGTTAATTTTAAAATATGAGTGAAACATCTTTATCATTGTTCCATTGAAATTAAAAAAGGCTTGTACACATTTTAAAAAGTTTATCTTTTGAAGTTACTTCAAATTGTTGCCTAAATGCTTGCCAAATCTTGAAAGCGGATTCCTTTTTTTTTGATATTCTCTGCGTTGAATTTCGTCTGCTCCATTTTCTAAGAATTCTGGCTTTGTCAGTCAGGAAAATTTTCCATAGAGATTGATATTTTTGGAATTATTATTTATTTTTTTTATTAGATTGAAATCTTACAACAATTCTCTATGAAAAAGCGATCAAATATTCATGATAGTTTGGATTAATTTGATAATTCATAATTGTATAAGAGTTTTGGATCGAAATAACGTGATCAGTTTCGATCGTTATTGTGATAGAAT
This sequence comes from Protocalliphora azurea, assembly GCA_932274085.1. Lineage (NCBI taxonomy): Eukaryota > Metazoa > Arthropoda > Insecta > Diptera > Calliphoridae > Protocalliphora > Protocalliphora azurea. Next base: position 92,307,083 of record OW026520.1, read on the forward strand.
CAACAGCTAAATATAATTTTTTTTCGCAATGATACGATATTTTTTAATGCCCGATAACACAATAATATTCAAATATCCATTGATTTTGGTTTTGGAACAAATTCTAACACAGAGAAAGACAATTAGGAATTATACCTATTTTGACACTCTTCCTATGTCAAATAATTAAAATATCATCCTTCAAATTAATTCAAGTTGTGGTAATACGATCTCATTTCCATTAAACAGTACTTGTAAAAAAAAAATAAACATTTGAGTAATATCAAATATTTACAGTTGACTTTTATCAATTTTTTCATGCATGATCGTTTCAATATTGTGTATCTAAGAAAATTTTTAAGAATCCTCACATTAGAACTACACGTTAATATTATTTCAGTCTCGTCATAATGCTATTCTAAAATATTTCATAAATTCTTAAAAAGAATGAAGAAAGAGTGTTTTTTAATATCATGAATTTATTTATATTGGTAGTAATTGATGGTAATGCAATCAAATTATAGTTTTTAGCATTTTTCAATCATTATTTTTATCAAAATTTAAAAAATTCTGTTGATTTTTTGGGTTGCATTTTTTTGCTCGCATTAATTTACAACAATTTTAACAAAATTTATAGTAACTATTCCTATGTATACCAATTGGGAACAAAATAAAATGCAATAGTTGGTTAAAACTACAAAGTATAAAATCTGTACATATTTTTTACATTAGCTGAAAAGGAAATTTTTCATTCATCATTTTTAGCTTATTGTCCATTATATTTTATGGACCATAATAGCTTTTTTTGTCCATTTTATTGCGGCACAATTTCGTACAAATATTGTCTTTAATACATATAATGTATGTATAATGTTTTCTTTTTTGAACAATCCGAAGACTTACATTTTTTTATAAAAAAAAAATGAAAGCTTCTTTAAACGTGAAAAACATTTGGGCAATGTGCGGTGAAATGAGAAAAACAAACAAAAACATAACAACGTACAAAAGTAAAATTGTTTACCCAGAAATAAAACATTAAACTGTTTTAAAAATCGTATATGAATACGATTTTAAATTTCTTCATGTTTGAATGTTTTTAATTTTTTTTTAAATGAAACTTTCCTGTTAGTAACAAAAACAAAAAAAATTTATTCATTTTCGTTCAAAATTTGTATTGTATATGTTTATGTTTTAATTAATTGACAATTTAGATAATCTACTCGAAGAAATATTTTCGGCTGTTTCGTGCAAGAAGAAGAAAAACAGTATTCTCTCAAAATAGCTCTCATTTGCCCAATTTTCGAGTACAGGAACAAAGCAATTGCCTTAATAACAATGGAAAAAATAAAAAAAAAAAAAAAAAAAATTGAATATAAAAAAACATATGGCCTGATTCAGTATGACAATCAAATTGTTTGAAAATAAAATTTGTATGAAAACTACTCAAAAAACATTTGAAAAAATTAGTAATTTTCATACAAATTGTATTTTCAAACAATTTGATTGTCGTACTGAATCAGGCCAATAACTTTATACCTTATAATCACTTGAACCAAAGAATACAACTTAAACATTTTATAAAAACCTAGCATTATACTTTTATACGAAATTTTTTAAACTTTCTTGTTTATTTCATAAAACATATTTTGTAGTTTCGAATACAGTTTGAGAAATATGTTATTTATTAAAGGAACTTTTCTTAGGTTTGAATCGATGTTTATTGGAATTATTTCAATATTCTACTAATTAAATATTCTTATTTTGCAGAGGAATGTAAAGCAAAACCAGCCGCTCTTAAACCTGGACAAACAGTATTTTTTGTTATTCAACCGCGTTTCATGAACGTTGACATACGTGTCATTATCGATGTCACTCAAGGCGAATTGGATGTTTATATGTCACCACAGGATGACTCATTTATTGTGGAAACAAATGAAACAACAGGATATCATGAAATATATTTAGATAATCGCTACAATTGGGGACCCAAACTTAAACGTTCACATCCCTTAAATGTGGCACAACCAAAGTACGATAACTCAAGTAGCAGTGTAACCAGCAGTTTTTCTAAACTTGTAATGACAGATAAACGTAATAGCTACTATATGCCGCATATACAAGATTGCAAGAGTCATGGTGGTCACAGTTTCTCGGTTAAAGATCAACATGCAAAGGATTTGAGTACACATGTAACCTTAAATCATTGTAATACATTATTGAGATTATTTGGTTTGAAAAATCGTCTCGTTCTTACACTACCTCAACATGCTCACAACTTGAGCGCTACTCGATTCTTTATAGCATTGAGAGCAAGTTCGGGTCCTGAACCAAGTTATGGATCTGTGGTATTTCGTCAGGATCAATTGCATATTGATTTATTTGTTTTCTTTTCCGTATTCTTCTCATGCTTTTTCCTGTTTTTGGCTGTGTGCGTTGTAATATGGAAAGTAAAACAAACTGCCGACATTCGAAGAGCGAGACGACAACATGTGGTAGAATTATTGCATTTAGCTAAGCGTCCTTTTGCCTATGTATTCTTAGCTTCCAATTCATTTGATATTGATAGTCCACATCCCACAACTTCGTCATCATCGTCTTCGAATCGAGTTGTACGAAGTGCCACCGGTGCTCGTTCACGTCACCAACATCACAACACAATACATTCCCAATTGCCAGAGGTATTGTTAATTGCCATAGAGCCTACATCGGATAATTTGGCAGCAGTTGGTACAGTATTTGTAAGTTTACCAGGACGCTATAAAGCTCCCCTGAGTATGGCATTGGGCTCAACTTTAATATCATACCCTCCACGTCTGTATCAAGTTAACAATAGGCATTATACACGACCACCAAGAGGTAATTCAGCACCTGCAACAGGTGGTGGCGGTGGTAGTGGCGTCGCTGCTGCAGCTGGTGGTGGAGCTGCAGCGAGACAAGCTCGACAAGGTGCCATTGATGATGCATTGCCAGTATACAATCTTGGCTAACAAGAAATCATTATTGTAGTAGTCATTTAAAACGAAGGAATTTAACAAAAGACAAATACGAGTACATGTGTAAGTATATAAGCATTAAAATTAAAGCTAAAATAATTGAACAAATTACCACAAATGGTATAATCACGACACGCATAACCTTGGCGCGTTCATGATCATTTTTTAGTAAATCTAGTGAATTATATTTTTTTTTTTAATATTGTGTATTTATATTAAGTAATCAAAAGCAATTTTTCTTTTTTCTTTTTATTTTGTATATTATTTATTCTGTTTCTAGTTTTAAATATATTTTGTAAATACTGTGCAACCAGTGTTAGATTTATAAATATTACAAAAGAAATCTAAATATTTGCACTTTTTTAATATATGTGTATGTGTGATTAATTAAGTGTGAGTTTGTTTTAACTTTTTAGTATTTCGAAATAATATAATTTTAATATTCTTGATTTTTTCAATTTAAATCCAGAAACATGTTGGGTTATCGAAGATTTCTATGTTCAATAAACTTTTTCAAGTTTTTACATTTATTCGTTTTACTGAAAGTAAAAAAAGAAATAGTTTTTTCATATTTTGACATAAAATGTTATTAAATACTTTTTTTCTAATTTTATTACAATATAATTGTATTTTCATTGAATTATATTTGCATTATTTCCATTTGCTAAAAATGTAATTAAAAATTTTAATACTCAATTTTAATTACTCGCTCTTGTAAAAATGATTTAATAATATCCTCTTATATAGCTCAGTTGGCTAAAGCGATCCACCACAATATAATTTTTTTAATTTTTATTTGTATTTCTTTATTATTAATAGATTTACATTTTGGCTAATTTGTTTAAAGAGTTTAGCAAAATAATTTTCTTTTCATTTTTCGGATATAGACCAAACAGTACTACAGTAAAACATACATAACTGCATGGAAAAGGAATTTTATTATTGCTTTCTTATACCGTACCGCACTGTACAACCAAAATCAACAAATTTTTTTCACTTATGATACATACACGTGAAAATATACACTTAATATAGTATAACTACGTTTTCAGTTTTTCATTTCGTGTTCGTTTTTCCTTTCTAAAAGACTAAAGTTTTGAAGGATGCGCAAGGTAAATTTTTTATGCTACTTTCTAATTGCTATTATAGGCGATATTGGTATTAAATAAAAGAGAAGAATTTTGGTATTATATTGAATAACTGTTTGTTAAAATAATCGAAATAAAAATTGCGAAAATGTCCTTCAAATATTTAATCCTTTAATACCCTTGAACGTTTCCAAGAAATAATTTCCAAAATAATATATGATAAAAATTTTAGTATTCAAATAGCAAAGTTGTATGGTTTTAACCATAGATTAACATAGATATGAAGAAGCTCCGTTGTCAAAAGTAAGTCGATTGTCAAACAAACCTAAGTGTAAGAATATATTAGTAAAACTTTCATTGAAAACAGAAATAATTGTAGTAAGTGTGCTTTTTTGAGTATTTTTTTTCAATTGAGTTTTTTTAAGCTTCATATCTATGTTAATAATCTATGGTTTTAACTTTAGTACTTTAATACATACAGCAATTAGAAAATTATTTGTAAAAACAAAAGTACAAATTTAATTTTCAGTTTATTGAGACCTTGAGAATGCAAAACTAATATAGCCATTTTTGAAGCCATTATATTTAAATTTCATATAATTCTTACTTTAAGTGTAGTATGACAACATTATTTGAAAGACTTTAAAATATATTTGAAAGCTTAGACCATAGAAAACATCTAGAAGTCCAATTTTTTTTCGCTCAGCAAATATATATATATATATATATATATATATATATATATATACATATATATATATATCTATATCTCCACACGTATAAATTAATTCTGAAGAAAATTCTATTAAAACATACAAAGTATTCGGTTTTTTAGGGCAAGTTGGACATGTTGATTATTTCTATTTTTTAATTTTAAATTCTTTACTTGCGATTAAAGTGATTTTCTGAAATGGATGAGAACCTTGTTCAATCATTTACCGATCCTCTTGAAATGTGGTAGTTCGATTTATAGTTATACAAATTTTAATTATTGCATATAAAATCACAAAATATATTATTTATATTCAATTTATGCGTGTTAGAGTGATATTCTGTAATTGGTGTTGTATGATAGATTTGATCGATTAAAATTTTTAAAATTTGATAGCATGACATATACTCAAATACAAAATAACCATGCCAAATTTTATTTCGTTACCGACATTCAAGACAATTCTGATCACTTAAGCATATTTCCGGGAAACATTTGTAAGGGAAGAACATTTATATAAGCTTCGCCTTTAAGCTAAAAAAAAAAGAAAATTATCATTAAATAATGTTTAAAATTACAGCATATATTTCGAAAAAAAAATTTACAGAACCACAGACAGGACATTTTTAAAATTTTATAAAATTTCAACTGTTAAAGCTAAGGGGACAAAATGTGGCATTAAAAAATTTTATTGTTTTTAAAATTAATATAATTTCAAAATAATTTGTTAGAAAACCTCAAGGATATTTAAAAATAAACAATTTGAAGGACATTTTTGACATTATAAAGGTCAGATGGATTAAAACAAAAATTTTGCTGGAATTTCTAAATCATAATCTATCATTTGATACCCATATCGGCATTGTTGAGCAACCAACAGATTTTGAAATAATTCATAAAAAAATTATTAATTTTGAAATTTCAAAGTCCTTTTAAAAATATATTCGATATGCTGTTGTTATCAATCGAAATACCGGATTTTCTGTTTATTAAGGGGTACATTATTTGTGTAATTTTATGAATGGAATATTGCTTTAGTAAGTAATTTATATCTATTGATACAAAAGTAATTTTAAAATCTGCAACACGACTTTATGGAATTTTTTTTTCATACTATTTTTTTCATTTTTAGGTGTTTTTGAATAGAGTACTACAATCCAGTATTAGACTGATACATTTACTTTAAATAATACAATAAGATGATCTTTTGAGGTGACTTTGTTAATAATTTTAGCAAAATCCGATCATTTTATATCGTAGACCATGCGTTTTTAATATTTGTGGAAGGGTCTTTCATGGGACCTATGGTCAATTGTCGACCGGTTATAATAAAATTTGATGGTGTAAATTATAATGATGATATTACCATTTAAATTACATTTATTATGCGCCCGATTCCCGAAAGTATGTTTTATATGGACCGACTGTGATAAACTTTATACTGGACTTGTGCACTGTACAGTGATTTTAGGAAGATGGGATTATATGAAACCCATGTAAGTTTTCTACCTATCTTCATGAAATTCGCACATTGATTTATGCATATATACAGCTCAGCTTGGTCCGATAATGAAATAGTGATTAATATACTTTTTTCTATGTATTTACACTATTTTCTTAATAATTGGTTTCAGAATGAAAATGTTTAAACAGAAATATAATATAAATTCTATTTTGATTTTCTAACCTAAAACAAAGAATTTGATCAATTATTTTCTATTAAAATTTTCTTTAATATCTTTACACCTGTTATTAACAATTATGAAACTTCTTATCAAAATCATAGCAACGCAAATCAAAATCATAACAATTTCAATTGCAATTCGTTCTTTTTACGCCAATTTTTGTCATAATATTGTTTATTTAATTTGAACTTATGTTTAAATTATTGAACCGATTAAAATTAAACTTGGAATATATATATATATATATGTATATATATGTATATATATCCTTCAAGGAAGTATTGACAGGATGTTACTCCCATTTTTTTAACGGGTTGCTTTTTTTCTTTGCTTCTAAGCAAATTTCAAAATTCATGAAAATTTTCGTGACAGTGGTAAAAAAGTAGCAATGTGAAAGTGGGCAAAAAACTGGGAATAGCATTCAGCTTATATTTTAGCCTATAATTTTTTCAAAATACTTTATATATGTGAAAAATTTCATTTGAACTTTCAAAAAATTAATGTTTAGAAAAATTGGGCGTTTTATTTTATCGACATTATATTGTATATTTCCTTTCGGAGGATGCATATGAGGTGGAATATGAGCAAAATATCAGTTAAATCGGTTGAATAATAACTACTTATATATTGCAAAAAATATTATTTGTTTTTTTAACAAAAATTTTAAATGACATCTAAGAGAAGCTATGAATTCTATAAAACAATCAGTATCCATAAATACATTGAAATTTGAGGTTTAAACGTTTTTTATTCGCACAGATAATTTCCAAAATATCCGAAGTTTATCTGTTCATAAAATCGAAACTCGAATTAACTTTGCAAAAACCTTTGGATTTTTTATTAATTATTGAAGCATTATTTAATGACCCAAAATTTGTATGATATTTCAGGATTATTAGTTATAAAAAAGTCAAACGTTGAAGGTTGTCTCCTTGGATCAGTTCGAATGTATATACTTTCATGGAAATAAACTATAAAGGATATTATCCCAACTATTATTTGTTTGGCAACCCCCGAAACGATTTCTGCTTTTAAAATTACCTCTCAAAATATATTTGCTATTTGGATTTGTCAGCATACAAAGATCTGAAATAAAATGGTTTTAATAATTTACGCTTATAGAAGAGACTCCAGAAAACTAGCAAGAGCATAAATGTAATGAGTCATAAGAAAACAGAATCTTAACCGCAATATGCTCAATGACCTTGGTGTTTTTTTAATGATAACAGCTCATGATATAAGTTTTTCTTTATAGGTGTGGCAACACACCTACCTCTACCTTGCTGACGGTCATATCTGTAAAAGTAAAAGTTGTTACCCCAGGTCAATAACTGAGATTAACGCTGATAACGCCGGCAAAAGAGAGTAACCATTTTGTTTATATTATGTTAAATCTTAAATAAGGTGTATACGTATTCCATTAAATCCTATAAGATATCATTATTTTCAATCAGTCACAGAGTAAACATACCCTTTCTATTAAGAAATTCGCACTTTTTTTCAGCACAATTTATATAAAAATATTTTTTAAAATATAAAACAGCCATTAAAAGGAAATAATTTTAGAAAAACATTGTTTTTTTTTAGTAATTTCCAAAATACAAAATTTTTTTTTTGACAGTTCATCTTATAAGATAGTTGTGTAGAGAAATCTCATCACAGTAGTCACACAATACTTTTAATACTAATATTTAAATCTCAGAGAGCGAATTTAATACTCTCTGACAGAAAAATTTTATATATTCTGTTACGTGTAGATGGGCTGTTAGGTTTAATAGGAATTTTCTCATTTAGCATCAATTCAACATCAATGTTATTTGCGTTTATGAACTGAAAAAATTCCTCCTTCATAAATCGAATTCCACGAGAATTCCAATGACCCATTTTCAGTACACTTTTGTTAAACGTGAGAGAAATTTGAAAGCTGAAATCTAACTGGTCTACACGGGATTTACATCTGCTCAGATTTGTTATGAACTCAACAGTGTTTTAAGTTCCTCAAGTGTGAAAAATTTTCTTTATTTTGGCTGGATATTTTCACAGTTATTTACATGTGGTGTTGTTTTTTGCTGTAGAGAGTATAAGAAATGTGCACTATGTTCTGCACTAATTTATTTTAATATCTATAACCAGATTTGGTAGATTTTTTGGGTTGGGAATAGGGTTGCCAAATGAACTCAAATGAACTTGATTCTCAAGATACTTGAGAATTTGTCAAGTTACAAGTTTAATTGTAATTTTTCAAGCTGAAAATAATTTGTATATAATGAAATCAGAAGCTTGGATGAAGCATATTTTTATATTTTAAAGAATACAATGCCTTCTGCTTTATTACACTCTGAAAGTGGAACTTTTACAGCATAATGACTAAATTTTAAATAATCTTAAAATCGAATATACGAATCGTTTTAGAAAAGAGGACAGTTTTAAACTTAAACAAATATTTTTCAAAACAAACTGATAACAATATGTTATGCATCGACCACAGTTTCCTCAATATTTATTTGGAAACTTCCAAAACAAATTCGTTTATACGATGTACTAATTTGTTTAATGCTGTGAATAAATCAATATTAATTGAAATATTGAAATATTTGTATGGAGTCAATATAAAGAAACTGTGATGTATGTTTTCTTTATTTTTTCAAATAACAATTGCAAAAACCTAATACCGTATTTCTTAGAAGCTATATCCCTATTGTATCGACATATTTATATACAATATACTCCATATATACTTCATATAGATGTTTGACTTCTAAGTATGTTGCCTTATATGGCCATTCAGGTGACATGGCTCTATGAGGGCCTTTATAGTTTGCACATGTAATAAATTTAGATTTTCATTCATTTTGTTTTATGGCCGCCTGCACAGGTAGCACAATAAGTATTTACCTCACATCTGCTTGATTCATGTCCGAACTTGTGATAGTTGAGTACTGAGTGATTTTATATCTCTTAGGTTTCTGATATTCCCAACTAACCTTTATATAATTAATTGAGGAGTAATTTTTCATAAATTCTTTCAGTAAAATTGATTTTTTCTCAAAATCCATATTAATATTATAAAATTAAGTGACGTAAAAAAAATTTTGTGACGTAATCACGCCTAAACCGCTGAACCGATTTTGATGAAATTTTAAAAATAGATGAATTTTAAGATGGAGGTTATAAATTAGTTGCATATTGCTGAAAATGTCAAAAATATTGCTGATTTTAGCACTTTAATTTTTTTTAATATTTCGACAAAAATTAAGTTTTAATGTTTTTTCGGAAATAACTGGACGAAGTTGTATTTTTACGTTTTTTTTTTTTAATTTTTATTGGACTTTTAAATTCCACGCAACGCTTTATATTTTACCACAATTTTAGCATTTATACATTTTAATCCTTTAGCTATAAAACTGTTTTTGATTATTATTGAATCGCATTTTTCTAAACCAAAAAGAACAGCTTTAAATGGTTTTTCGTTTTTAGTGGCATATGTAAACATAAATTAATCCAGAAATCTTTAAAATAGTTCAAAATTTTAATATATATATATATATATATATATATATATATATATATATATATATATATATTTTAATTATATTTATTTATTTTATGCTGAAAACCAGTTTCTATCTATAGAATAAAATATATGTGGAAAGAGATAATTTATAACAAAATGTGTGTACATAACTCTCAAAATATCAACATAACTTTTCTAAATGCCAAACTTAAATTGTTTTCGTACAAGATTATTATGTTTATTATTATCATATTTATCTTGAATAAATAATCTTTTTAAAAATCGATATGCAATCAACAACTCTGGTTTGAATTAATACAAAAACTTTGTCCACTGTGAAATTTTTTTTTTGGTAGCAAGAAAATCAAAATTTTATTATTTTTTAAGATTTTCTCTAAATATAAGTATAAAAGTGCAATAATCTATTAAAGGACATACCGATTCATAATCTACTTATAAAAATTATATAATTCGTCAATTCTATGGATACATAAATCAAACAATCAATATTAAAAGGAAAATTATATATATATATATATATATATATATATATATATATATATATATATATATATATATATAGATAAAAATAAATATAAATACACAATTTAACATCATACTACATATTAAAAAAAACAATAATTTATTAGTATAAATAAAAATGTTAACAAATCGAACAAAAAATGAACAAAAATAAAAATATTGTAAAATGTATATAATTTTTAATAAGAACTGAAAAAAAAAAAAAAAAAACATTAGTTGCTCAAATTGTGTATTTTGTAAATGTATTATTTTCATTAAATACTTTTTTTTTTGTTATTTAAAAATAATTTACATATATATATTTTTTAATTTATATGCTTAAGCATTTTCTAAGTGTTATAAAATGAAAACATATCTCTGCCCCATTCTCAATATAACGCTCTCTTTTCTTAAACTAAAAAAAAAAACTAATGTAGTTAGATTTATTTTGATATTAGACATACTTTATCTTCAACTGTATCTCTCTCCTCTCCCTCCTATTGTTCTTAATTTTCTAAGAATCTCACTTATTATTTACAAACATTTGTATATTAAAATGTATTTTTTAGCTATTTATAAGATTATTTTGGTGTTATTTTATTTTGATTTTAGAAATATGTATCTGTTTATTTTTAAATTGTTCTTTTATGTTTCGTCCTTAAAATTAGTTTTTAGATAAAATTAGTTTCAAAATCTTGATATTTTTATATGTGTATTTTAATTAAATATTTTAATACTTATGGTTGTGTTTTGTTTATACAATTATGTTTAATATTAATTTTTTTTCATTTGTTTAAATTTTTGTTTTCTAAATATTTTATTAACATTTTGATGAATCATCACATGAATGTATAAAATAAGTACAATAAATAAAAAATTAAGCAGAATAAATGACTTAATTAAATGTATGGAATTATATAAAGAAATAAACATTTTTAATAGTGAAATTGTATTGAAATATTAAAAATATAACAGAAATTAATAAATAAATTTTGTGAAAGAATATTTAGTTTTTTTTATCTTTTTTTTTTAATGTTGGTTAAGTATTTAGTTGGTACTATGAATGAATGCATTTTCATATAAAAGTGTTGTTAGCCCGTTATGATATCTAATTAAAAATAATTGTATTTTTAATTAAATATCACGGAAAAACTCCGTCTCTGGTTTTTTGGAGAAACTAAAAGTACTATATTGTAATAAAAGCTTTGTTGGTCAAGATATTCCTACGAAATTTTCAATGATTGTCGACTTTACCGTTTGGAATCGTGAATCTCACAGTTTCCAAAATACCTACGGAAATCCCAAAAATGGATTTTTTTTTTAATTTTGACCATAAAGTCCGTATTTATCGAAGATCTGGAAAAAGGCATTGGTAAACTCTTATAACACATTAGAGTTTGAGAAACTGCATTCTGTTTGTAGATTCATGCTTTGGGATTTAGAACATTAACGGCCTGGTCTGTCCCACGATGTCGAACGAAAAATTCGTTTGAACAATTTATATGAAAAAAAAAAAAAAAAAATAAATTAAAAATTTTGTTATTGTTTTTCATACATTTTGTCGAACGATTTTTTTTATTCAACATACAAAGAACTTTATTCTTTAACTAATTAAAAAATCTAACGAAATCGGTCGAAAATGTTGGACTATATATGGAGAAAATTGTACCAAGATCTTGCAAAACTGAGATACGTAAAATTTCAAATGATAATTACTCGAAAACTATAAGGGAGTGTGTTTTTCGTAGACCTTATAGAGGGCTTTAAGAAGATATAAAAATCTTTGAAATCATCGAAATTGGCTCTTTCATGCCCTATAGGTTCAACTTTTACATCCTGTAGCTTATTATTATAACAGGTTGACCACTAGATCATTTTTCTGAAAGCTTAGGTCCTCCTCTTCAACTGTAAATTTCAATTCGATCCGACAAGTAGTTTTATTACCAATTTTTTGCTATTGGCTCCAATTAGGGTTTGGGGTTTCTCGCAATATTTCTTTTCCCGAAAAAAAAAAATGTTTTGTTAGAAAAATCTCCCAACCAAGTAATTTTTTATAATAGTTTTCGAATAGTTTAATATTCATTTCAACAAATATTTAATAAAACTAAAGTATCTAAAATTTTAACATGACAAAAATGAAGTTGATTTAAAATTTCTTGTAAAACAACTCGTAAGTAAGTTAAACAAATACATAGATATCTGATAGAGAAAACCTAATTCAATAGTAAAAAACCTAATTTATGCAACAATTCCTTTCATATAATACAACGTTCTAGTGGTATTATATGTGTTAAACTCTTGCAAGTACCATGTTTAGAGTAATGTCAATCATTCATTGATATAAGGTGTAAAGAATAGAAAAATGTTTGCTATAGAATTAAAAAAAAAATCCGAAAATTCCCGAGAGTATTTTGACGGGAAGTCCCGGGATTTCCTGCTCGGGAATTCCCGGACCCCAAACCCTAGCTCCATTGTTAAATTGTTAGACAAACTTGACTGTACTTCGAAATTTGTTTTGTTTTTCCGTTTCGTGCTACAGAACAAAAACAAATCAATGCATTTAAAGCAATTTTTGTGTGTGAATTTAAAGACAGTTCAAAAGGGAAAAATAAAAAAACTAACTTATAGTCGTGCAACTAAAAATATATATGAAGAATTTTAAAAGAATTAAACATTTAGATTAAAAATATTTTCAATTTTTTTCCCTCTAACACGAACGTCGATTTGTGGTTTTATTATCCAATTTTATTTATGCATGCAAATTCTCTTCGAGTTAATAATTTTTAATACAGAGCGCAAAAGTTGTGGAGGTTTAAAGAAAAAATAGAGGTTTTACTTTATTGAAATCAAAACACTGTAATTTTGTAAAACATTTCAAGTGCTATAAGCTCATGACAAAAAGCGCAATTTTAGTTTATTTTTTTAAAGTGAATTTTCGCAAAATTTTAAACATGTATCTTATTCAGTGATAAGTTTTACATTAAAAATAGTTTTTATTATTTTAAAATTCGCATTATAATGCGAAATATTTGAGGCTGATTTTTGGGGTTAAGAACATCTTTTTTGATCCATACAATTATAAGTCCTTAAAATATGTTGACGCTATCTGAATTTTAATATTAAGTAAATAAAATGCTTTCATTTGACATCAATATTAACGTAATTTTTACTTCACGATAGTTGTCAGCAAGCGAAATGTTTTTGGAGAAGAATGTCACTGTAGCCATTATAAATAATGTTTCTTGAATTTTAACCATTAAGATGATTCTTTACAGATACTTTTTGATAACGTAAAGTTTCATATATTAAAAAAATGGGGAGCAAAATTTGAAAAATTGCTGAAAATTTTAAAAAGGGCATACAATTTTTGCACTTAAATTTTTTTTAACGCCACTTTGAGTCGGAAGCGTCATTTATTAAAAAATTCTGTTTACGCGATATATTGTGTAATTTCTATAAAAGCGATATTCGTCAGTAGCGAAGAACATACATTTACGCCAATTATGTGGAAGTTTGTGATGATGGTATCCCTTGCCTGGTTTCCTGACATCAACGAGATATACTTCAAACTATAGAGAATCACTTCGTCTTTAAAATTCTGTTCTCTAAATTTAATTTAAAGAATATAAAATAAACCAAAAAATCTTCGAAAGTTTTAACTCAATTTTTTATACTTCTTTAAGTCTAAAATTTTGGATTTCTTAGTTATTTTATAAGATAAACCAAAATTCATCAACAATTTTTCTGTTTTTAAAACAAACTTTAGAAATACAAGACACATAAAGTTGGTTTGAAAGAGTTTCGAAAATTTTTGAAATTCCTCATACAGTATAATTCATATTTTTCTTTACAGTGCATCAAATGAACACAAATTTTAATTATTTATCTGTTTTGGACAAATTTAAGAATTTTGATATTTAGAATTATTTATATTTTAGTTTAAGAGCATATTTTTGTATATTTTCCTTTTAAATGCATATTCTGTAATATTTTAATACAAAATTCTTCTTTAAAGTGTAATTCAAATTTGACAAAAAAGTTATTTGTGGCATTGAAATAGGAATAAAAGTTATAGCATATTTATATTTGGGAATGTTACAGCGGTTTAACAGGAATATAAATCATTATTATTATTATTATTATTATTATTATTATTATTATTATTATTATTATTATTATTATCCATAGTTAATATATAGTGAGTGGATGATATCAATTGTGTGTTCAGGAAATGAGTATACTTATTAACATGTAATGTTATAGTGCACAGTGGGGCCGCCCCTCAGGGGCGGAGCTAAGGCTCAAAGTTAGATACCTCTGACATAAAAAATTGTTAATCGCTTGCCAAATTTTTGTTTCTCGTCCGATTTCCAATATTTTTATATACTATTGTAGGCCCTGATAAGACCTACAAAAAAAAAAAAAAAAAAAAAAAAAAACATGTGTCCTATTTATCTCTTATAGTTTTCGAATTATTTGCTTTTAAATTTTTAAGCACCATAATTTTGCATGTTCTTTGTACAGTTTTTTCATATATATATCCACCGATTTTATTAGTTTTTTTTCTTAACTGGTTAAAGAACAAAATTATCTATTGAATAAATAAAATTGAAGTCGATATCTTTACCGAGTCCAAAAATAAACGATTTTGAATTTAAAAATTGCAAAAAAGACGACTTTTCGTGTTTTTTAGCCGAAAAATTATCTACTCTCTTTTTTATCTAAAATAAACTTTTCTTTAGCAACATATAATAATTTTGCACTTTTCTGATAGGTAACTTCACAGAAATAACTTTAAGATAAAAGACAAACCCAATAACTCAATTGGTCATGGTACGCACTCTCCCGAATTCGATCCATTTTATATGAAAGTTTTGATTTTAGACCATATTTTCTCAAATCCCAAAGCTGGAATGGACAAGCGGAATATATTTTAAGAATCTTTCATTAGTTTTTTTGGGAATTCAGGAAAACGCTACACCTGATTGAAATTGGTTAACGCGCTTTTATTTATATTAATAAGATCTACATTTCATTCAAATTTCATTAAGATATCTTTATAAACAAATGTGTTATTACAATTGAAAAATTGTATTTTCTCCAAAAACCCCAAATTGGGCCTTTTGTTTGGTTTATTTCTAAATAGCGAAAGAAATTTTAAAAATATGTATTCCAAATTAGTCCTTTTTAGTATATATAATTTCCGATCTTTTGCAAAAATATTCAAGTCAATATCATGCCTCATTTCAGAAATATGCGCCTTTAAACTTTTATATTCCCAAAAAAACTATTCAAGATTCCCAAAAATGGGACTTTTTACATTTTTGGTTATAGAATCCACATTTTTCCGAAGTCACGAAGATTTTGATTTAAAACTTTTAACAACATATTGAGTATTCTTAAGATATATTCAGTTTGTCGATTCGTGCTTTGGGATTTGAGAAAATATGGTCTAAAATCAAAACTTTCATATAAAATGGGTCGAATTCAGGAGGGTGTGTACCATGACCAATTGAGTTATTGGGCTTCTTTTCTATCTTAAAGTCATCTCTGTGAACTTACCTTTCAGAAAAGTGCAAAATTATTATATGTTGCTAAAGAAAATTTTATTATTAGATAAAAAGGAGTGTAGATAATAAAAAAAAACGCAAAAGTCTTCTTTTTTGCAATTTTCCAATTCAAAATAGTTTATTTTTGGACACGGTAAAGATATCAACTTCAAATTTTTTCTATTCAATAGACAATTTTGTTCTTTAACTAGTTAAGAAAAAAACTAATAAAATCGGTCGGAAATACTAGTATATATATGAAAAAACTGGACCAAGAACATGCAAAATTATGGTGCTTAAAAATTCAAACGCAAATAACTCGAAAACTTTAAGAGATAAATAGGACATGTAAGCATGTTTTTTATAGGTCTTGTCAGGGCCTACAACAATATATTATATTTGAAATCGGACGATAAACAAAAATTTGGCAAGTGATTAACAAATGTTTATGTCAGAGGTACCTAATTTTGAGCCCCTTAGCTCCGCCCCTGAGGGGTTTGTTGTGCCCCCCCCCCCTTTCAAACATAACATTGTACGCTCCTCTGCTACGCCTATACCAAATTTCATGAAAATCCAACCAGCCGATCAGAAGTTACAGATTTATTTCCAAAAAATTTCGATTCTGCCCCACTATGCAGTGTGAAGGATATATAATATGCTACACAGCCGAATATAGCATTCTTACTTCTTTTGATCTGTTATTGATCTGATTCAAGGTATTATTATAACTATTTTCCTTCGCATTTTTCACTTCTTCTCTGTCTGTAAATACAGCTCAAAGTTCTCAATTGTGGTATTCTTTTTTTTATTTATGAAGTAATTTAATAATTAAGGATATTTAAATAAATAATTGATTCTTTTCCACTACTACCTGTACAGAAATAACCGTTTTTAATTTGGGTGGCAAGAATAGAATTTTATTAAATATAGCAACACAGTTCAAATGTCAACAATGTTTGTTAGTGACTTTGTGTGTTGTTAATTTATAAAAACTAGAGATGATTTAAGTACATATTACTATTTTATTCGATTGATTATGAATTCATTTATATAGATAATTCGTATTGAAAAAAACTATTGAAATACAATGTAAAAACAATAATGTGTAATGTATAAGATTTTTTTTTTGTGTTTTATGATGGAGCGTTTTCGTGTACGGTATTTTGGTAAGTTTATTCAATTCATGCTATAAATTTGTAAATTTATGCTACTTTCATGTATAGAGGTTTTTTGAAAAACTATTCGTTTTCTAAAAAAAAAAAAAACGCAAATTGATTTGTTTTTTCATATTGTTACGTTTTTACCTTTTAAAAACGGTCGTTTATTTCCTTTAAATAAACCGGTAATTTGATTGCAAATAACAGCAGTTTAGTAGTTTAAAAGTTGTAACGATTCTTTATTTTATTTAAAAAAATGTACAACAATAACAGTTTAAATAGTCACTTGCGTTTTTATATAAACACACTTAAATTACACATTTTATACTTTAATAATATACAAGATTATACAGCCAAGGCAGTTAGTTTGTCTTTACTTAACGACGCTTCCAATTAGACTCACTCAATGGTGTTCTCACGGCCAATTTATATATACTGTATTACCTACTAGATGCTTCTTGAATGCTCTATTTCTTTCTACAATGTTCTTAACGGACAAACTGGAGCTTTCGATGTTAATGTTGGCAGCTTAAACATTTAGTGTTGCCATACTTAAAAACAATGGTGAAAGCTTTTTATTCAATGTTGTATGTTTAGAACTATGTTAATAATTTTTACAGATATGTTAACTGCTGTTAACATAAACGGAAATGTCTAGAAAAATTTAACTTTAAACCAGCCGTTAAAACCGTTATATTTGAATTCAAGTACAATTTCGTAACACTGCCCGCCGCTTAAGCCTTTTCGTCTCGAATAGGCACAGAATCACTTCTCCCATGGGTAGCTAGTCCTTTATTTTAAATCTCGGCCTCTTTTCTTTCCATATTCTGTATACCACGTCGTTTAATTTATTAATCACCTTATATGGTCCATCCCAATGGGTTTGTAGTTTGGGGAACAGTTCTTTCTTACGTTGTGGGTTATACAACAGTACAAGCTGGCTTTCGTTAAATCCTTCAAAATTCGCTGCTCGATCGTATCTGGCTTTTATTTTGTCGCTGGTCATTTTCATTTGTCTGCGTACGAATTCATGAAGTTCGTTTAGGTCATCTTGCTCTTGGGAAGTGTTTTCATAATTTTTTGAAGAGGGCCTAACGAAGGTTTTTGCTGTTGTCCTCACAATCTCCCTCCATACGAGCCCATACTAAAGTTTCTGACTGTGGTGGTAGCTTCTGATGCTGGACGGTAACTAGCTTTCTTACTTGAGAGCTATTTTCATATCCGACGTCAAGGGGTATCTCCATATTTCGCCAAATCATAACTTTTCGTCCCATATCCAAAGTAATGCCATGGATAATCATGAAATCAGCACCAATGATAACTTCGTCCACAATATCGGCAACAATGAATACATGATTGACGGTAACGTTGGCAATGGTTAATTTCACATTTACTTTACCATAGACAGTGACCGGCTCCCCAGTAGCTGTGCGCAGACTTACCCCACATAATGGTTCAATTGTTTTCTTGACTAAATCTGGCCTGATGATAGACTGTGATGCCCCAGTGTCTATAATAAAAACGCGCTTCTGACCGTTGATGTGCCCATGAGCTGTAAGATTGCTATTTTTCTGCTGTATTACGGATATGAAGATTGTGGGACCCTCAGATGTGGGATCTAGCTCTTGCCCCATAGAGCTAGCTCGTTTTAGTTTTAAAGGTGATTCTTGTGATGATTGATGATTCGACTGCATTTTACTTCTTTGAGGCGAGGCAGATCTGGTTTGTTTTCTTGGTGCTTTGTAGTTTCGCTGAATATGACCAGATTTAGCGCAGTTATAACATTTTACTCTGGCTTTATTTTGCTTCTCATTAAACGCCTCCAAAACCTTTTTTAATTCGTCGACTATATTTCTCTCATTATCAGGAACAACTTCAACATTTCGCACCTTGCATATTTGCGGCTTTGAAATTATTTTCGCCGTTTCTTGTGCCAGTGCGAATGAGACGGTTTCACTAAATGATGGTTTAGATGTGGCACAAACCGCGTGTTTTATTTCAGGATCGCGAATGCCATTAACAAATGGTTCTATCTTGATATGATCCAAAAACGGGCTGTTTCCCCTGGATAAGTAAGCTGCAGCAAACGCCCGATTTCCAACGCAAAGTCTTGTAGCGTCTCATTGGGCTTCTGCACTCTACAACGCAATTCCATTCGGTATAGTTCCTTTTTATGTTCACCAGCGTACTTACGTTGTAGCGCCTCCATTATATCATCATAACTGTTTCTATTACATGCTGGCACGCTTTCAAGAACTACTGCTGCATTTCCTTTTAAGGCCAATATCAACTCTATAGCTTTTTCTTCGTCGTTCCATATGTTTCTAATGGCAATTGTATCAAATTGGAACTTGAACACATTAAATGGTGTGGTGCCATCAAAACTAGGGGCCTTTATTCTATTAGAGGATTCTGGAATAATTCGCATATGTCCATCTTGGCATTTTAATATTATTCATCTTTATTTCTAGATCATGTAGTTTTTTATCAACACCTTTGGCTATTTCATTCTCTAAATCGGACAGGCAGCTCTCTAAGTCGGACAGCTTTTTATCAACCTTATCAACGACTTTGGATTGTATATCTAGGCAGCTTTCTAAGTCGGACACCTTTTTATTAATGCCATCCACTCTGCTGTTTATAACTTCTGAAATTTGCTGAAGTTTTTCGTCTGTCGCTCTAGAAGTTTCTTGAAATTTCATTTCCATTATTTTATTTTCTTCTTTAACTTCAGCAAGAAGTTTCTCGTTATTTGTTTTAGAAGTTTCTTGAATTTCTTTAAATTGCTCCATCAAAGCAGCAAACGTGGATAAATCCATGCTTGTTGTTGTACGGATAGAAACTTCCATTTCTTCTTTATACTCGAATTCGTAAGTTCCGATGTCAATATTACGCCGCTTGAATTCATCTATCAGCCTCTTTTGTAATTCAGCTTTATTACCAGCTGTAGGTAACTCCAACTTATTCAATTCTCTCTTAAGTTGCTCCACTTTCAGCTCTTCAAACTTCATGACTGCTTATTATTTTGCAATCCCACTTCTGACACCAATTGTTACGTTTTTTCTTTTTAAAAACGGTCGTTTATTTCCTTTAAATAAACCGGTAATTTGATTGCAAATAACAGCAGTTTAGTAGTTTAAAAGTTGTAACGACTCTTTATTTTATTTAAAAAAATGTACAACAATAACAGTTTAAATAGTCACTTGCGTTCTAATATAAACACACTTAAATTACACACTTTATACAACACACTTTAATAATATACAGCCAAGGCAGTTAGTTTGTCTTTACTTAACGACGCTTCCAATTAGACTCACTCAATGGTGTTCTCACGGTCAATTTATATACACTGTATTACCTACTAGATGCTTCTTGAATGCTCTATTTCTTTCTACAATGTTCTTAACGGACAAACTAGAGCTTTCGATGTTAATGTTGGCAGCTTAAACATTTAGTGTTGCCATACTTAAAAACAATAGTGAAAGCTTTTTATTCAATGTTGTATGTTTAGAACTATGTTAATAATTTTTACAGATATGTTAACTGCTGTTAACATAAACGGAAATGTCTAGAAACATTTAACTTTAAACCAGCCGTTAAAACCGTTTTATTTGAATTCAAGTACAATTTCGTAACAATATATTTCAAAACCAAAAAAACATCTCGATTCAAGTTGTTTAATTATTTAATACAACAAAATCATACTGAATTTTCATACGGGGAAGAAATTTTTAGAATTTTTAGTACATATAAATTTTTTAAAAAGAATTTGTAGAAATTATGAAACAGCTAAAAAAAATTAAAAATTATGAATGAAATTTATATTTGTTCATAAATTTTATTTGTTTAAAAAATTTTATTTTTTGTTTTAGAAATTAGTGTGTAAAATTTTTATTTACTTCAAAAATTTGTGAAAATATTTTGGCAAACGAAAAACAGGCCAAAAGGAAAAACGCAATAAAAAGATATGTGAACAGTGATGTTTAAACTCATTGCGTTTTTCAAAAAAACAAGTCAAAAACTAATGTGTGAGAACATAATATTAATGCCTAAAACTCTAAATTAATAGCAATACATCATGAAATACAATAATAGCTCTGTTTTGTTTATACGCAATTTAACATGTAGAATTATACATGGCAACTTTAATATCGATAAAAGTGCTGCCAATTTATAAAAAAAAAACTCAATAATGAATATTTGAATGTCAATAAAGGCAAAAATATAAAAATGCAAATAAAAAAATGAAAACAAATTTAAAACATCAGTTTTTTAAAATAAAATATTGTAAAGAAATTGTACTTGAATTCAAATATAACGGTTTTAACGGCTGGTTTAAAGTTAAATAATGCTTCTCAAATTTTCTCAATGCTTCTCAACTTTTCTACTTATGTTAACAGCAGTTAACATATCTGTAGAAATTATTAACATACCTGTAAACATACAACATTGAATGAAAAGCTTTCACCATTATTTGTAAGTATGGCAACACTAATTGTTAAAGCTGTTAACATTAACATCGAAAGCTCTAAAATTCGAATATACTAGTTTGTCCGTTAAGAACATTGTAGAAGGAAATAGAGCTTTCGAGAAGCATCTATATGGCATTGCAGTGTATATAAATTTGCTGTGAGAACACCACTGAGTGAGTCCAATTGGAATCATCGTTAAGTAAAGACAAGTTATTAAAGTATGCTGTATAAAGTGTGTAATTTATGTGTGTGTGTGTATTAGAACACATAGTGACTATTTAAACTGTTATTGTTGTACATTTTAAATGAAATAAAGAGTCGTTACAACTTTTAAACTACTAAACTGATTTTATTTGCAATCACAGTATTGGGTTTATTTAAAAGGAAATAAACCACAGTTTTTAAAAGGTAAAAACTTAACAATATAAAGGTTTATTTGTGATTTTTTTTTAAATATTAAATTTAATATTAAAATTCTGGTTAGTGTCACTTTTTTGATAACTCTCAACGTTAGCACTCAACAGCAGCAACAAAATAATAAAGTAGAACTAGAGTTACAATCAATGCTGCCAGATTTGACGAAAAATCGTCAAATGATGATTTTTTTGTTTCAAAAATTACAAAATGAGGATTTGACGATTTTTCTCCTAAAATTGATGATTTGTTGCAATTTTTAAAATATTTAAATTTTTGAGTTATTTATTTTACAAATTAATTAAAAACAAAATTAATTCAATAAATTGACTGTAATTTTTAAATAATCCACTTTATGAATATTAGCTCTGTCAGATTTAGAGATTTGAAAATTTGTCAGACAAACAGCAGAATATATATATATATACATAAACAATTTGTGTACAGGAACATTTTCTGTAATTCAGACTAATACTGTAGTAGTTTGTGACACAATCTTACATAAACTGCTGGAAAGATTTTAGTGAAACTTTCAATAAAGAAAAAAATGTTTTGGCTTTACCCAAATTTTCGGAAGGCTTAATTACTTAAATGTTTAAAATCTAATGAGATTTGATGTTTTAATCATTAACGATATAAAGTATTAATTCCTTAAAAAATTACAATCAATTAAACAATTCAAGCTTAACATAATATACTCAACCATTTAATTTTTTAATTCAAACTGATTACAAATTTGCTTTAGAAATTATTTCTTAATGTATTTTGCAAAAGATTAAAAATCGAAATAAAAAATAATAAATTGAAACAATTATTTTATTTGTTTACGAATTAAATTTTTGAGAAATGTTATTGTAATCTTAAATTTAAATTTCTAATTGTATAAATAATACTTGAGATTCTTATGTCCGATATTTTTACGATTTTTAAAATCTAAATAACGAATTTTTATTTTTTTTTATCGTCAAATGGACTATTTTCAATGAATTTTATCTGGCAGTCCTGGTTACAATATTATTTTCTTATTAGCAGTGTTGGTATCTATTGTACAGTATTGATATCGTGCGGATAAAAATATTTAACAAATTCCCTCAGTTGTTCTAATAAAGCATCCCTTAATGTAAAGCGATACCAGTGTTGCCAAACGTGAAGATTTATCATATTTTTGAATTTTTTTAGACCTTGAGAAGTTTTGTAGATTTTTAATCCGAAATGTAATTTTTGCTCGAATTAAAATTAATTCCTTAATAAAAATATAGCTCTGAATAAATAAATATAACTCACATTCTACTTAGTTTTTGCTTTTGGATATTATATACAAGAATTTTGTTGATCAACTGATTTTTGGACAATATTTCTGTTTAAGTAATATTTTAAATTAAAAAATCTATTGCTTTATTGGCCCACAAAAAAAAAAAAAAAAGAAAAAATATTTTTTTATATAGATTTAGATAGATTTTTTCGACCAGATAATGAAAAACAAAAATTAATTGAAAAAAAAGTAAATATGAGTACAGAAAAAATGTGAAAATGGGAAAGGAAAACATAAATATCTTTATGGAACATGTAATAAAAATTATAAATATGTATATAATTAGTTTATGACATGTATCTATGCAAAAAAGTTAATTTTACAGTTTTTTTAATCTGTTACAATTTTGCTTTTAAATTATATTTTTAAATGGATATATTCCACAGAAATTATATATTTTGTGTCGAACAAGTTTTTACTTTTTTAAGAGTAAATGTAAGATTTTTAAAAACAATATATGGCAACACTGAAAGATACGTAAAATTAAACATTGTTGATACATGTGTGTGTGCGCAATATAAAAATGGCATTGTTTGGGCAATATGTTTGACATTGGTTAAACTCCTGCTGTGATACCACCGGTGGGTGATTGTGGTTGCTTGTTGATATACTTTGTGTATAATAAATACATAGTTTATAATTACATATGTATTACTCATTTGTATGAAAAGGAGCCATTAGACATTATATACATGTAATTTTGTTTGACAAAAAATTTACCACTCTAAGACTATAGCGTACAAGAATATATTTCATAAAAATTAAATTGTTCGACCTTAGGTTTTCCGATTTTGTTCAAAATGAGCTAACAATCGTAGGAATTCAGGAATCTAGTATTAATTTGGGTAATTTTATAATTTTAAAGGAAGTGATTTTTTATTAGAAAGTTATAACAAAATTAAGTGATTGAAACTAAACAGTTGGCCCTAGATCTGTGATGTGTATCAAAATCTATAATTGTTGTCAAAACTTTGAAGTCATGTCCCACAAGATTGTATTTGAAAAACCGCTAGAAACTTCAGATATATCGCACAGGTATATATATTTATAGGAATTGTCACTAGCTCATAAAAATATAGATTTTGAACCATCACCAATAGATAAATACATTTGTTAAATTTAGGTAAACACCATAAATGTACTTATTGATTAAGTTAAAATAGAAATTTTTTGTTTGTTTTGTTATTTTAATTTCATTAATAGAAATATATGAATGTTTAGAAAGGGATAAAGATTTACTTAAATTTGGGAAATGTGTCAACCCTATTAAAAATAAAAAATATTTATTAATTATTTTTATAAAAATATTTTGTGTATAGATATTAGTAAAAGTATACAGAAATATTCATAATTTTCTAAGTAATTATTCATACAAAGCTAAAGGCAAGTTTGCAAGTTTGTAAAAATATAGTCATATATACAATAAATTGGAAATATAAAAGTTTAAATGCGCCTATTTCTGAAATGATATTGACTTGAACCTTTTTGCAAAAGATCAAAAATTACACCTGCTAAAGGATAAGCTTAATTTGGTACATATTTTTTAAATTTCTTTCGCTATTTAGAAATAAACCAAACAAAAGGACTAATTTGGGGTTTTTGGAGAAAATACAAATTTTTTAATTGTAATAACATATTTGTTTATAAAGATATCTTAATGAAATTTACATTAAATGTAAATGTGGATCTTATTAATATAAATGAAAGCGCGTTAACCAAATTTCAATCAGGGCTAGGGTTTTCCTGAATTCCCAAAAAACTATGAAAATTCTCAAAAATGGGATTTTTTACATTTTTGGCTATAAAATCCACATTTTTCCGAAGTCCCGTAGATTTTGATTTAAAACTTTTAACAACATATTGAGTATTCTTAAAATATATTCCGCTTGTCGATTCGTGCTTTGGGATTTGAGAAAATATGGTTTAAAATCAAAACTTACATATAAAATGGGTCGAATTCGGGAGGGTATGTACCATGACCAATTAAGTTATTGGGCTTGTTTTTTATCTTAAAGTCATTTCTGTGAAGTTACCTTGCAGAAAAGTGCTAAATTATTATATGTTGCTAAAGAAAATTCTATTTTAGATAGAAGAGAGTGTAGATACTTTTTCGGCTAAAAGAACACAAAAAGTCGTCTTTTTTGCAATTTTCAAATTCAAAATCGTTTATTTTTGGACTCGGTAAAGATATCGACTTCAAATTTTCTTTATTCAATAGATAATTTTATTCTTTAACTAGTTAAGGAAAAAACTAATAAAATCAGTCGGAAATGCTAGGATATATATGAAAAAACTGGACCAAGAACATGCAAAATTATGGTGCTTAAAAATTCAAACGCAAATAACTCGAAAACTATAAGAGATAAATAGGACACGTAAGCATGTTTTTATAGGTCTTATCAGGGCCTACAACAATATATATATATATATTAGAATATTTGAAATTGGACGATAAACAAAAGTTTGGCAAGCGATTAAAAATTTTTTATGTCAGAGGTAGCTAACTTTGAGCCGCTTTAGCTCCGCCCCTAAGGGGTTTGTAGTGCCCCCTTCCAAACTTAACATTGCACACTCCTACGCTACGCTTATCCAAATTTCATGAAAATCCAAGCAGCCGATCAGAAGTTACAGATTTATTTCCAAAAAATTTAGATTCTGCCCCACTGTGTATTGCTAGATAATCATCTAGATGAAAAAAAGAAGATACCTCCAGATAAGATTCTGGAAGATGTAAAAAATGATCACTAAATAAATATTGAAATAATATTATAAAGAAATCTTTTACATCTTAACTTCACAAAGCATGAAAACTGAAACGATCGTATAAAATGTTAACTTTTGGTAAGACAAACAAATTTCTTTAATATTTTTTTTCCCAATTTTTGAACAATTTTTCGACAACTGAAAAAATTGTTACTGAAAAATAAAAGTATTGCATTAATTTCTTCCAGATGATCTCAATGGGATATCATCAATTTATTGTGGATGTGATAATCACCTTACTGAAAAAAAGCGATATTTTGAGTATAAAAATAATAAAAAAATTTTAAATTTTATATATTTTTTGTTGTTTATTGCCTAATTTTCTATAAACTGATAAAAATGCAATATTAAAAAAATATTGCTTTGATGATTTTCATCCAAATAATAAACATAAGATATTGCGTAAATTTCTTCCGGGAAGATATCTTCCAAATGTTTATAGGGTTACTGAATAATATATTTTAATATACATATTTATTAATCTATTATCGGAGTACTAAAACCTTAATATTTGTATCATTCTATACAAATTTTGCAAATTGTTTTCAAGCAAGATAAAAAAAATGAAAGCATCTTTGAAACTAGTTAAGAAAGGAAATTTTTAAAATATTTTTTTACAACAATTATTGGATTAATCGGTATAATTTACTCGAAAAAATTTGTTCGATTAATTTTAAGTTAATCGAACAATTATTTAATTTTATTTTTCGAGGCAATTAAAAAAAATGAAATACTAACTATTTATACATCACAGAAAAAATGTATTAGTTATACAACTAGTTCCAGAACACATGAAAACAGCTGTACCCATTATACATTGATGAATTTTATTTTAAATTGTTAGCTCTAGGACTAGTTCTGTAGAAGTGTTACCCAGCCAGTACCCATTCTATGGAACGGCTCTTGGAACTAGTTTTATGGAACTAGTTCTTTAATCAATGATTTTAGTTCGAAATTTTCACATTCAGAACTATTTCTATAGAAGTGTTAGGGAATGTTGCTTTTTTTATTTTTTTTTTATAATGAACCATTTCCTAAACGCCACTTGTTAAATCAATTTCATTTTGTTACCCTTTTTTAATTTTTGGATTCTTTTTAATTTTTTTCTAGTTTTCAAGTTCTACTAAGTCACTTTTGTTCAGAGAAGTGATGTAAAAGTCATACAGAATTAGTTCTTAAGCACCAGTTCTCAAATACATTTCTCAAAACCAATTTAAAATCAAAATATCGTTCTACTCTATGAGTGCCAGGATTGGTTGCGACACCACTAGTTGTAAGGGTGTTATCTGAAGTGGTTCTAATTACACTAGTTCTAGAACTAATTGTTTTAGAACAAGTTCTAAAATTTTTCCTGGGATAATATATATTTTTACTATGACAATAGTGTTCCAAAAACGAAATATAAAATTTTGAAATAATATTTTTAAAAATAGAATTTTGACGCTTTTTTTATAAAAACACGTAGAAAATTTTTGCTCAAATAAGGAAGAACAAGGAAGAAATCTCAACTTTTTTCTTATATCTAAAATTTGTTCATAATCTGATTATATTAGGTTTCAAAAATTTTAAATTTATTATAGCAATGAGACCCGTACCTACTCTTTTTTTGTTCGAATCTTCTAGGTGTTCTTCTCAATTAAGCCAATCGAAACGATTAGTTCAGTCTAAGTATAAACTAATATATCGAGGGCCTATATTCAAATTTCTCTACCACGAAAAACATAACTTTTCAGGAGAGCAAAGCAACTTTTTATTTCTCTTATCTTGCAAGTATTCAAAAACTTTTTTTGTACAATATTTATTTGAAATCACGACTAAATCTTATATAAAATTTGTCTTTAATATTTTACAATATTAGAGGGTTTTGAAGAAAATACATTTAATTATCATTTAAACTATTTAGTAATTTACAAAACCAACATAGCTCAAATAGGCTACTTTACTTTACCCTCTGCTCCGCCCCATACAAACAAAATAATAATTATTATTGAAGTAAAAATTATTTATTGCTTAAGCGAAAAACTGTTAGAGCAAAAGTTTTAAAATTGTGTGGGAATAATTTCCTTATCAAGAATCATAACTGATATGAAAATAGGGCGGGCAGATCTGATTGAAGTGTTAGCCCCCATATTAGATAAATCTTAATTATCGCGTATCTAAGAACTATTATAGTGAAAGTCTCGATATTTTGTCGGAATAATGTTCTTGTCAAGTACTACAATTGATATAAAAATAGATAGGATTGCTTTACAGGGGGTAGTAGCCGCCAAACAAGATAAATATTTATTGTTGTATATCTAAAGAACTATTCAACTGATTTAAATTTTCTGGTCACATTCGTATTCAACATGTGTAAATTAGTCAGGATTGATATATTTTATATTGAAATTGTCAGAAAATAAAATAATTAATCAGAGAGATAGAGAATTTTGTACTAAAAAATAAAAATAAAATATTTATTTTGTAAAATAGATACAAAAACGTTAGTAAACTTTGAAAAACTAGAAATTTAAATTTAAAATTTATATCATAGGGAATATAATGGCATCATAAACGCAGTTTCATGTAATACTGAGATTGTGGGTTTTTAGATAATAGGACCTCGATATAGAATTTCAAAAATTTTCGAAAATATTTGAAACCGACTTAATGTAACTTGTATTTCTAAACTTTTTTTTAAATAAGAAAACTGTTGAGGGACTGTGGTAGATTTTACAAAAACTGTGATATCTAAAATATTAGGTCATTCACCTAAACTCTCAAGAAACTATAACCATTTAACTCTAATAAAAAATGAAAAAAATTTAGGATTTTTTTATTCATTTTAGTTTTTTACTCTTAATTTACATCTTTTAGACCCAAACCCTTAACCATTTGGGATATAAGACTCAAGAAATTCATATGATGTGTAACTAGTTATCATAAAACTATCGGGTAAAAAGTTATGCAGTGATAAAAAATGAATCAAAATTTGACGATTTACAGAATTTCATAATACCTAACAAATTTACAAATTTTCAAATACAAAAATTTTATACAATTTTAAAATTTTCACCAAATTTTTTTTAGTAAAATATATGATTTTAGATCTTCGAGAAATATATGCAAGGAATTTTCTTGATGGCTAAAATTGGAAATATGAAAAAAAAGAAAAATAAATAAAGAAACATCATTTATACTTGCTTTAAACACATTACGCTTGCTGACAACTACCGCGAAGTGTATATTGATTTCAAATGAAATCCTGCTTAATACTAAAATCCACGGTGTGTAAACCAGGGTGATCGACTCGGTTTTCCAACCGGTTTTAAAACCTGTTTTTCAGTTTAAGTACTGTCGGTTTTTTCAAAATGTTAATTTTAGAAATGTATAATAAACCGGTTTTTTTAAACACACAAAACCCTGCCACTTGAAAAAGGAATTACATTTTTTTTAACTTTAATTAAGTATATCTCCTATACTAAAGAAAATCGCATTTTTGAGGTTATTTTTAAAAATGGTAGCAGTACTCATTACTAATTGAATGCTAGAAAATAATAACTTTCATTAAATTACATTTCGCTTAGTTTTAAAATATTCCTTATTCAAGTGACACACGAAAAGGTACCACAGAAATATATGTCTTTAAATAAATGAATAATTTTAGTATAACAAAATATATTTTTATTTCTTCAGGAAACTAAAGCCAACTCCTTGAAATTTGGTTGCGCAAAAAATATTTTTTTTTTCTGAACTTTAGTTTAGGAGATATATACTTAATTAAAGTTAAAAAAATGTGATTCCTTATTCAAGTGGCAGGCAGTGTATGTACTAAATACTAACATTTGAATGGAAATTTAGGAAAATTTTGTTAACTGATTATACTTATAAAATTAGTTTCTTGTTATGTTTTTATAAATATAGTTTAAAGTTAAATTGAAATTAATACTATAACTAACATTCTTACAAGCAATTTAAATATTTTAGGATTTTTATTAATTCAATATTTCGTCACCGAAAGTGCAAAACAATGTAATATCACTTTTCATAACTTTACAGAAGAAACAAAAAAGCTTTCTGAAATCAAAATTAATTGTGCTACAAAATTTTTTTGAGTTTTTAAATTCTTAAATATCGCCCAACATACAGTAGCCCGCAAAACTAAGGACACACTAACATGTGTCTTAAATTTTTAATAGTTTTTATATGTTTTAGCAAAACCATTAAAACAAAACCCAAATTAATTTTTAATTTAAGGGTTCTAATTTATTTTTATTTAAAAATATTACAACTATATTATTTTATAACTTAAAAAGTATAAAATATTTTATTTTTTTCCTTTTAAAATATAAATGCAATAATGCCTTGGAGGAAAGACAAATTATAATCGATCTTTTTGAGAAACAACATAATTTATATGGAGAAATTCGAAAAATGTTATCCCGTAGCCGTTATACGATAAGAAAAGTAGTCCAACGAAAGCTGAAATAAAATCGGATTGAAAATAATTTTCTTTTAGCTTTGAAGGCCGACAGAAAAGGATAAAAGGTATATTAAGCCCGTCGTTGAAAAAAATCTTTTTACTAGTGCCACAAAAATAGCCGTTAAATAGAACAATATCAAAACACAAAAATTTCACCCGATACTGTGAGATGATATTTAAAGAATTAAGGTTTTATGTTATGTGTACCAAGAAAAAAAACTGATAATAAACAAAGTCAACAGACAAAAGTGCATAGACTTCACAAAAAGTTATTTAAATAAGCCTCAAGAATTTTGGGACGATGCTATTTTTACAAACGAGTTTATATATAATATATTTAGTTCCGATGGACGTTCAAAAGTGTGGCGCAAAAAAGGGTGAAGACTGTTAAACATGGTGGTGCAATTGCATGGTGTAGGGCTGTATTTCCTCTTCAGGTGTTGGAAACTTTATATTTGTTGAAAATACAATGAATCGGTATGTTTATTCAGATATTTTAAAAAATAATCTACAGGAGAGTGTAACAAAACTGGGGCTAACAGATAACTATTACTTTCAACAAGGTAACGACCCGAAGCATAAAGCTCATAATGTGAAAATTTGGTTTCTACACAACACTCCATATATGCTTGTAACACTTTTATAAAGTCCAGGTCTCAATCCTATTGAGCACATATGGGAAATTTTAGAAAGGAACATACGAAAACATTAGATTAGCAGAAAACACCAACCGAAAGAAGTCCTTTTAGAAGAATGGAGTAAGATTAGTTCAGAAATGACAAAAAATTTAGTAAATTCAATGAAAAATATTTTTAATAGCTTTCATATCTTTAGTAATTTATAAATCTAAATTCGTTTAAAAAAATCATATATTTTGTTCAAATTTTTTTAATAAATGTGATGTCACGTACTTTTGACTTATAAAAATCGTGCACTTTTTGATACGTTGTTTTGTAATAAATATAATCGTTATTTTTAGAGGTATAATTCTGAAAACTTGTGTTCATATGTATTTTTGAAAAGTAAAGTATATTCCATCAAAAACCAGAATTTGAAAATTTTGATGTTACGTTGTTTTGTATTTTCGTTGACGATAACCAATAATAATAAAAATTTTAAATTTTTTCATTTCAATGTATTTCGAAAGAAAGTTACAATAACAGATTTGATATGTGCTGATAGCACTCTTGTAGTTTTCTTTTTAAGATTTTGTTGAAAGTTTTAAATTCAAACCTTCAAAATTTTTGCGTGCATTGAAAAAAATTACTAACGTGAACAGATTGTATGCATAAATACAAACCGCAAATCCACGTTCGTGTAAGAAGAAAAAAATTTGAAAAATATTTTTAATTAAAATTTTCAAAATTTTTAAATTTCCTCCTATATTCAAAAGCCTCTATCTTAGGTTTCTATGAAATTACGTTTTTGATGCCATTATATTCCCTATAGTAACTCTCATTTAGGATATAAATTTTAAACAAAAATTCAGTTTTTTTTTTAAATTTTATCAACGTTTTTGTAATTTCTTTATTTTACACGATAAAATATTTTTGAGTGCAAAACTTTCTAAATTTCTGAGTAAATATTTTATCTTTTTTAACATAAACATAACACATACGAGGCGGATCAATAAGTCCGTGACTTTTCGAACTTCCCTCCTAGTTATATGAAATGCAACAATATTCCCATCAAGTACCAGCTGTTAATAGATTACTGTCAAATTTTGAGCAAGTGTCGTCATTTACTTTGCGTAAATAATAGGATTTTTCGAGGTTCTTAAAATAGGCATTTATTTGGTCAATAATTTCATCGTTGGAGCTGAATCTCTTTCCACCAAGCCATTTCTTTAGATTTGGAAATAGGAATTAGTCACTAGGGGCTAAATCCGGAGAATATGGCGGATGAGGTACCAATTCGTAGCCCAATTCATAGAGTTTTGCCATTAAGATGCACATGTGTGCACCCGTGCATTGTCTTGATGAAAGGGAACTTTTTTCTTGGCCATATGGGACCATTTTCTTTTTAAATCCTCATTAAATCGCTCTAATAAGTTGGCATAATATTCGCCGTTTATTGTTTTTCCCTTTTGAAGGTAATCGATGTGGATCACCTTATTGGCCGACAAATTTACCTTGGCCTTCTTTGGAGCAGGTTCACCCGGAGAAACCCATTGTTTAGACTGCTGCTTAGTCTCCGAAGTACAGTAATGGATCCATGTTTCATCCACAGTTACAAAACACCGGATTGCGATTAAACAGCTCCAAACAATCCTTTAAAGTTGTCACACGTTTACAATTATGGTCACAAATTACAGACAACTTTCTTAAACCTAGCTGATCATTTAAAATTGAAACCACACTGCCATATGAAATGCCTATGGCATCAATATTCTCACGCACTTTTACTCTTCGGTCGACCATCACCATATCGTGGATTTTTTTCGACATTTTCGGGTGTAATGACCTCAATTGTTCGTCCAGAACGTTCAGCGTCATTTGTACTTGTGCGACCACAACGAAAGTCAATAAACCACTTTCTTACCATTGAAATCGATTGTGCAGAGTCCCCATAGTATTTATCGAGCTTTTCCTTGGTTTGATTGACGGATTTTTTTTTTCGCAAAAAATAATGTTTAATGAGCACTCGAAATTCACTTTTGTCCATTTTTAGAAAAATACACGAGGTTGTATGTTTTGAACAGTTGTTAAACGCAAAGTAAATGACAACACTTGCTCAAAATTTGACAGTAGTCTATTAACAGGTGGTACTTGATGGGAGTAATGCTGCATTTCATATAACAACGAGGGAAGTTCGAAAAGTCACGGACTTATTGATCCGCCCTCGTATCATTTCTGACTAATTTACACATGCTTAATATGAATCTGGTCTAAAAATTGAAATCGGTTTAATAGTTCTTTGGTAGTGCTGTGCTTTGTCCTTTGTTTTTTTTTTTTTTTTTTTTTGGTACTCAATACTGTGAAGTAGTTACTCAATACTTTCAGAGTTCGACTTTTATAATGATATAATATTAAAAATATAACGTCTAAAATACAACTCTGTATATACGAGTATGTTCAAATCTGCAAAATATACATATCTGAATAAATCTTTAGCTGGTCAGATACTGAGTGAAAAACATAATTCACTAGAAAGGGAAAACGTTGAAAAAACGTCCATTTCTATAGATATTTCAGTCTATAGATATTTCTGTCAAAATATCAAAAACATTTTGTGCGATTGTCAATTTCTTTTTTCACTCGATTTTAATAACATTTAATTATTACAATAACATTTTGTGTGAATATTTACCTAGTAATTTAAAATAATAAAATGTACAAAAATTTGACTCAACTAAGGAAATCATACAATAACGAAATGAAAAAAGACAAATTGCAAAAATGGGACCTTCTTCCCATAAAATTCATATTTTTCCTAGGATTGAAAACAGCTTTTGTTATAAACTAGCTTTTCCCAGTGCACTTCACTACCTTATTTGATGCGACAACTATTATTTACTTTATATGGGGGCTACTACTCCCCCTATCCGCTCTACTTTAAATTTAATTTGAAAATTTCTCCTGCCTTAAGTCCATTTGAGGTCCAACGAAATATATTTCTCAAAAAAAAAAAAAATGTTAATAATACTGATTGGGATGATAAATTACAACGCAAACCTTTAAATATCTCGATTTAAAGATAAATGGTCTTAGGTCGCTTTCAATATAAAGGGTTCATATATATGGATTAGGAACATAGAAGACTACCAAAAATAAATATCCTTTGATAATTGCTCTTCTAGAATTTTCGAAAAATTCTATTTTATATAGTGACTACATTTGTAGTCAACTGGTCAGAAGAGTATAATTTTTAAATGTGAAGTCTAGGGACTAATAGGGATTCAGAACTGCTTAGTATCATTTTTTAGGAAACATTAACACCTATTACTGTTATACATTTTTACAGTCAACCGAGCACATAAAGGTTAACGTTGAATTTAAAGTTAACGTTTTTAATTATTTTATATATTAAAAAATTTATTAAATTTCATGCTAATTGGTAAAATATTTTGGTTTTATTTTTAAGCGAAAGAACCCTAACTGGAAAATATATTTCAAATTAAAAAGTTCATTATGTATCGAGTACCAAATGAAAAGTTTTGAGTAGTGTCGAGTATTCAAAAGTAGTCGAATTTGTTAGCATTATTCTTATGACATACAATAATTAATATTCATTTTGTATAGCGGATAATTACAATCTACTTTATATAGAGGTTAACATTTCATCTCAGTTATGAATCTTTTCCAATACAATTTTAAGACTTTTGCTACAGTAGTTCTTTATTTAAGCGATAAGTAAATTTTACTTTGTTTGGGAGTTACCACTCCCTCTTTACCTTCCTCTCTTATTTTCACCTCAAAAGTGGAAGTTGATAAGAAAGTTTTTACTACAATAATAAACTTTTGTAATAGTTCTTTAGTTGTAATAGTTTTTTAGATATTCGACAATTATTATTTTGAATGTATGGGAGGTACCATTCTTCCTGCTACGATTTTAAAATAAAGTAGGCTATTTGAATTATATTGCTTTTCAAATTACTAACTAGTTTATAAACTTTTAAAATCATACATTAAATGGTTATTAAATGTATTTTTTACAATTTTACAGCTATTTTATTTATACACATTGAGTATTTTGAAGGTTCACAACTTTATCTCTCTTTAAAATTTCAAATATTGTAAAATATTAAAAATAAATTATATGTAAAATTTATTCATAGTTTTGAAATAAATATTGTTAAAGAATTTTTTTTTAATTCTTGAAAAATACGAGAAATAAATATTTTTTTTGCTCTCTTGAAAAGTTATGTTCTTCGAGTAGGGGGTTTCGAATATTTTCATAAAAAGTTTTAAAAAATGAAATTATTTGCCCTTGGGTTTTCCGATTTTGTTCAAAATGATCTAACTATCCCAGGAATTCATAATAATATAGCCAATTGTACACCCTTACCTTTTGATCGAACTCACTCAATTGAATTAGTTCGCTCTTTTAGTTCATTCGCTCAGTTGACTTTCAATGAAATAGCTCGTTATGCGACCAGTTTTAGTAAACACTTCATTAAGAACCAACTGAGCGAATGATCAAAAAGAGTGTGCAAAAAGAGTTCAGCAAGTTCGTTTACTGAAAAAAAAATTAGTTAATAAGCTGTTTTTTTTTGTTTTTTACAAACATACATAAATTAATAGCCTAAAAGTAGACACTAATAATAACAAAATTAATTTGTTGTTATATACGTTTCAAAAGTATGAGAAGAATGTCGAAATGAAAGAAATGAGTGCAAAGAAAGTTACCCATACGTTTTGCCATAAAAGCTTTTTATTGAGCTGAAAGTGCTCGGAAAGATAAATAATTTACTACACTCAGTTGAGTGATTCGTTCAAAGGAACTAGTTATGGACTAAACAACTTTAGAAATATGGGAATGCAATTAAATATATTTCTACAAAAATTTGTTTTCTATTTTGTATTTTACTATGTATTTTAATGTAAAATTTTCTTAGCCGTGTTTAATAACTATAAAGAAACTAATCGAAAAAGTAAAAAAAGTGACTTTGCAGTTAATATTTTAGCGATATCACTTTATATTTCCATTTTAAATAACAACAAAAAATTAAATATTGCTGTTGTAACATGCTGCAGTAGGAATATTTAATTTTTTGTTTAAGGTAACACGAAGGTCAAAATCTCATTAATAATACTTAAAATAAGATATATTTGATGTAATTTAATAGGCTAGCGAAATGAATATATAGAAGACACTATTTTTTATTAAAACAAATTATACAATTTTGATAACAATTTCCTAAATATAATTTTTTCTTATTGTAATGTGGCAACGATTTCAAAAAATCTTTTATACTTCAACATTTTTTTCTCTGAGAGCGAATGCTGTCACATTGTTTAAGATTTCAAATGTTTAGATTTTAAAATAATTCATAAACAAATTATTAATTATGAAATTTCAAAGTCCTTTTAAAAGGATATTCGAATACGAATTGAAAAACTGAGTACGTTGTCCTATTCATGTGTGAAAAATACCGTTGTACGGCATTCTGTATGGCTTCCATTATTCTAAATTATCGAAAAAAAACGTTTCGAAAAATTTTTCATTGGATTGCAGTCAGGTCTGCATGGCGGCCATTTGAGTAACTGAATATTTTTTTCTTTGTTACGTGTACGGCAGCATTTTATCTTGCTGAAAAACATATTATTATCTTCTGGGAGCTCGGTGTACATATTTGGGTTAATTTTTGTGGACATAAAACAAATAGGAAGCTTGCAATCATACGTAAAGACTATCACACCTTGAGGCTTCTTCCTTCAAAATTTATTTTCGCCATAACGATTTGTATATTAACTCGTTAATATCATGACAATAGCAACTATAACAGTTGGGACCATCCAGATTAAACTTCTTTGCATCGAAAAACGTAAAGAAGTTAATGGACGATGTCGAATTAAAAACACAAGCTGATAGTTTAATGTTTTCTTTAATCTCCTTTGATTCAGGTAATACAAGTCAGTGATGCAATATTTTATCGCTTCGTAAGGTATTTTATTATTCTGGTGCAATGATAATTTGGAAAAACGTTTAGTTTCAAGTTCAAGTTGCCTTTTTTAATATAATTTCTGATCGCTCCTTCAAAACGCTTTATGATGCGAGCACTGTTGCCAGATTTGACGATTTATCGTCTTTTTGACAATTTTTGGTGCTAAAAATGGCCTGCTGATGATTTGACGATTTTTTCTAAAAGGACAATCAGAACTATTTTCACCATTTTATATATATTTTTCTTTAACCGTTAGTTGGTCCAAAAATATTAACAATACAAAAAAAAAAAAAAGTCTTATGGGAACAAATAAAATATTATATTCTATTCAATTATGTATCCTTTTATTATGAAATGGCGAATAAACACTTTACAAAAGACGAAAACCCTTCTGCAATTTTTATAAAATCTTTAATTTCATAATAAAGACATTAAAAAAAGTAGGGAATGGTAAATCGATTTCGATTTTAGTCGAAAATTAAAATTGTAGTTTTATTATTAATTGTGTCAAATTTAATAAATAATAAATATGAACATGTTCGAAGTAGCTTATGCACATACATATGAAATACATTGAATATCTCGAAAACACCCTAAAATTCCCATATACAATGGTTCCGTACATCATTGTGTATACATACAAAAAACATTGTGTATACACACATAAAACATTTTGCTTGATCGAATATAACTTTACTTGTTTTTGCCATAACTAGCACAATATAACCTTTACTTCTAAATTATGTAAATTGCCTAAGATACCCAACAATACCATAGGTAGTTGTGGTATTATGTGTTTGCGTTGATGTAACGTACAGAAAAATATTCCTACTACCACTTAAAATATACTGTTAAACTCAGAATCATTTTCTGAGTCGATTTAACGACTTTCGTCCGTCTTTAAATGTCCGAAAAATCATTTCGTTGTACGCACTTATTGGTGCCTTGCGTTAGTTGAGATTGCATTTCTTTCCAATCTCAGACGTTTATTATTGAATAGTTTTTTGGGCAAATATTCTTCGAATGTTCTGCATACCTCAAGCTCTTTTTTTGCTATTTTCTTTAATTTACCTAAAAGTTTAAGAAATTAATTTTTTAAGTAAGAATATATTTATCTTTTTTTTTTTTTAGAAATAGAAATACAATTTTATTTATGTTTCTTATTTTATTTTTCTTTACAATTAGAAAATTTATTTTTAAATTTGAAATTTAAAACTGAAAAAAACAAATTTTAAATAAATCTGGTAGCACTAATTTAACAAACTGTCGTGATCCTTAAGTATGTCAAAAAATTCAAACAGAAATAATACCTTTACTTCTTCTTTATATCATGATTAAAACACATTCATCTTATTTCTTTGTATATAAAAAATGTTACACCAAGACATCCAAATTCCACTTTTATTTGGCTTATTATCATAACATCCTGCGCCATTATTGGACTATTCCTAAGAAGATGATCGCTGCTGTCTGATAATGATGTTTGCGGATATCAATGTATATGTATTCCTAGTTAAGGCCATGATTACTATATCCTACATAATCATCCTATTCTGTCAGTAAAAAATCTGACAGAATTCTATCCCACTCAAAAAAATCGCAAGATAATGTATTGTCGATGCCACATATTCAGTTAATTTTTGAATCATATCATTTAACACATTACATAGTTTTATGCAAAATTTCAATCACATTTATTGTTGACTTAATTATAAAATTTAATTGAAATTCATATAAAAATCAATTATTTTCATTTAATTAATATTATTTTAATGATTGGTAAAATCAAACAAAATTTTGATTGATATAAGCAATTTGGTAATTGAAATATCGATTTATATTTTTTCTGTGCTATACAAAATATTTCCGGTCGCAAAGTAGTTTGTTGTATAAAATATTTAGAATCTTATGTGGAAAGAATTAATGCTAAAAAAGGTTGGCTTAGGTTCATAGCATTGTTTAATAGATTAAGAAACATAGATCTTTACTGACTTTATGTAGCTTCTGTGATAGGAGATTTCTAGAGCAGAATTTCAGAAACTATATCGCAATAAAAAATTCTTTGTTTTAGTAAATAATTTTCTCTTGACCTATCTCATGGAAAATTGCTAGAAAGACCGAAAATTATTGTTCAATAGTGTTTTATTGTGAGCTTCGCAAAGTTATGGAGAGT
The DNA here is from genome assembly GCA_932274085.1 of Protocalliphora azurea. Taxonomy (NCBI): domain Eukaryota; kingdom Metazoa; phylum Arthropoda; class Insecta; order Diptera; family Calliphoridae; genus Protocalliphora; species Protocalliphora azurea. The sequence continues at coordinate 92,346,485 of OW026520.1, forward strand.
GCAACAATTTATTTTGGATATCGTAACGATTGATGCACTGAACTTGGTAGAGGATTTGCTGGCCTCTTTACAGAAAGGTTGTGATGTTTCAGATATTCTCCAAGCGTATGTTCCACTTCAAATAAAACTCATTTAGGTGTAGGTAATAACATTTCCCAAAATTCTTGAGATCGAATTATACGAATTGTTGCAAATAACATCTCGTAAAGGAAAGCATTCATTATTTCTCTCACTCAATATGTAAAGAACTTATATGCAAGTGCCGATAATTTTAAAACGCTTCAAGGCATATTTCACGCTTCTGCTCTGCATACAAGAATTGGGATGATAACAATCGCAATTTTGTAATTCAAGTTCTTTTAAAGGAGCTTACACATTTGTTGTGGATTCGGCAGCGATTTGCATAACATATTTAAAATAAATATCAACAAATATAACTAATTCGAGTTACAAAAAAAAAAAAAAAAAAAAAAAAAAAAAACTATCGATACTATCGGATTTTTTTAAGAGTTGTTAAATTTGCCTGTTATTGTTTTATTCAAGGTTGGCAACCAAAGGTTCAAAACGCTTAATTCTTTAATTCAGTTTTAAAAATTGAATTAAATTTGATATCTTAATAATTTCTTTAAATCAATCATGGTATTTATTTTAATTCATAGGCTTAAATTCTTTGTACTTCACATGTATTGTATTAATTCTACAGGGAATTAGTTCCTTAAAAAAATTTATAATCAACTAAACAATTCAAGCGTAGAAAATATATTGAATCATTAAAATTTTCTTTAATCCGAATCAATTACAAATTAGCTTTAGAAAATATTTCTTAACTCGTTTTGAAAAGGATTAAAAAACAAAATATTAAAAATTTAATGAAAGAAAAATATTCATTCAATTTAGGGAATATTTAAATTAAAAAAAAAGTTAATGTAATTCTTTATGAGTTAATTCAATAAAGAATTAATTATATTCGAACAAAAGCCTTTGAATGAAGCTATTGATTTATGTTTTTGGGATTGGTATTATGGACTGAAAAACTAGTACTTCTTAATTCAGAATTTAGCTTTAAGGGAATTAAGCTAAGATTTAATTAATTATTTCGAAGCTCTGTTGGCAACCGATTCAAAAAGATAACGGTAAAATAGTATCTTAATATTAGCATTAAAAAAAATTAAACAGTTGTTAGGCAAAGAATTTTTAACGCTTTATTCTCACGAGATGTTAAAAATTATTTGGCCAAAATTTGATTCATAATTGTTTATTAATAAGTAAATAATTATGAAAAGATTTTTAAAGAGTCGCATTTTTTAATTTTTTTTTTTTTATAAAGTGGCAACAATATTTGTTAGTAAGATTTTTTGTCGATAGTATTGTTATCGGTAAATAAATATCCATAGTGCATACAAAATTAAACTATCGATTCTATCAATAGCATTATCGATTGTTTTGCAGCTCTATAAATAATAATAGTACAATTTTCGGAATGAATTTATAGTGTTTTCTTCCAAAATAATACCTTATTTTTCAGTGTAATATGAAATTAAAGACACATTTCAAATCTTAAAACAACACTTGAATATTAAATACAATACAAATATGTCGTCCATATTCATATATGCTTATATTTAAAAAGCCATTACTTTAAACCCCTACATCGATAACTACATATTATTATTTGTACTTTATGTATAAATGGAAAGGGTTAAAATTTTGCAAATCAATTACAATTGCTAATCCTAATGGCTAATATGAAAACCAAACATAAAATCAACAATTATAGTAATGTTACGTAAAACCTTAAATGAAAATACTTACACTTTGTGTAATGCATTTGATAAAAGCCAAAATGATTTTTGTGTAATGAAGCTAAACAAAAAAATGGTTATTTTCACATCTACCTATTTAAAAAGTAACACAAATATTTGGATTAAACTTTTAAGCGAATTTGATTTTTATTTAAGAGCTAAATTTTTTGCAAAATACATTTTCTAATCTTTCTTTTCGCTTTCTTTCTTATGACTCTTCTTTTTGTTACTCTTTTTTTTCTCCTCATTGCCCCATTTCTTGTGTTCTTCTTTACTTTCCTCATGGTCATGTTCCTTTTTATATTTTTTATGATCCTCATCATGATGGCCCTTTTTATAGTGACCCTCATGCTTTTTGTGTTTTTTCTTTTTGCCTGCCTCATGTTCCTCCTTCTTTTTATGTTCACCTTCTTCTTTATCGTGATGCTTATGCTCCTTGCCATATTTCTTATGGTGACCACCCTTATCTTCATCATCGTAGAATTTCTTCTCCTTTATATATTCATCTTTATGGAATTTCTTATGATGTTCCAATTCCTTGTGACCCTTTTTGTATTTCTTCTTGTGATGATCTTTACCACCCTTTACATGTTTGCCATTCTTATGCTCTTCACCATATTTTTCTTCTTCATCCTCATCTTTTTTCTTTTTACCTCCCTCACTTTCATGATGATGCTTATGGTCCTCTTCCTCATGATGTTTTTTCTCATCTTCATCCCATTCTTTGTGTTCTTTATGACCCTCTTCGTGTTTGTGTTTCTTTTCTTTATGTTCCTCTTCTTTGTATTTTTTACCCTCTTCCTCTTTTTCTTCGGAAGATTCCTCTTTATGCTTTTTAGCCAACACTACACTTGATAGGAGTAGTGTGAAAACCAAAATTATTTTCAGAGAGTAACGCATTTCTAACAACTACTAATTGAATTTGAAAAGTTTGTTGACTTTTATAGTAAAAATAAAGTATAACGAATAAATGGAATTAGATGTAACGTAACCAAATAACCACAATTGATTTATGATGTTGCTTCATTAAACAAAAGACAAATTGGATTGATTATGAAAGTGTTAGTAGATCAATTTTTATGCTTCATTGAATTATACAGATTTATAATAGTTAAGTATTTATAGTGAATGTGAACATTGTTTGTTTTGTGTAATATTACGAATGTAGAAATTATTTTTACAATTGCTAAGAAGTAGTCATTTCCGATGTTAAAAATTATTATTGAACCAATCGATTCTCTAAGAATAGGAAGTAAGATGATGATTCTTATTAAGTAAATATCATGATTGATGGCAATTAACTAATAAACTATTTAAATTTTTCATGTAGAATATTCATGTTCAACTATGTGACATTTTTCACTAAAATATATTAGTTATCCTCGATTAATAGTGATCTCCGTTGACAGAGATTGTCATACCTTAAAGTATACCAATCGACTCAGAATCACTTTTTGATCTAACGTTGTCCGTCCGTCCATCTAGCTGGACGGCTGGCTGGCTGTCCATGTAAACCTTGTGCACAAAGTATAAGATAATTCAATGAATTTTGGTACGTAGGACTTTCATGATACCAGATCGAAGCCTATTAAAATTGGTTATGATCGGTCCATTATTTCACCTAGCCCCCATATAAATTCCTCCCGGAATAGGGGTTCAACGATCATAAATGCCTTAAATATAGAAATATTTTAAAGAAATTCGGTATAAGAAAGTTTTGTATAAGTATTAATCTTTGTGCTAAATTTCATGAAGATCGGTTCATAATTGACCATAGCTCCCATATACAACCCTCTTCCGAAAATCCCTTTAGCGGGCATAAATCACATAAAATTGTTAGTATTGTATTATAATCATAGTGACAAATTAAACGAGGATCGCTCCATAATTTGCCATAGCTTTCGGGAATCACCCTAAAGTGCATAAATTCATATAAATGTTAGTATTAACGTAATATTCTGTATTCATATATTTTATTTTACACTTAGTAAAGTATCGGTCCACAATTATCCACATATTTTTACTTACTTGTTTTTCTTTTAAATTGAAAATCCCTTTCGTGGTTAAGGTGTGCGTTCAAATAAAACGACATGTTTTTTTTAATAAAAGATGAATGGAATAAGTAAGGATTAAAACTAAATCAACTACTTGTAGCATTTCTTCTACAGATTGCTATTTAGACTATTTTTAATTTATTTAGGTATGACTTCTGGAAAGAATTTTAAACTACTTTTACGAAATTTTTTGCTGTATCTCTCTATAGGAATTTAAAATTAAAAATTACAAATGAGCACTGCTGGGGCCTTCTTAAATTCGTTTTTAACTTGGATCCTTTACGATTGCCAAGATTCTGGGTAGTTTAAATAACTAATACTTTCTGGGTCTAAAATAACATTTCCAATTACTTCTACTGTAACGTCAAAATTCTAAATCTAGCTAGAAAATTTAAAAAACACTGTTGCATATCACGAGTGTCATCAATGTCTTTTTATGATCATAACTCTTTGTTATGGTTATTCCAGTTTATTCAGACTAAAGACGCAAAATAATCACAAATCTTGTCGCATTTTGAGTAAACTTGTCATACGACAAATCGTTTTGCAAATTGTTTTTAGTTCGCTATTAATCAGGACCATATTCTCGATTATTCGGTATATAGAACTTGTACCTTGGAACATGAAAAGTTAGCAATAACGTATGTTTTCCAGGCTAATGCAAAATATTGAAAATATATATTTTTTATTATTGATTGATCACTCTTTGCCCCAGAGTTTTTCTCAGCCTTGTTATTTAATATTATATTTGGCTTTGATTGACTTAAGTCAATCAACACAACGTTCCACGGCCGAACATATTTGGTATAGCTCTTAGGAGCTTCTCTACTTTTTAAGCTTGGAATTCATTATTGTGACTTTTTCTTCTTCTTTAGGTCGTTCTTGTTAACCTTTTTTATTACCCTGAAATGTAATACTTTTGTCAAAATTTATTCAATCAACATTTTCTAGTAAGTTCAAAAAAAAAAAAAAGTGAAAACAATTAAAATTTTATTTTGTACATTTTTCTTTGAATGCTGACAAACGACCGGATATCTAGAATTCGATCAACTGTTAAATCTGACAGGTCTCTAGAAGATGTTGTAGTCAAGAAAGGTATTTAAAATTAGCGGCAATAAGAGTTATTACGAAAATTTTGTGTTATATTTTATTCGAACGCACACTTTACCAGAGCGATTCTGAACGATGACGGCATATGCTAAGGAGTTAAAGGAACATCCTTTAACTCCTTGTAAACCTTTCGAAAGGTTTATATTAGAAATATGTACTTTATAGAGTCGCGTTGAAAACGCGTACAATATACAGTACAATATAATAAAATATTAGAAAAAACAATACAAATAAATCTCTGATTCCCTATCAGCGATTGAAAATGATAGGTCTAGTACATTTTGTCCATAAGCGGTTATTTTAGTAAATCATGGGATCAAAATTTTCTACAGATTCCTTTTACAAAATGGATACAAATTGCATGCTTTTATTCATTTTATGAGTAAAATATTGAAAGACTTTTTGCATTGACTACAAAAGTTTAAAAATTCGCTTCAACTTTTGGATCTGAGCAAAAAAGAACCAATTTTAATGTAATTTTAGGCGCTGAATTTGTTTCTCAAGTTTGATTCTAGTTCTCAAGTTCACGAATCAACATTGCAATGCGTTGGCATAACCACTTTCAGATGTTGCACAGTGTGAAATTTTGCTAAATTAGCTGGTCAAAATTATAATTCTAACACTACTTTAAACAATTGATTTCATAAATTTTTTGGGGCTAAATCATCAAAATCTCACATTGTGCATCAGAAATGCAAAAAAGCTGTTTGAATTTACACAAAGTTTCACTTGGTGGTAGCAAAGAAGGGTACATTTTTAAAGTTGAAAGGGAGTTGCAAAGACTGTTCAGGAACGGAGCTATAAAGGCTCAATATCTTTGAAATTTTGGTTTTTTTAAAAGCTGTTATATATATTCAAGTTTTAAATTAAATATAAAAAAATATATATTCGTTTTTAATAAAATATTTAATATTTTCTGGAATTCTATATTATTTTTTAGTTAGTTTTTAGTACATTTAAAATGAACAGAGTTGTGGACAGTTTAGTGGATTGTCCTCCTTTGGTACATATTAGCTCCATTTGTTTGATACCACTCAGTTACTTTTTGTGTACAAACGTCTTGCCAGACCAATAGTTTATTCGACAATTTCGATTTTTTACACGATATTTATCTGATACATTTCCCAAAACATCAGTGATATGGAATTCATGATCAAGATTTTGTAAAAAGTCTGCTAGTAGGTACTTTTTATCTCCCTTTAAACAGAATTCATATTTAAAAAAAAAAAATTAATATCAATAATTTTCGTCCTGTCTTTTGCCTTCACATTTTTCCCAGCGTTCCTATTAGGAACTTTTTTACTTCGTGGGTCTTCAGGTCAGATACAGAGAAATTTAAAGAATGAGTCACATTCCATTCATATTGTTTTAAAATTCGTATTATCTTGTCTGCGATCCTACAGCTTTTAAATCGAAAAGAATGCTGATTATTTTCGGTGATCGTAAACTCTTTATACTTTTTATGACATAAGAAACTGTATTTTCCGACTCATCTGCATTCCTAGCAGTTTTCTAAACGTTCGATATATGTTTCGATAATAAATTTGGATTATGGGTTTAATAGAATTTTGTTTAATTTTCTTTTTAAGAAAAACTAATTATGCTAATTACTGAGAATAGCGGTGCTAATTTTTTCACGTATAATAAAAGTTATAAGTTATAAGCGTTTATTTTTTCGGTAAAGATATCGACTTGTCTTGACTTTGTTCTTTAACTAATTAAAAAAAAAAAAAAACACATTGGCAAGCGGTTAAACATTTTCTATGTCATAGGTGCCACACTTTGAGTCCACTCTTGAGGGGTCTTAAAATTGTACGCTCCTCTGCTACGCCTACACAAAATTTTATGTAAACTCAACCAGCCGATTAGAAGCTATAAATTTATTTCCAAAAATATTCGATTCTGCCCCACTGTGTTGTACAAGCAGAAAGAAATAAAACAGAACATCCTTTATATTATGTACTCTTACTCAGTTCTAGAATAAGAAGAAGAGCATAAAATGAATAACAAATGAGAATGTTATATTCGGCTTGACCGAATTTATCTTTATATGGGAGGTTGGCGGTAAGTGGGTAAGTGGGCGGACTAAGTCCATTTTTATATTGTACTTGAACTATTTGTACAAAATTTCGTTGATGTTACATCTTATATGAGAGGTGGTCGGTAAAGTAGGCGGACTACGCTCATTTTCAGTTTTCAAGTTTAAAGTGATTATTGAACTATTGTTGCAAAATTTCGTTGATGTACATGCTTTTTTGTAAAAGATATCGGCCGAAAAGTATAAACTGAAGTTACGACGGTCCGTAACATTTCTGTTTATTAACCGATTTTGCTCAAATATTTTGAGTCAAATTTCGTTCCCCTTGGGTGTTCGCCCCGAGCCTTCTCCTGCTTTCAACAGAGCGACTGACGAACATCGTTAGATCGGCTTAGATTTTCACAAGGACCGAAAATATATATACTTTATGGAGTCATAGATGATTATTTCTACATGTTACTCACGGAATGACAAACCCAATAAAACCCTCAACCTCATAATTTTTTTTATGGTGGATATAAAAATGGCAGCTGAAGACAAAGAGAATTTTCGGATAAAATAATAAGAATTTTAAGATTAAAAAATTCCAAAGCGACTCAAAAACTCTTTTCTCAGAAAATTTAAAAAAAAACTAACAAATTACAAAAAGTTTCTATTAGAAACGCTGGAAAAATGGAAACAACGGACAGTGAAAATCCTTAAGATGTATTTCTTTCACAGATGTAAATGCTGTATAATGGACGATTACCTGGTCAATAATTTTCACAGACGCTAGGGAAAATGTAACAGATAAATATCGTGAAGAAAACCGTTTCATTCACAACTAATGGCTCATTTAACACAGATATATACGTGAATAAGTGTCTTTGGAAGAGATTCTTTCTTTCCATAAGAAATCACAAAGTAACTTTATTTCTTCCGGCATGATTTCGCTTCTTTTCATTACAGCAATAAACTGCCTGAAAAATTAAATATATAAAAATAAAAATTTAACATTTTAAAGAAAATATTTCTTTGATACGAGTACAAGAACGAATATTGATTTCATATACTTTCTTCAAAAACAATTAGAAACTAGATTTAATAGGCATTAATTTAAGCCAAAGTTTGTTTAAATTGAACAAATAGGTCCGACGATATATGGATTTAAAATTCATATGTTATAAAAAAATTTCTGAAAAAAGTAAACTTTGAACCGTGATGAAAACTAAACTACAACGAATTTGAAAATTTTGAAGAACTTAAAATTTTAAATTGACGTAGTGAGTGTTTATACCGAATTTTATCGATATCGGAGATGGTAAGGTTCGTTGGGTGTTCAAAAAATTTTGTTTTCTTCCTAAAACAGAATTGTATGTACCAATTTTTTCGTGCGCACTCTTTACGTATTACGTATTTGTTAAATTTATTCATCAACGAATTCTGGTAGATTACATGTTTTAATAAAAAAAAGTGTTTTAAAAAGTATTCTTTTAAATGTGCCTATTGAATGTTCATTTTATTGAGTTTATTTGTTAATTTTTTTGTGAATGCGGAAAAAGATAATATGCCTGAGCTAAACAATAAGACCTTCTATTGTAGGTGCGTGCAATAAATAATCCTTAAGGATTTAACACTAAATAACAAGTTGAGTTATAAGGATTTAATTAACTAGCAAACAAGATTTCAATTAGCAACAAAATGATCTCAAAACATTCATTCTTCTTCGTCTTACAACCTTTTTCTTAAACTCTTTTATTGTGTTTATCTTTTCAATTTGGTGCGACAAAAGTAGGAGCAACAACAGTGGCTCAAAGTGAGCGATCTTAAACCACCCGTTTAAGTATGGTACACAACTATAAATCCTTAGTTAAGAACGGACTATACTTGCACCAGATTACAAGTGTCATTTTCTATTGTTTCCTTAATTTTTTCGAAAAAAAAAAGAAACAAAATTAATCCCAGTATCAACGACGTACGCCTTTTCATGAATTAAATTGTTAATGCCGCTTTTATCAGCACAATCTCACTATTATTTTTTAATGTCTTCGTCATCATCATCTGCCGAGGCGTTTCATTTAGTCTAAGGTGAGAATACAAATTGGTCTCTTTATGCTGGCAATAACGTCTTACTTACAATATCTTTATGTTGTTTGAAAACAAAAGACTCTTTTTGTTGTGTTTTATCCTTTTTTAACCAACCAACTAATTTACCCATGCCAAAGGTATCAGAAAACAATTGTATCATTGCTTCTGTATGACCATCAAAATGGCATGTATTTGTATTGTTCTACATATTTGCTAACTCATTGTTTTCTTTTAACCAAGTGTGTAGATACTTTTCATAAAGAAAAAAAAAAAAAAAAAAACACCTAAAGCATACAAAAGTATATCAAAGAAGGCGAAGCAATAAAATTATGAATAGTTGTATACTTTTAAAAAATTTAATAACAAACTAAAAAGATATACAAGTTTTTAGACCCTAATAGCTAAAAGAGATTTTAATGTACCATTTTGCTGTAATTATGGACCCGTCCCCTGATTTTTTCATTAAGTTTGAAAGGAAAATGAGTTAGCAATTTCAACGAAAACGAGAAAGAAATATATATAGATATATTTGAGAGCTATGGTAAATTATAGACCGATTCTCATAATATCTGGAAATGTTGTTTCTACTTACATAAAACTTATTTGTGTCGAATATTAATTTGATACTAACAATCGTTTGGGATTTATACACGTTAAAGTGATTTTCGTAAGAGGGGTTTATATGGGAGCTATGGCCAATTGTCGACCGATTTTCATAAAATTTAGTACAAAGATTGATACTTGCACAGAACTTCTTTCCACTCAATTTCATTGAAATGTTCTTATTTTTAAGGCATTTTTGAGTGTTTAAACTCTATTCCGGGAGGAAATTTGTATGGGGGCTAGTTGAAATAATGGTTCGATCATAACTAATTTCAGTAGACTTCGTACTTGTATTATAAAAGTCCCACGTGCCAAATTTCATTGAATTATCTATAAAATTGCGACCGGTACTTTGTGCACAAGACTCACATGGACAGGCAGCCCGCCAGCCGTCCAGCTAGACGGATGGACGGACACCGTTAGATCGATTTAAAAAGTGATTCTGAATCGATTGTTATACTTTAAGGTGGGTGCTGGACAACTTTTTCTATACGTTACAAACATCAGCACAAACGCATAATAACCCAACCACCTATGGTAGTGTAGGGTATAAAAATGAAACAAGATTTTAGGCCTAGCAACCAAAAGTTGTTTGGGTTGCTGAATTCAAAATGAAACTTCTTTTTCAAAATTAAATCAAGGTTTCGGGATATTAAAAACAAACAATGTTTCCTATATTTGAAAATTTATTACAATTTTATTTAACAAAATTAATCATTAATAAATAATGATAAATCGGAAATGAAGAAAATTTACTCTGAGAAACATTTGAGCTCCAATATTGTGTAACTTTGCAACAACTCCATTATTTAAATCAAATTCGTGTTTACTAGGAATGTTGTGAATAAAATTTTAAAATGATCTCCCGGCTTTCGGCTTTGTAGCGTTCCTGTATGACCTTAGTTTTCGAATATAGCTTTGATAAATATTCCTGCCTTGATTTTTGTTTTTCATTTTCTGTTAGTTTACAAGTGGTAAAAATGAACCGTTCAGTGTTCTGACATAAATTACATCGAACAATATATATTATTTTCCTCTTGAGAATCGGGAATAGTTCCTCGTATATGGTTTGGTTGTAGAGTCGCGAAAGAAACGTGGCCTACCTATAACGAAAAACGCTCAATGAAACTCATTGGCTACAAACGTAAAGGCATTTCGAGATTAATAGCATTGTTTACAGGTCACTGGACGATCGGGAAACATGCAAGCAGACTTGGTCTCCCTTACAGTGAATATTGTCGTAGTTGTGGCAATCGCGGGAAGGAGGAGACAGTACATCATCTTCTATGTGAATGCCCAACCTTGAACACAATCAGACATCAATTTCTGATAAAGTACCAATTAGACAACCTCTGAGAGATATCTGATACTAGACTCAGTGACATTATTAAATATCTCAATGCTACAGGCTGGATCTAATTAATTTCAGTCTCAGTACAACTCATTCGCCTGGCGAGTAGTGTGGTTCCATCAAAACGGACTCTAACGAGTTTAATTGATTGCCCATAAGGTTACGGGCTACTACGTAAACCAACCAACCAACCAATGGTTTTGTTAATATTGACTTTTGTTCGAGTTACAAACAACAGTAACGATGAGAGAAATTCTGTTAATTATTTTAATAAATTCATATCACAAATCAATCAACTCAGTTTGAGAAACAAGGTAAAATAAGTATTCTCCTCTGAGTATTTGACAAAATTTTGCCAAGTTTTCTGAGCAAATAGATTTCGCAAACATAATAAAAACGCTTGAAATTAACTTTTTAATGTACATTCTGTATTTTTAAACAGTTTGGAATAAAATTTAAACTTTATAATATGATTGAAATTAACCATTTAGCAACGGCAAGTTGTTATGGAAAGTTATTGAGAGAACTTTAAACCTAGAACCAAACTGGATAAAAGAATATCATTTTTTAATTCATCGCCCAAAATTATATTAAAACAACTAAAGTTCTAGTCGATCAATGAAGTTCTATTCGATCAAACCATATGATACCCACATCAACGTCAAAGGAATTTTCGTGGAGGACTTATACATGTAGTCAATTGTGGACAGATTGTTTTAATAAGTGTGATTTGTACTTCCATTAAATACAATGCAAAAAGTAAAATTTCATATTATAATACTTAATGTTTAATTGAAAAAAATTAAATGTTTAATTGAAAAAAAAAATTTTTTTTCTTATCACATTTGAAGAATATTTGAAAATGTTCATAATATTTAATAGACTTTTTTAAGTAAAATAATAAATTAGTAGATATTCAAACAATATTTATTGTTGAGTCAATAAAATTTTTAATAAAAAATTTATATATATTTTTATTATAAATTTTGCATATTTTACAATTAAATTGTGAAAAAATAATCTAATAATGTTTGTGTAAATTCGGTATAGGATTCATGAAAGAATACATGTATATGAAGTGTAATGTTGGTACTTTATACAGTTAGTAAAATTGATACAGAAATATACATACATACATACATACATACATACATACATACATACATACATATAAATAAAATATACATATAAATAAAAACAAAACAATGAGAAAATACTGATCCTTTGACGCTTCTTTCATGTTCTATAAATTACGAAATCGACCTAAGAAAAAAAAATCCAATCGTTATTAAAATTTAATATTATTTACAATTGACAACTTACCTGTCTTAGATATGGTTTTGATATCTAACAGTGGTGATGAGAAGCGTTCCGGTCAGCCAAAAATGTTTAAAAATGATGAATTGGAGATTGGCACAAAGTCTCCAAGTCTGCAAGAAGTGCTTGATGAATACATTTCGTGTAAATCAAACAACAGTTGTCAGACATGTAAAAGCACTTGGTTCATTCAAAAGCAAGGAAGGAGACTTAGAATTTGTGAAATGCGCCACAAAATCAAATCAGGTTTTCATCGAATTGTTACGGAAGATGAAAAGTGGATCAAAAGTGCAAAAATTCGTTTATAAAGCTTGGACAACCAGGAAAATCAGGATGAAATGATCACGGAATATCTATATTGAATATAAACGATTCGTTTGAAGAGAGCATAGAACGAAAAACTGTTTGTGCAGCTATCTATAAGGACCGACATTTCTAAATTAACTCACAAGATAATATGGATAGAGGATAATAAGGAAATATGGATAACTTACCACCGAATGTCTTCAAATGTTGGATTTCATATTTTTTAACTTCCTCATTTTTATAACTTTATTTTTTATTTTACTGAAATTGTCATAATACATAAAATTGTTTTTATTTTGTGTATGTTTTTAAAATAAAATTATTAATTTTATTGATTGAAAACAATAAAATTAATAATTTTTAATGTATACATATATGGGAGCTACGGTTAAATGTAGACTGATCATGATCATCCTTGTGCTTAATTTCATTAAAATATTGCTATATTTCAGGTATTTATGAACCCTAAACCCCTATTCCGGGAAAATGTTTGTACGAAATAATAGGCCGAACATTTTAATACACTTGGTCCTTGTATCAAAATAATTATTTATAATAAATTTCATTAAGATATCTTCTAAGTTGTACGGTCAGCGAGTCTTCTAGTCAGACGGACGGACGGATATCGTTAAATTGATTTAGAAAGTATTTCTGAATCGGTATAAATATATCACTTCTGCTCAGATCTAAAAGTCGACCCAAATATGTAAACTTGAGTTATTATTGTATTCGAAAAAACATCAAAAAATAAAAATGAAGTGCATAGGAATCTTGTATTTTGTTTAAGTTATTTTATTAATAAAATGAAAACAATAAGATCCGAATCCTTCCGTTGAAAGGACTTAAATCTCTGCAGGGGTGTAAAGACCAAGTGTGTTCAAATATTTTCTTTAAATGATTTCTGAAGATTGTTTAAGAGATCAAAATATGTTGCTAATGTATTTTGCTTCTATCAACTTTAAAACTATTGCCGGATCAAGAAATTGCTTTAAAAGATCAAGTTCGTAAGAAAGTTTTTTTTATGGATTTAAAAAATTTTAAAATTTTCAATCTAACTTCTAGATGTGTGAAAGAAATATATGTTAAGATATAAACAGGTCAAATGTTATATATAAATTCGAATTTTAAATAACTTGTTTTTAAGTGAATCTATTTTTCTTTTTTTCAGACTAATCCATACGAAGTTTAGAACTAATCGAATAAGCAGATGTTGAAAAATTTGGTTAACAAAACGGGTGTTTGTCACAACATCAATTGTTATAATGTCCAAGAGAAAAATGTTATAAAATCAATGCAATTTGTCATCCTATTCCTTGGAACTTATGACAAACTTTATTCTGTTCATGGACATTATGACAATGTCAGAAGTACGGTAAGTATAGATTTTCTTGAACCAAGTACGAAATACTTCATATAAGAATAGCGAAAAATTCCTAATTTTAGTTCTATTTAAACCTACTTTGGATTGAATTAATCCGAAATTTTTTTTGTTTTTAGAAATCTTGGCTAGATTTAAGCCTAAGTCTATAACTTAAATCAGCATAAATAGGATTGATTTCAGAATAAACGGATTAAAATTAATCCCAAAATGTACTTGATTTAAGAAATATAGATTTTGAACCAATACCAATTGCAATTGTTTTAAGAACTTAAAACTTATTTTAAGCCCGAATATGTACTTGATTTCAATTAAAGGCTTAAATTTATCTTGTTTCTACGATTTTCATACTTTGTTTCTTATATGCCATTTACACTAAACAAAAACTAGTAGTTTTCGGCTTTATTTGGCTTTTGAATAAAAAACTATGTAAATTTGTTTCCATAAAATCAAAAACCATTTTTAACTACTTTTTATTAAAAACCAAATATAAATCACTATAATAACTATTCATGATACATCCTACTACACTACACAGTCTGCCACTTAAATAAGGAATCACATTATTTAACTTTAATTAAGTATATCTCCTAAACTAAAGTACAGAAAAAAATTTTTTTGCGCAACCAAATTTCAAAGTGTTGGCTTTAGTTTTCTGAAGAAATAAAAAATGTACATATTTTGTTATACTAAAATTATACATTTATTTAAAGACATGCACTTCTGTGGTACTTTTTAGTGTGTCACTTGAATTTATTAAATTTTAGGTTATAAAAATGAAAGTTATTATCTTCTAGTATTCAATTAGTAACGAGACTGCCACCATTTTTAGAAATAACCTCAAAAATGCAATTTGGCATCGACTTGTATAATGACTCTAAGTAATTTAGCGAAATTGAACTCCATGCTTCCGCTATTACATACTTTAAGGATTCTATCGTCCCAAATTGTTTTCCTCCTTCATAAATTTTTCTTGTAAGCCAACCCCAGACATTTTCCATTGCATTCAGGTCTGGTGAATATGGGGGCCAATCCAAAAGTTGAACATCTTGTTGATTAATCCATTGTTTTACTGCTCTGGCGGTATGAATCGGAGCGTTGTCGTGTTGGTACGTCCAAGGTATGGGTCCAAAGTAATCATTAAATTTTGGAAATGTTTCCTCCAGAATGTTTTTGTAAGGCGTTGCAGTCATTTTGTTGGACACAAAAACCAATTCTATGGTACCATAATACGAAATGGCACCCCATAACATTATTCCGCCCTCTCGGCTGTGTCTGCGGCTCAAAAATAATTCCTCTTTATTTAGGTCATGGAAGTAATAGTTATACCCGTCGGGACCATCAATATTAAACTTTTTTTCATCGGAAAATACAACTTTAAAAAATTTGTCGGACCATGTCATTGTATTTTTGGCAAACTGTAGACGTTGTGATTTGCGTTTTTCATTAAGTGATGATTTTTTTGCAGTTTTCGTCAGACTATGTATGGGCACAACTTTAAAATACGGTGCACTGATCTTAAACTGGCACTGACTCCACTTTTTTTACGTATTTTTGATACCGACAATTCTAAGAATTTTTCGTCTTTCTTTTGGAGTTGTTGCCATTTTCTTCCGCCCTTTCATGTTTTTCCATATCTTTACACGTTATTTAAATAATTGCCCACAACTGTCTTTCCTCTATTAATATTTTTGGCTATTTGGACCGGATTCTGACCCTGAGATTTCAAAATCGGAATTTTTTCTTTTTCAGAGTTATTAAGAGCCTTATCACGTCCCATTTTGAATAAAAACTTTTTAAAAACTATAAAATTAAAAATTCTCTAGCCGTTTATATTGAAAGAAATTCAAATTATAGCCTTCATGATTAATATTAAAAGAATTCCTTATTCAAGTGACACACGAAATAATACCACAGAAATACATGTCTTTAAATAAATGCATAATTTTAGTATAACAAAATATATTTTTATTTCTTCAGGAAACTAAAGCCAACTCCTTGAAATTTGGTTGCGCAAAAAATATTTTTTTTTTCTGAACTTTAGTTTAGGAGATATATACTTAATTAAAGTTAAAAAAATGTGGTTCCTTATTCAAGTCGCAGGCAGTGTATGTATATCCAAGAAATGTGAATGTCAGCAAAAACTACATTGGGAAGAAATAAGGTATGTAAACGATGAAATTTTTGAAATTTTGTTTTTCAAAACCAATTAGTTTTTATTTTGGTATAAACGCCATATTATTAAAATTTATTGTTTATTGTGTTTGCATTAAATTTTCGTTATTAAAATCTCACCAAATCGACAAGGGTTTTCCTTGTTACCTCTCGAAATGAAAAAGTAATCCTGGAAAAAAGTAATAAATAAAACATTAGAAATATAGGTTTTCGTGTAGTTAATATAAAAAATTATATTGAATTTAATCTTGAACAAGGTTATCAAGATATGTTTTTCTTTAAAATCGTCCTTCAACCAATCTTCAACTTTGTTGTCGACCGAAATGGTATCTCCATCGATGCCAAACTGTATTATAAAATTAAGAAATTGAAACAAATACAATTTATTATAATCAGACAGATTTCACGAATTTTCAACTCTTCCTCTTACTATTTTTTATTAAGAAATCTTGTATTGATTTAAGTACAATTTATACATGTAAATATGTATGTACATATATTTACATATACATGATAAAGCATGCAATGCGCAAAAAACCCCAAACAGAGCAGAATTTAATTCGCTTTACCCTTCCCCTTATGTTAACATCATACTAATATAGAAAAAAAAAAATTACAAAGATTTATGAATATACATTTATAAAGTGAATATAAGTAGAAATTGTACTTAAATCAAGTCATAATTTCTTAGTAAATGAAGTGGTTCTAAAAAAAAGCACACACACAAATAAAACATTTGTTTCTAAGGAAGATTTTATCTTTTTCTGCGTATCTCGAAAAATATGTAGCATGTTTTCTGTAGATTAGGTTAGGGTCCTATTGGTCCCGTTGTATTACCCTAATGGATCATGTGAATCTGTTGTTCGAATCGAACCAACCTGACGCCCAAATAAAAGAAATCAATAGCAGAGAGATCAGACAGTCCGTGCATATATGGACTACCAAATTCAGCAGTCCTTATATTTCCAAGAGCAGAACGGTGACGAAGAAAATGTTCTACTATCTTTTCCTCCTCCTCGTTAAAGCAACTTCTACAATAGTCATTAAAAGGGAATCATAGTCTCCTAGCATGTGCACATAAATTATTTTTGGAAATAAGTTTACAATCTAAGTATACAATATATAATAATTTTCAATTTATTTAATTACAAGTGTATTAATAAATAAATAAATAAATTATACATAGAAAGTAAACTTATTTTCAAAATACTTCATGTACGCCACTTGTTCCAATTTTTTTTACACAATTTTAATTTTAAATTAAATCCTTTAAGAAGTTTGGGCAAGGCTTCAATAGAAGTTAATTTCGCTTGTTGGTTACACATTTATAAAAAAAAATACCACAAAAAATTATCAGCAAATGTCAAAGCCTTTAAACGACGTATAATAAAACACTAATGAAAATTTCTTGACGAAACTTGAAAGCAACCGTTAGACAAATAGAGAGTGATTGACCAGTGAGAGTAAATTTAATTTCGCTCATATTCTCTCACAGATAAATATAAGATTTTAGCTCTTAATTCAAGTCAGTTTAGACTTAATACCAATTTCAAGAAATAATTACTTGATTTAAGTACAATTTTTATTTAGTACTTGAATTTCCAAATAATTAAATTAAATATTTCATTATTAATTTTTAAATTAATCCCGTTTTGTACTTGTTTTAAGTATACCTCCGTATGAATCGTACTTAAATTTTTAAATTTGAGAAAAATATGAAAAATAAACTTCATTTTAGAATTCCGTTTTTCTTTTTTTTTTTGTATATTTCTTTTTTAGATTTCTGACATTGGTTCCCATTATCCGATTTACTGGATAGATATTAAATAAAAATTAGGCCGATTAAAATAAAAAAGTCTAATATAACAAGTGACAGTTTTAATAAATATGTACAGTGACTGTTAAAACGGTTCACATAAATATGACATTTTAGGCTCAACCTCTTTATAATTTTTGATTTTAATTCTCTACTTAGCCATAAATTTAATAAGTAAAATATAATCAAACAAAATTTGGTTTTTTGAAGAAATTAAAAAAAAAAAAATGGAGTAAACACCCTACGCATTTTTCGTTAATTTAGATTTTCTATAAAGTTATTTCAGTATTAGTTTGTGACCCCAAGGACAAGACCACAAAGTAGATAGAGGTCAACAAAAACAAATATTTAGATTAAGCAGCAGATTAAGCATAATTTCCGAACCTCGACTCAATCAGATAAATTTGGAATACATTAACAAAATAATCAGTATGGAAAATCCAGTTCCACAAAATCTAGAAAAGCTTTGGGATGTTCTTAATGAGGAATTGGCCAAAATTAAGGACTCTATTTTACTAAAACTAAATTATAGTATGCAGATAAGTCTTTAACTTGTACAATTTTTTACATTTTTTTCTTTTTTCAAGAAAAAAAAAATCTTGTTAAATTCTTTTTTAATTATTTAATTTTTCTGTAAGTAGTGAATTTAAATCAAAAAAAATAAAAATGTTGAATTGTTACAAAAAGCTTTTATAAAGCAAAGTATAAAAAAAAATTTTGTAAACAGTTTTGAAAGTCACTGTATATATGTACAAATTTTTTATGTACATATTGAATATACAATACATATGAATATATCAGGGAATATTTATGTTTTCGTACACAAATTTAAAAACCAATTAATCATATTGTATTAACAACAATGACAACAGTTTAAATATTGTTAAAAATACTCGAATATGGTAATTTATTTTTTTATTAATAATAATATTAAAAAACACTACGATGACAAGTTTGTGTTATTAAAAATTAATATATAACACAAAATTTGTTAATTGCATTTTTCACATGAACACCTCTGTATT
Source organism: Protocalliphora azurea (assembly GCA_932274085.1). Taxonomy (NCBI): domain Eukaryota; kingdom Metazoa; phylum Arthropoda; class Insecta; order Diptera; family Calliphoridae; genus Protocalliphora; species Protocalliphora azurea. Next base: position 92,365,527 of record OW026520.1, read on the forward strand.
TTTCAACGCATAATATACAAATGTGTGAAATGTATGATGATATTTTTATTCGAAATAAAAAAATATATATTTTTTTTATTATAGGCGTTCACAAACGTGAATGAAGAAGTTGTGTATGTACAATGTTTAATATACAATATTTTTTTGTAGTCCTTTTTATACATTCATACACTTGTATTATTTACGTACATTCATATTTACATTATTTGCACCTACATATGTATGAGTTATTTATTGTAATTGTTAAAAAATATTACATTTCATTCAGTTTATATTTGAGGTATTCATAGTTTTTGAATGATAAACTTTAAAGGAAGAATTGAATTGAAAGCAATTACATCGGATAAGAAACAAAAAGTTTTCTATGCTAAAAGTAGGGTACCTCTACCCCACTTTCAGCGTCCATAGTTCCGCTCCTGAGGGGTCTGTGAGCCCCCTTCTAAATTTAAAACTGTACACCCATCTACCGATTAAAATTTACAGATTTATTTCTAAAAATTTTCGATTCTGTCCACAGTGGGGGTACTGTGAATAGCCCTACTATTTGCAAATACATAACAATGAAGAAGTATCACTATACTCATAAGTTTTACATTATTTACACCAGATTTTTTGTGTGGCCTTTTTAATATTTTCATAGTCCTTACAAAGCATTACATATTTTTATTCCATAAGAGAAAAAAAATGTATAATTCCTTCACTCATTCACTTATTATTAGAGTTTTTATTTTACCGGTCTTTTGCCGCTCCCTGGAAATCGGGATTGATTTTTAAATTTCCCGGAATTCCGTAAATTCTCGCCAAAAACAAATTATTACAAATTTAAAAATATTTACAACATAATTAAACAAGTAAGAAAGATATAGTAGGTCAAGTCTGACCATATGACAACCCAAATCATTGTGCGTGTCCATGAAAATTCGTGGAGGGGTATTATATTGAACATGTAGACAATTGTGGACTGATACTTTTACTAAATGTAAATTAAAATATATGAATACAGAATCTTAAGTTAATACTAACATTTATATAAATTTATGCACTTTAGGGTGGTTCCCGAAACTGGGCATATATGGGAGCTATGTCAAATTATGGAGCGATCCACTATGTTTATAATATATAAAACTGATACTAACAATTGTATGTGATTTATGCACGTTAAAGTAATTTTCGGAAGAGGGTTTTATATGGGAGCTATGGTCAATTATGGACCGATCTTCATGAAATTTAGCACAAAGATTGATGCTTATACAAAACTTCCTTATACCGAATTTCTTTAAAATATTTCTATATTTAAGACATTTATGATCGTTAAACATTTGTATGGGGGCAAGGTGAAATAAAGGACCGATCATAACCAATTTCAATACGCATTCGTCCTTGTGTCATGAAAGTATTACGTGAATTATATTCAAAATTGCGACCTGTACTTTGTGCACAATGTTTACATTGACATCCGGACGGACATTGTTAGATTGACTCAAAAAGTGATTCTGAGTCGATTGGTGTACCTTAAGGTGGGTGTTGGATGATTTTTTTACATCCAAATATTACAAATATCAGCACAAACGCATAATACCCTATGGTGGTGTGGGGTATAATTAAATGAAGGAAAAAAATTTTAAAATAGGCTAATTAATCATAAAACTATGAAATAGTTCAGTTCTTTTTAAAATATTTGCATTTGAAATTTAAATAAAAACATTTCCTGTGAGTAAAACTTCCCTTGATCCCTCGATATTTTTATGGAAATAATCTTTTTTGTTAAGATGAATAATGGTTTTTCTCATACAAAATTAGATCCCTTCTATTTTTATGCTAGACTATTAATTTATGGCTAAAGAAAACTTTAGCTCAAAAATTAATTTACATCATATTCAGTTCTTGAAATAATTGGACTCTTTAAATTGCAAGGTTTTATCTGACTTATCTGATAAAAAAATCCATATACACTTAATAGTTTCTATACTATTAGGCCCACGTCTTCACTGTTGCTTTAAAAATATTAATTGTTGTTTGAGAATTTCAGACATTTTAAGGAGATTTCTCTTACCTTTCAAATGACGAATTTTACTAATGAAAAAATATGCAGAATTTTTTTTTTTTTTTTGTCTTTTTAAGATATCCCCATAAATATAATTATTATTTTTGCCATAAATTATACAAAAATGCATTAAAGACTTTTTATATATTTAAATATATTTAAAAATTAACTAAAAATATTTAAACTCGAAATAAAACAAAATAAATAAAAATGAATGTAAAAATACATTATCTACTAAACTATCTATATACATGAGTTAGAAAATACTACCAAAAAAATTTCCGTATGATTTCCCGGAATTACGGGACTGAAAATTGTGCGAAATTCGCAAGAAAAACTCTACTTATCATGTGCATAAATACAAATACGTATAATGCATTCATTATGAATTCGCTTCATTAACTAAAGTAAATTAAAAAACAAAAGAGAGCAAATCGAAATATAAAAGAATGTCGGTGGTGTGAAAGCATTAATTGAAAATTCAAAATGAAACAGAAGGTTATATTTTATATTAAATATATGTACATATGTCAATATATATAAATTTATTAATATACATACATTAATGTTAAACGTATTTAAATACAACATAAAGTTACATGTTACAATTTAATGCGATTTTTTTTTATAAAACTTGACCATAGAATAAAAAAAGTTTTATCAGGGAATTTTTAGATTGCGCTCACATAAGTAGGAAATGAGAAATGTTAATTCAAAATCCAATACAATTAGGTTGATAAATCCTTTGTAATGATACAAATTGCCTTTTTAAGTATCTTATACCACTGAACTGTTGATCAGGTAGCAGATCCCAAACATCTCATTTTTTTTCTTGCCAGCTTGTATATATTTTCATGTAAAGACTTTTATATTCGTCATTTAATAATATTAAGTCCAGTCCGTTTTTACTTATTATTGATTACTTATTATTGATTATTATTGATTTTTGGTAAGGAATATAAATATCACAGATCTTCATCCTTTTTATTCTAGCGCCTCTAGTTTTCTTATAAAAATTTTTATAAGAAAACTAGAGGCGCTAGGATAAAAAGGATGAAGATCTGTGATATTTATATTCCTTACCAAAAATCAATCTTTTTACATTAAAATCTAAAATATAAAAATGTAATTTTATGAAGAAACTTGAAGCACTAGAGCAAAAGGGATGAAAAACTGTGATCAGTGATCACTGATATTTCTCACCAAAAATCTTATGAAAATCAAAATCTCATTTTATAAGGAAATTAGAGAGCCTAAAGAAAAGCGAAAAAAATCTGTTATCACTTATATTTCTTCACCAAAAAGCGTTTTTTTTTATGAAAATCTAAAATCTCATTTTGTAAGGCAAAAAGGAATGAAACTAGAGGTTCTGGAGCAAAAAAGCACACAAATATGTGATGACTTATATTTCTCACCAAAAATCGATTTGTTATTTGAAAATCAAAAATTACGTTTTATAAGAAATCTAGAAGCTCTGGAGCAAAAACTCTCAATATCAAATTATACTTTGGTCTACGTAGGAGTACTGCAAATCGCAAAAGTGGGTTAAATGCCAGTTGTATATATTTAAGAAGTTAGCTGATTAATGGCAATGGGAGTATGGCTTACAATGAGCATATTATCAGACACCAAAAAATAGTGAATTTATACCAATGTACAGTGGGACAGAATAGAAAAATTTTTTTAAAAATCAGTAACTTCAAATCGGCTGATGAATTTATATAATATTTCACATAGGCGTAGCAGAGGATTGTACAATTTTAAGTTTTGAAAAAGTGTCTGACAGACTCTTCATGGTAATATTTCACTGTGCATGTATAATATTACCATGGAGATGTTTGACAGAATCTCAGCAAGGTAGGTGAATACAAGACTCAGCTAGCTCGCATAGGAATAACGGATGACACGATCTGGAGGAGAAGGATGAGACATTGGAACACTACCTACGTCAATTTTCAAAGTCATAAAGTACCCAATCTAGAATATTTCAAGAATGTCAATTAGAAATCTTGGAGAAACTATACCGAGGGAACTAGGTTTTTAACCTAATCAAAATAATTAGTCTTCTGAATAGCGAAAGTTTACTCTGAGAACGCTCAACAAACCGTTATAGGTATACCCGGAACGGGTTTGGGGCATTTAAACCTAACCTAAGTAGTTAAAAAATTTATCAGGGTTAGAACACTTGTATTGAAACTAAGTGAAATAAGGACTACGCACGAAAAAATCTGTGCACACTTTAAGGCTTATAACTCTTACTATACTTGAAAAAAAGTCCATTAATTTGCTTATATTTTTTATTATTCTCAGTAATTATGTGTTTTTCTTAAAATGAAAATTTAACAAAATTAATGCAAGTGCATAATTCAAATTTAAACCAAAATACATGTCGATCATATAAAACAATTTCTAGGAGTGTGGGTGAGTTGAGAAATGCAGTTTCTTGAGTCACAATAAATACACATATTTTATGATCACCAAAAGGAAAGACAAATTTAAACCTATTTTAAGGGGAAATCCCTACATCTCTGGATGAAATGCGACTTATTCATTAAATTGCTCAGTATATTTTGTCAGAAAAGTTTAAAGATAATAGCCTGAAGAACCACAAAGTAAAAACAGTTTCTATAGGAATGCTAGAAAAAAATGGGAAGACAAAGGAGAGGACGAAAATTATAGAGATTCATTTTTTTAAATATGAAAGCGTCTAAAGGACAATATAAAATACGTACTGTCGAACTTTTTATAAAATCCTGGCCAAAAATTCCATATCATTTGTCCAACAAATTTTTGGCCTGAAAAGCCAGAAATTCTACAAAGTTTCTTTTCAGAAACTTAGTAGAAAAATTCAATACTTGTTTGTTTTTAAATATATATAAAAAATTTATTAAAATAATTTTTTAGTAATACGTTTTATTTTAGTATATGATAAGGTGAAATAATAATATGACAAAATGAAATAATAATATGATAAGATTGGATAACTATATAATAACATGGGAACCAATCCACTAAACTGTTCAAAACTCAGCTCATTTGAAATGTATTGGATTATAGTAAAAAAAGTATTTAAAGAACACTTAAAACTAAGTAAAAAATTAAATATAGTTCAAATAGAAGCAAAAAAATAACCGAAAACTCAATAAAGATTATATCTAGGGTATTCCAGAAAATATTAAATTTTTTAGTAAAAACGAGTAAAAACTTAATTAACTTAATAAATATTGTGCACACTCCTAAATTAACAAAACTTAAGCAATATTAATAAACTTTGTATACATTATAAGAAATGATTAACTTACAATCAAATATGATTGTATAGAATTTAAAAATAAAAAGTTTATTCACTTTTTAATCTTTTTAACCGAACATGAAGAATTTCAACAAAATGTAACTTATGAAGCATAAATTTAATTGTAATTTTCAAGCTACACTAAAATGTATAATATAAATAATATATAAATATATATGTGACTTCTTTAACTTTTTGGAATTTGGTTTCAAAGTGAAATAACGACAATTTTCATTAACTTCACTATCTATTCCATTGAGAATCTTCATCCCATTGGCTTTTGTGAATTTTTTATACATTTCCTTAATAATCTTTGATTAATAAAATCCATTTATTTAATCGATTTACAAATTCCGATAATTGTACCCATTTTAATCATAACCACATACTTATACTACACCTTACTTTTTACTTTTGTAATCACAATTTATAACACAGATTATGAGGTGCTTTTAATCCTTCAATTACTTTATGGACTTCTGTCGCTACAATAAAAATCTCGAGGCGCTTTTTTTGTATTAAAATATAAAGATTGTGTACACAACTACATCAACATTTACATTTACAGACATGTATAAGTACATTCTATATATTACATTCATTTATACATATGAATGTAATTTTTCTATATGCTTTTTATTGAAAAATATATATTACATATAACTTATGTACATTCTTATATAGAAATATTATAAATTTAGAAATATATTTTATATATAATAAATTTCGTATATATGCTATAAAAACTCAAACATATTATTCTTTCTTTCCTAACAGTTATTAAGAAAATTAAATGAACAAAAAAACAATTCTTTTAATACGCATATATTTGTATGTTTTTTTACTGGCTGAAATAGTAATTTTTGAGGCTAATATGTAGGGGGCTGATTTTCATGCAAATACATGTTTTTTCCGGAACATTTAAAAACTAGCTTATGTAGTTATCTATCCGTATTACGCATTTTCTTGAAAAATATCTTCGATTTGTTAATACATACTCCATCAGCATTGAACTATATACCAGCTGATCAAACACGATTTAAAACAGTAAATGAACATTTACCAACAGAGGTTCTAATGGAAAGATATTTTCTTATAAAAATTTCCCAAATTTATAATACTCGTAACACTGTGTTAGTTGCAAATTTTAACAAGGTGGGCACCTCATTGGTAAAGCTAATTCGAGTATGCTGAATTCAATTGTGACATCTGTTTTTCAAAGTTAGCGCTCGTATTCGCGATATTTAATTTTTATTATTGCAGTAACACAAATAATAGAAAATTAATAAAAGGGAGATTTATGTAAATTAATATATATATATATATATATATATATATATATATATTTCTTTTTTTTCATTTGTACCACCATATGTGGTACCTTGTCTATTTATATTTCTTCATATATAAACTAAATGAGAATTACATTGAAGTTAGAAAACATATATTAAAAAAATTTATATATTTAAAAACAAAGAAGTATTGAAGTTTTCCACTAAATTTGTGAAAAGGATAAGTATTATACTTATTCGTAACATTTTATTATTATATGAATAATAATATTAATATGGTTTAAAAACGGAATATGGTTTAAGAATAAGAAAAAAGACTGCAAATATTTAATGATTGTAGAAGTAATCATATGTTTCACATTAACAAAATTTTGTTTCTGGTAAAAATATTTACAAACATATAATTTTTACAGTCAATCATAATAAAATTGTTATTAAGTGTAAACATTAAATGACAAAATTGAATCAAAATCACAAAAGGTTATTAAAATTCAATAAAATTAACAATGAGAACATAATATTGTTGTAGCTATAATGCTGTCACCATGTTGTTTCTCTGCGTGTATATAGGCAAATGCCATAAAAAAGGCATTAAACAACTAAAATTGCAATGAAAAAATTTAAGACACATTTTAAGTTTTTTGTTATTAACCTTTTAAGTGAAGTCAACAAATAATTTAAAAAAATTAATTTGTAGCACCTTATTTATTTTTTAACCCCATTTTTGGTAAGTTGATTAAAAAGATTGATATGCACCAGTGTATATTTGATAGTTTTTGAGTCCTTCGTATATATTTGCACGGCGGTCAAAAGTAGTATGTTGCAAAAGGATTATTAAAAAGTAAAATTTGACATTTGAAAAAGTATATTTATTAATTAAACGATTTGAAGATATAATTTGAATGCATGTGAAAGTTCTAAGAGAAATCTCCTTAAAATATCTGGAATTCTCAAATAACAAGCATTTTTAAAGAATCAGTGAAAACGTGGACTTTTTCAAAACTAATAACTGTATATGGATTTTTTATGAGATAAATTGCAAAAAGTTCAATTTAAAGGGTTCAATTGTGCAAGAACTGAACATGATGTAAATGAATTTTTGAGCTCAAGTTTTCGTTAGCTATAGAGTAAGCATAAACATAAAAGTAACTTAATTAAATTTTTGTATGAGAAAAATGGAAATAGAAATAGGTTATAAACCTGGAAAGAATAGGACTTCAGAAATCTGTAAAAAAAAATATCGAGGGAAGAGTGATATGAAAGCCAAAGTAATGATACGACTTTCGGATGATTTGTTGTATAATAAAAAGTGTTCATTTAATTTTCAAAATGTCAATATTTCAAAAACAACTGAATTAGTTTATCGTTTTATGTTTAATTAGTTTATTTTAACAGTTTTTGTATTTTATTTCATTGAATTATTTCATAAATATTTTAAAATGTTTAATTATTTATTCCTGGCGGGAATTTCCACGATCCCAGGAAATTTAAAAATCAATTCCGATATCCCGGGAGCGGAAAAATACCGGGAAAAGAAAAACTCTAATTATATTGCATAGTTTACCATGGAGGAATTTTTATTTTTTTATTTTTAGTTTAATAATTATAAAAATTAAGTGTATATTTTTAAATTTTTTTAAGGAATATTTTGAATTTTAAAATGCATTTTTTAAGTGCATATTTTCCAAAAATAAATCCATAAAAATCCTCTACTGATATGTATTGCATTTGAAGGATTAAACTTAGAAAAATTCATTTGAATATGGGATCTTTGTATTATAATTTTTTAATATAGGATTATATTTCTTATTATTCCTTTTGAATTATGTATATAAAATAAATAAAATTTATTATGTCTTGATTTTCACTAGCTTTTGAAGGTTATCGTATATTTAATTTTACTAGTAACTGTATTATTCACATAGAAATATACCAAGATAATCAATATAGTCTGTATGTATATAATAAAAATAAAATTATTATAGAATATGCATTTTAAAATAAAATGTCTGTCTACACATATATGTAAATGTATGTGTATTTTACAAAAGATTAATGTCAAAATAGCCTGCAGTTTAAGATTAAAAAATTAAATTAATTTTATAATCGATACATATTAAAATATGTATGTAAGTACTTCAATACATTGTATTTTTATTTAAACAAACATCAATCCAGGACCTGTAATATATTACCCAATAAGCAAAACCTTTGAAATTGAATATTTATTCATTTTAAAATTATTTCAAATTTCAAGTACAAGATGTAATATTAGACCTAAATTTCCTTTACTTTCAAATTTAACATTATGCCTTTTTCCAGCAAAAAGGTTCTGATATAAAAATTGTATTTTTCAAATGCTTTCACAATTTAAAACTGGGCTAGATATTTCTTTAACAAACAAATGTTTCTCAAATATTTTCAAAACGGTTTATTTTTTAATTTTAAAATATACTTGAATGAATCGATGTTTATTGGGCATATTTATGTTATATTTTACTAAACATTTAATATGAAATATTAATCATACATATACTAAACATTAATAAAGATTTGAGTGATGAATTTTAAATGGGTCAATTGTAAATATCGATTTTATTTTCTAAACGTTAAACATTTGAGCACACATCAAAATATATACTAAAATTTAAGATATTATGGGAGAAAGTCTATTAAATAGTTTTAAACAGCTTTAATTTAAAAAGATTTTAATAATTAATACAATTTTATAAAATTCTAAATTCATTGAAAATGCATGCTAAACAGTTTAGATTTGTATTAAGAAGACTTGAGGACATCACATAACAGTTTTCAGAAATACCTTGAGACATTCCGAAAAAAAAACTCCCTAATGTATAAATCAATGCTGTGTAGAATTTATTTCGATAGCGGAAGGACGTAACTTTTTAACTACATTTTATATACACATATTTGTTTTTATACCCTTCACCATAGGTATTATTTAAGTTTATCATTCCGCTTGTAATTTCTACATTATTCATCTAAGACCCCAAAAAGTACATATCTTCTGGATCCTTATTGATAGGGAAGTCAATATAACGATGTCCGTCTATCTGTTGAAATCACTTTTTAGAAAGCCCCAGTTATCGGATATATATGTTTTATACATCAAATTATTATACGATATTCCTTAGATTTACTAGTAAAAATCAACAAAATCGATCCACTAATGACCGAGGTATCACAAAAAAAAAAAAAACCGAAAAGGCCTCTAAAAACGTATTTGTTTTCGACTTTTATAAGTCCGTATATAAGCTAGCGTCTTCGTTTTTGCACAGAAAATTTGGAATCTTTTTTGGAATGTTGTTTTGCGGAAGAAATGAAACTAATTGCTTCATTAGTAATTGAGATATCGGTCAAAACACATTTTTGCAATTTGTGATACTTTTATATAAGCTTCAGAATTCGTTTTTGTATAAATATGTTGTAAATATTTTTCTAAAATTTCGTTTTTTTGAATTAACCATATTGGTTCATAAACATTCAAGTTATAGGCAAAAATCTGAAAAATTATTAAAAATATACACGTACAAACATATATAAAAAGCAGTACAATGACTTTCAGTGTGTTGTTTTTTGTAGAAGCAAGTAGTAGTTGTTGATTGTATATATGTATGTACATACCACAATCACTTTTTATGTATGTAGTCAACAGAAGCTATCAGTGTTGTTTTTCTTTTTTTAAGGAAGCAAAGCTTGCCATGAGAGTTTAAGTTTGTAGTTAGATTTTTGTAGTTTGGAAAAAATGTATATTATTTTGTAAATATAAATGTGAAATTATGAAAGCATACTTTAAGGCGTAAATTTTGTTATTTGTCGGTATGGAGGTGAAGAGTAAAAACGGTTCGGCACGGCGGAATATTGAGCCCTAACTTCTTTTTTTTTTTATTCGAACTTGTATGAAATTTATTAGAATTTTTCGAAATATAGTTTACAAAGAAATTAAAAGTATACTTCGGAAAACTCGAATAAAATTCGAACAAGTTGGAATTTAAACAAAATGAAGAAAGCAGTTTCTGTATAACTGCTAGAGGACCATATTGTACTATATTGGCCTTATTGCGTCAAATATTTCAAACATAAATTTTTTGAGAACAATTATAAAATTTCTAACATATGTGTGTAGACCGAAATTTTATTTATGGCGTTAAATATGCCTCTTAAAAATCTTTGTTACTATACCAAGTTTTCATATTTTTCAAACCTAAGAAAGGAAATTGTATAAGATCAATTCCTTATAAGCCCTTAGATCTGTAATTTATTAAAAAAATAAAGTTTTTAAGTTATAATGAATCCAAAATTCATCTCATCTTCATAAAAAAATATTTATTAATTTTTCTTTCACTCGAATTCGCTTTATAGACAGAGTTACTTAGAATGTTCTTTTTCCTAGAAATTTGTAAACAAAATACTGAATTTTTAAAGCGAATAGCCAATATAGTGTGCGTTCGACTAAAACATAACACAAAATTTTCGTAATAACTTTTACTGCCGTTAATTTTAAATATCTTTCTTGATTACAATATCTTTTAGAGACACGTCACATGTAACAGCAGATCGAATTCTTGAAATCAGATCGTTTGTCCGCATGCAGATTGCAATTAAAGCAAAATGTAAAAATTTAATTTGAATTTTTTTTGACTCTTTTTAAATTTACTAAAAAAAAGTTGATTAAAATTTTGACAAAAGTATTACATTTCAGGACAATAAAAAAGCTTAACAAGGACCATACGAATGAAATGAAACTTGGTTCAGAAAAAGAAAAAGTTACAAGAATGAATTCCAAGCTCAAAAAGTAGAGTCAAACATGTTCGGCCGAGTAATGGGACGTTGTGTTCATATCTTCAAAATCAAATATTAACCATGTTAAAGCTATGCCTGAGCTTTAGTCAATCAAAGCTAAAAAAATTTAAATAAAAAAGCTGAAAAGAACTATGAGGCAAAGAATAATAAAAAAATAAAAAAATTTTCAATATTTTGTATTAGCCTGGAAAACGCTATTGCTGACTTTTCTCATCTTCCAAGGTATAAGTTTTGTACACCGAATAATTGAGAAAAGGATGCTGAATAGTATCGAAATAAAAACATTAAAAATTTATAATATAATTTGTCGTATGACAAATGCAACAAGATATGTGGTTGTTTTGCGTCTTTAGTCTGAATAAACTGGAATAATTTAACATTCTCTTGCCAGATTTATTTTAGTACCACAGAATATTATATTATTATTTTAATCCCACAGAGTGTCAATTATTTAAACTACCCAGAATCTTGGCAATTGTAAAGGAATTGGATCCAAGTTAAAAGCAAATTTAGAAAGGTTTTTATATAAAATTATATATCAGAAAAATCTGGAGAAGAAATGCAATAAGTAGTTGATTTCGTTTTAATCCAAACTTACTCCGATTTTTTTTTTATTTAAAAAAAAACATGTTATATTATATTTACAGCATCTGCAATTTTTAGAAGAAATATTTTATGTTCCTTTTAAAATAAACCATTTATATACGATACCGATTTTTCTACAAAAATCTTCAATAAATTCTAATATATAATAATGTAATTCTAATCAGCTCTGCTTGAAGACTAATGCTAAGAAAGCTATTTAAGCTTTTTCTACATGATAAGTTTACAAATCCATTGGACTGAGTAAAGTTTGGTTGGTAGTGGTAGATGGTTGTTTTGGGAACCCTGACCACACGTTGGGCATAAATTGTAGACCAATAAGCTATAAGTCTATTGCTCAATCCCTACCTTATTTTTTACGAGAGCTACTCTTGTTTTCTTTTTGTTTGACTTTTTGAAATTTTTAAATTCCATCAAACGTTTATAAATTCATAAATGTATTTTTTAAAACATAAGCTGGCATCTGTAAAAGTTTTTAAAGTCAAAATCAAACGTTGAAAAAAATTGTTCGTTTGTTATATTTAAATTAATTTGAACTGTTGATAATTTCATAATATTTGGAAAAATGGTAAGTATTTGTTGTAAAATAAATACTTTAAAGATAAATGTTCATATGTCATGAATTTTGAAGTCAAAAAAAAAAAAAAAAAAAAAAACAAACTACAAATCTTATGAACAATCACCATAATCTTGCTAAAGGGGTGCCGGTATTTGGTAGTAATTGTGAGGATATAGAAGATTCTTGAGAAGAATTAACGAAAAAACTAAACGCGATTGGTCCACAACAAAGAGATAATAAAGAATGAAAAAAAGCTAGCGATAATATGAATTGCAACAATTAAATCTTAATTCTATTATTTTAAAAGGTTTGGGCCGATTTAAAAGCACGACTAAAGAAAAAATAAGCGAAAATAAAATACGAGCATTAGGAACATGAAGTTTAAATACCCAAATACCGCTTACAAACGTAGAACAATCAGCTGACTTTATTTTATGTATATCGTCTGCTGTAAACCTCCTGGTATGTCATGTGGTTTGAAAGCTAGAGACAGCTGTATCCCCGATTCAAAATTTGAAAGTGGTAGAACCTACATGCTCGTCCCAGACCAAAAATAAAGAAACTCAAAAACGAAAATCTTTTTGCGATTTCCCTTCAACTAAACATTTCAAAGGATTCGAACATGAGAGTCTCGAAATAACTAAAAGAGCAATCTAATATACAAAGTTAAGCAGGTTACTGCTATTTGTTTGCTAAATCTTCAAAAAAAAAGAAAACAAAATTATGCTGAATTTTTCTACAGCCGCAAATGACAATGCTAAATTGTTTTTTAAAGACAAATTCATATTTTTGTTGCCCTTGTTTTTTGTAAAATATAGTTCAAATAACAATTTAAAATAATTTTTGATTCAAAATATTGCAAAAAATTATTAAAAATCATTAAGCAGATTTTTATAAATTAACGCATTTTAATCTGTTCAAATGCTAAATCTAGCACTGAAAATGCTAAAATGGCAACACTGCTGCAATTCAATATCTGCTTGAAATCTTCAGAAAAATTACTGATTCTTTAGATGTTCTAGCTAATTGGCAAACTATTTTATTTATTTATTTATTTTTTTTTTGTAAAAAATAATAATTTCATCTAATAAATAAATTTAATATAATAAAACGAATATAAATTAGGATATTATATGTTTTATTAAGGAAAATTTTAATTAATCGTAACTACAAAAAAAAAAAAAAAAAAATAAAAAAATAAAAACTTATGAGAGACTTTCTGCTAAACGTCCTCGTATTTCAGCGGCAGCAATATTATCAAGACTTGACTTGATCTGCAACAACATCAATTTCAACATTAGGAACTGCATCTGGATAAGGTCAATAATTTTTTGTAAAAAATGCAAGTATTATGTAATGAACAGCTTGCATTTACAATTTGAGATGCTTTTTTTTTTGAGTATTTATATAACAAACCTAAAAAGTTATGTATTAAATAGTTCACGAAATCTGAAAATAAATATTTTTCAAGTACTGAAAATAAATATTTTTAAAACCCCATTACATCTTCTATTATATTTCTGGCTTTACAGAATTTATTGTTAAAATTTTCCTCTTCTCTGTTAGAAATTTTTCGATATGGTGTCATTAAGTATGGTAGAAGGGGGTATCCTGAATCACCTATAAGTAAAATCTTTATTATCTATTAGTTTATATTTTGATAAAAAATGAAATAGAATCTTCTTTAAAGAATTTTTAAAGGAAATTAATTATTAAAAGCATGTAAAGAAATTAAATATATACTTTCCTATAATCCATGAGTTAACTTTGCCTCTGTTTCTACAAATAAAGGAATCGTGATTGGCTCCTGGACGTCTTCCATCGACAAAATGTATTACCATATTTTGGTCACACACTTCAAAATAAAACATGAAACATTATTTACACAGTATTTATTATAACAGTTTACTTACGATTATAAAGTTCAAACTGTAAAAGACTTTCCTGTTGTACGAGTAATATAGGTGTTTTTCTTCTAAATTCGGCGTTTTTATGCGTATATGTGTTCCATCTACAACCGCAGTTATTCCAGGGATTCCATATTTTTCATAGAAATGGCGTTTGGTTTTAATTTTTTCATTCTGAATGCTATCCATTCTTTTCAAAAATACTTTTCAAAAATATCTAAGCATTCTTTTATGGCATACGAAACCTCCGACTGTGACAAACAGGTTAAAAAGAGGCAAATTTCAATTTAGTGTGTATTGTACATTGTTTAACGAAATGTGGTGCGAAAATTAGCACAAAAGCTTTCTTGTTTACTCGAAAATAAAATAAAAACCTAAAAAATATTTCAAATATATTGAACTTGTCTTATTACAAATAATACATACTGTTGGTCCGTGATATCTAAAAAATTACTTGAATTTCTTAAGTATCCTAATTCATCTTATTTGTAAGATAATATTTGGTGATTCAAGTAGAGATACTTTTTTCAATAGCCTTTTTTTGACAGATGACGTGTGAGTCGTGTCATGCTGTCATGTTATTTTTGTTTAGTATTGTTTGGCATTTCATAATGGAAAGACTTACGCCTGAACAACGTTTACAAATCGTTCAACTTTATTACGAAAATTCACGTTCTGTGAGGAATGTGTTTCGTGCACTTCGCTCAACTTATGGTCAACATAATCGACCTACTGAGCGTACTATTCGAAACACCATCAACCATTTTGAGACCCAGCATTCATTATTGGATAATATTTGGCCGAATAGACCACGTCCAGCACTCTGTGAAGAAAATTTAGTGGCCGTAGCTGAGAGTGTACACGAAGAACGTGGAGTGTCGATTCGGCGCCTTTAGCAGCAACTCGGACTGACGTATGGAACGACTTGGCGCATTTTACGTCGAGATCTTAAATTGAAAGCGTACAAAATACAGCTTGTACAACAACTGAAGCCGCTCGACCTTCTCAAGCGGCATCGCTTCGCTCTATGGGCTCTTGAAAAGTTCCAAGAAGATCCGACGTTTTCGAGGCAAATTTTGTTCAGCGATGAAGCCCATTTCTGACACAATGGGTATGTAAGCAAACAAAATTGCCGCATTTTTGATGAAGAGCAACCTGAAGAGATTCAAGAACTGCCTTTTCATCCAGAAAAAACAACGGTTTGGTGTGGTTTATGGGCCGGTGGAATCATCGGTCCATATTTCTTTAAAAATGATGCCGGTGCGAATGTAACCGTCAATGGCGACCGTTATAGTGCCATGATATTTGATGCCTGAAATTGAAGCTCGTGATCTTGGCGACATTTGGTTTCAGCAAGACGGCGCCATTTCCCACATATCGCATCAATCAATGGATTTATTGAGAGAACACTTCAGTGAGCACATAATTTCACGTTTTGGGAACGCTTCGATTTGGGCCTTGGAGGAAAACATCACGCGTGTCATTCGCCAGTTACCAGTCGAAATGCTCGAACGAGTCATCGAAAATTGGACTCAACGGATGGACCATTTGCGACGTAGCGACAGACAACATTTGATAGACATAATCTTCAAAAAATAAATACCAAAGAATGTTCTTTCAAATGATAATAAACATTCCCCATTAAATTTGAATTTTCTGTGTTTTCTTCTTTAAAAAGTAGGGAACCTCGAAATGGATCACGCTTTATAAAGAATATAAATTAATAATAAGTATGTACAGTAAGTAAGTTATCACCGGCACCCATTTCGCCAGTGTTGCCATGCTACACTGGTTATTTTATTTATTTTCAAATAGGTTCTGACCCGGAAATCATGGTGGCAATTAAAAAAATATATTTTTGTAATGTATCCATATTTTTGTCACACCAATTGTGTGGACTGAATCGTTTGTTTTGATGGAATCCGCAATAATACGGTGTATTTATAGTTCTGCAACGGAGTGTGTAACAAAGGACCAATAACCAATATTTTCGAAAAAACCATTATCAAGTATAAAATAAGTAGTTTTAGGACATGTGGCTATTCAAGAATGACCTTAAGATATTTTATATAATATTTACATAATTTCATAACTCAGTACTTGAGTTGTTTAAATCTGACGCTTTAGTTTCAAAACACTATTCTTCTCGGGTTAAGGGTCTTTTTTAGATCCTTATAATGATACATATGCAAAGCATGGAGAAATAATTTAGGTTTAAAGACCACTTTAAATTCTGAAACTATAGATCCTTTGGAAAACTCTATCATAGTTGTGGTAATTTAAAACTGTTATTTTTGGCTATTGACTATTATATTAATCTTTCATATCCTGATCATCAATGATCGCGATAGTGGTTTAATATAGGAGTGGTAGTATATTCGAAAAACTTTTTTACATCCTTATACTATATCCTGATATTTTCTACTTTTTAGTTTTGTAATTTTCTTATAATTACATTTGTATTTAATTGTTTTATAAAACACTCCCTGCAAAATAAAAATCACAAAAAAAAATTATATCAAATTACAAGAAACATCACTGCAAACAAAACAAATTCACACAAACATTCAAAAAACGGGCCAAATTAATATTGTAAACTTAAAATTGAAATACATTTATATTATTTATTTGAACTGCTTGCTGTTCGTAGTGCTGTACAAACAATCGAGTAAATAGTTTTTGAGGGTAAAATAGAATACGAGTAAAGAAATTTTATGGTTGACAAATATTTGTAAATTTTTACACGAACTATTTAACATCGATAAAATGCCACAATCACAAGACAAATAAAATCTCTAGTTGTAAACTAAAATATACGACAGTCTCTTCCAATGCCAGAACTCGAGGTATGCACACAAAATCTTAGGAAATATTCAATTCTTATTTAGAGTACGTAAATGTCTGCCGGTGGTAGTAATTTATGAAATTTAATATCTATGTGTTTATGTATCTAAATGCACAAACCCAAAATTCAGAACAACAAAATATGCTCAAAACAAAACAAAAAGAAAAAAAAAAAAACAAATATTTAAAATGCAAAACTCAGTTAACAAACAAATCATTTTAACAATGACAACAAATTCGTATTAACGGGTGACTGACTTCAAGGGATGAGTTTAAATAGGAAATTTATTGGCTACAGAAACATACATACATACATAACTTTAAATATCGAACATTTGTTTACAGTCTTTCCAGACAATTATCTTGTTTAAATTTATTTGGTAAATATCGTCTTTAGTCTTAACTCATTTAATTTCTATGAATTAAAAAAAAAAAAAAAAAAAAATTGCGAGTGAAGCACATCAATATATATTTCTTATTTGTTTTTCGTGTTCTATTCTAGAAAAATGTAAGATATCACTAAATATACTGATAATAATAAATTTTTTCAAATAACTGGGTTTTGAAATTCTTATTAAACATTCATATGGATGATTTGCTAGAGACTTTTGACAGTATTTTTTACTAGGTCTGATAATTTGAATCTAACAATTTAAGTTACTTTTTGGGTTCCTTATTTTACTTCGAGTCTATACTAGATAAATTTTTATCAAGACAAATGTCATAATTTTATCAGGATAAAAATTTGCCTAGTGTTGACGGAATTTATCAGTATTATTGGAGTTTCAAGACAAAGTTGTCAGAGTTCGAATGCTGACAACGTTGTCTTGACAAAATAAAAAAATTAATACACTTGGAATATAACATAATGTAATTTGAAGGTATGGATGAGTAGATTATTACACCATTTTTAGAATTTTCAATATAACCCCAAAAGTGGGGAGTTATTTCAAAAGAAAAAAAAACATAGTATGTTTTCTAATAAGATGGGGTATAAAAATGGCTGCAAAATCAAAAAAAAAAAAAAAAGCCGCGAGGTCCGAAAAGTAGGTTTTTGGTATATAACTCCCGATTTTGGGGGTATATCGGAAATTCTAAATATGGTATAATAATCTAATCACACATATCTACAAACTACACTACATACGTCACATTCCAAGTAACACCGTGTTATCTGTAATACAGAAAAAAATTTGAAGTTTGTATTCATAAAAAATTGCTTGTTTAGACTTAGCGTTATTTTGCTGTAGCACAGTGTTGTGTATTCAATTTTTAAACTATCTATGCATGTAGCAATCAATTTGTCCATAAATTTTTTTCTCCAATCCACTAACAACAATAGAAACACACAAACTAAAAAATCACTTCAATAATCGAATCCTATTGAAAACTAAATGTAATTTTTGACAAAGGAAACTGTATAAATGGAATGATTGGACATTTAAAAACACATACAAGTGTATGTAAATGCGAACATACACACAGAATGTCATCATTAAAGAGAAATTCAATAAAAAAAAAAAAAAAAAATTACATAGAAAAGAACATAAAGGATAAAAAGGACATTCAAACGTTTTTGGATACATTTAACAAGGATGGCAGAGTATGACAATCGTTTGATACATTCTACACTTAATAATGTATCAAATAAAAAAATATTCTTGATGTAATATTCTTTAAAAATAATTACACATTAAAAATATTTTTTTCAGATTGAAAAAAATCGACTAATAGAAGGAATGTTTACTCTAATTAGTTGTTCATTAAAATTTTTTATGGACTTCCTTAATTTAAGTATTTATTTCCACTGTAAAATCAGACGTCAAAAATCACTAATTTCTATAATAACATCTCTGTTATGTATTTATATATAATTCTATTTATCACACCAAATATTTTCAAATGAAATATAAAATCCTGGTAACACAACAATTCCAAAGAAATATGTCCTCATCATCATACAACTGTAGTCATAGGCGATTGAGTATAAGAACTGGCCATAAACAACATCATAAATATTTTATGCTCGTTAAAGTAACAATAGGATCAAAAGAAATATTGCAGTACAATTGCACTAACCTTAGTAATTGTCAATTTTATTTTTTTTTTTTTTTATATTCTCTGCATCCAATTAGTTTATTGAATTATTTATTTTTTTTTTGCGTAAAAAAGAATACGATACGAAGTGAAAATTAAAACTTTTCATGAAAATTTTCTATATTTAAATATCAAATGCAACAAATAAAAATATGTGGTTGAATAATTTTGATTGTTTATTTTGTAAAGAATAATATCGCAGACGAAAAGTATTTAATTTTTTGTATAGAAGTCTTACAAAATTACATATTAACCCTTTGATAACTTAGTGGAATCTTTCGCAAATAAAGTCCTCTTTAAATTTAGCGATAATGGCACAAAAGTTGTCGTATATGCTGACGAGGCACGGTGGAGCCTATCATTAAAAAAATGTTAAGAAATCTTTATCTCCTAAACCACTGGTAATATCGATTTGAGATGCACGATAAAGTTGTTCATCATACGGCTTTTTTTTTAATAATTCTGTAACTTGTGACCCGTTGGAAATATTTCAATAAAATTTAACGTGGTGGAGTGGGTCAGGGGAGAGTGGGTAGACCTCCAAAGTTTCTCACCTCGGGTAAGTAATTAAAAAAAAAAAAAAATGAATTTATGATTTGACAGAAAAAAAATTTACATATAGATAGTCTTATAAATCTCTTCAATATTTAGGCCGAAATAATTTTTTTACTAATTTTTGCCTAGTTTTTATAAGTTTTTTTAATTTGGCTGGCTCAATATTGGCTCTAAATTTTTTCTAAAATAATTACCAAAATTCTATATAATATTGCTGCAAGAATCATGTGAATATATAGATTCGATAAAAAGTTATATTAATCTGAATTTGGAACTTTAAAAAAATTTCATATGTTTTGTATTTTTTTTTTTTTTTTCAAAGAGTGGCAATATTTTCTCACTTATAAAATTTGGTTTTTGTTCTGGTCTATACCATTTTTTTAGTGGTTTTAAAAGGAATCTTAATGTAGATGCGTATAAATCAAAACCGAAGGCACTTGGGGCAACAAATTCTCTGCAAGCTCTGTATAAATATATAAGTAGGAATTGTACTTAAATCAATATATAATTTCTTGATCAATGAATTAGTTCCCTTAAAAAAAAAAATTAATTTGTTTCCTCATATTTTGAAAAATTAAACTAAAAATTAGTAAAATTTCTGAAAATGCTAGAGGGAAGCCGAAATGGAAGGTTCGGTTCAAGTACAAAAACTACCTAAAGCTGCTGATTTAGTGAGGTTTTAATAATGAAAATTTAATAAAAACATAATTAATAATAAATTAAAAAAAATTAAACATATTTCAATTTAGGTTTATATATAAAGTTAGTATAAAAATTCTAAAAACAAAAGCTTTGTGGATCAATTTAAGTAAGAATTCATCACAATTAGTATTGATTCATGATCTATATTTCTTAAATCAAGTGCATTTTGGAAGTGCCTAAATCTATACTTATAGTGAACATAAATAGAATTGAAATCAGTTTCCGTTTTTGAATACACTAAATAAGGCATTTTGTTTTATTCGAATTATTCCATCACGCATTAAAGACTATTCGAATTTTTCGAATAATTCAAAATATAAAATAAAAATGTTTGGCAAATTTTCAAAAATTGGTAAGTTTTCAAAAATTTCATGGTAAAAGGAAAATAAAAACAACTTAAACATTAACAATTCGTTGTAAATATATTTGTGTGTGTCAAAAACAAAACAAAAAATAAAATTAAATTAACAATTCCTTTAATACAATAAATAGATATCTACTTGTGTTAATACAAAAAATATACGGGCCATTACCAAAAATTTTTGATTTTAGGTCTTCAAAAAAAAAAAGATTTTTTTTTTTTTTGATGGCACACTGAAATTCATTTGTATAAATATAAAATTTATGATATTCTCAATGCTTGATGGTATTAGTGTAGCATATTTGAAGGCTTCTTAATAACATTTAAAAAATTTTCTTTATACTAAAAATCGCGATTTTTAAAAATTTTGCAAAAATTGAATTTCGAATCTAAGTTATTTCTCTATATATTTTACGAAAATATATAATATTAGAGTTTAGTACAAAGAAATGTTATTTAATATTTTATCCTTCTTTAATCCAAGTAAATTTTATTTGGTCCATAAAAATTGTATCTTCCGTTAAGCATTACAAATACTACCCGATCATGCCAATTATAGTAAATTTTGTGCTGTCCATGCCATTTGCCTTAGAAAAATGTGTATTGACAAAAATGACCCATTTTCAATCCCGATCAATTACATTTATCGCCTCTCTTATATCTATATATCCAAGATTTGCACAAATTTCAACTTGTTATATAAAAATACAAAACCAAAAAGTGCAATTTTTGAGTAATTTTCAAAAAGTCCATAACATTTTTTTATTAAATTTATTTTTCATGCTCCTTCGAATTTATTGTGTAAAATAACAAAAAAGCTGAGTTCACGCAGTAACACATGCTATTCCATGTGAAGCTGTGAATGTGCCTCGCGAAAAACTGACTCAAAAATTTTCGTTCCTGATTTCCAAACTTTGAGACTATCTAGTGCATATTTGACTATTTCGGCATATCAACGAGATAGAGCTCAAAATACTCATATTTACAACAAGTATCAATCTCTGTTTCAAAATTTGTTTTCCATTAAGGAGTCTATTGTTGATTGCATAGCTGCCCTCAGATCCGAAGGGGCTCACAGACCCTGCCCAAAAAATAAAAACAAAAAAAATAAAAAATTAAATTAAATTAAAAAATTTTGTCATCAAAATTTTACTACCTTGTATGTAACTGTTGAAAGTCTGCACAATAAAAAAGAAGGTATAGAATTTATCAGTGTTGCCAGTTTAGCCTTTTGAAGGCTAAATCTAGGCTTTTCATTTTGCTTTTAGTCTTTAAGTATTTCTTTTAGCTTCTAGCTACTTTTAAGCCTTTTTTGCTGATGTTTGTAACACACAGAAAAAATCATCCAACACCCACCTTAAAGTATACCAATCGACTCCGAATCACTTTTTGAGTCGATCTAACGATGTCCGTCCGTCTGGCTGGCTGTTCATGTAAACCTTGTGCACAAAGTACAGGTCGCAATTTTGAAGATAATTTGGTACGTAGGACTTTCATGACACAAGGATGATGTTTATTAAAATTGGTTATGATGGGTCCATTATTTCACCTAGCCCCCATAGAAATGTCCTCTCGGAATAGGGGTTTAATGATCACAAATGCCTTCAGTGTATATAAATACAGTTACGGACAATTTTTTCGGAAAAATTTTAAGCAAATCAATAAAACTTGTAATGCCAAATCATTGCGAATACATTGGGTTATAAACCTATATAAAAATAATATCCCTTAAAATTAACCCAAAAACGTCAAAAACGTACATCAGCTCAACCGCAAATTGTTCTTTTTTAGTGCGGACAAAAAATAGGGTCAGCAGTAAATTCATCAAAATTCAAAATTTTTGAAAATTTTTTCAGAAATTTTTACTTTTTTTAAATCTTGATGACAAAGTTAACAATTAGAAACTGAAAAAAGATAACAACCCTTAATAATCTTCAATTATTAGAACAATTTTTATCAAAAAAGATCTATAGAATAACATCCTCAAAAATATGGGGAAAATCTAAACTCCGAACAAATGTAAAGTATCGACACCGATTTTTATAGTTAAATAATTTTAGTATTAATTGAAAGTCAGTACTTTTGAATAATTAAGAAAGATTTAATGTAAATAATAAAAAAGCATTCGCAACGCATTTTCCTTTATATTTTCTCTTAGAGTTTATCTGTAATGTTACTGAAATAAGGGCCGTTATTATAACTATTGGATAGTTATAAAGTTAGGATGTTATCGGATACATTATTTGCTTTTGGTTATTATAAGTACAAGTTATGCCAAAAGTGACCGATAAGCTAAAGGACAAAACATCTGACCTTTAACTTTTATTGCAAGTTTATTCATTTAGAGCTGCCATATTTTCTGCTATATGAAAGAAATAAATAAAAACTTATATATTTCGGTATAGTTTCCAGTAATTTTTCTGCTTATATTTATAGTTGTTCCAGAATTGACTTTTAATTTGTTTTAAATCATTTATTTAAAAAATTTCCTTATTTTTTTATTTGTATATATTAATGTTACTAGCCGTTATGTTCAAATTGTTCATGTAGCCACTACATTAACTGGTCAAAAGTAATCGGTTATTGTTTTAGCCTTGCCGTATTATCAAAATTATAAAATTTACTTTAAAACTGAGTTGTAATAACTAAAAATAGATAAAACTTATTTTACCTAGTTTCAGTTAAGTTTATTTTACCTTTAACTATGATGCCTTATACCTAGTGTTTACATTAGGCAAATGTTTATCAAAACAAACGTCAAAATCAGTGCGAATATATACAAGGTAACCTTAGTTAAACAGCTGATTATTATTTTGGTTGTTACAGTTGTCAAACTGCATATATAAAAAACAATAATGAATACTCCATATTGTTGTTTTTGTGCAACTGGTGACATCTTCAACAAATTCGCGTTAAGTTTGACATTTGTCTTGATAAAAAAAAAATCTCTAATGTAGACACTATGATAGGAAGGTTATAATAACGGCCCTAAATGGTTTTATTTTACAAAACGTCAATTTTGTCAACATCCAATCATGGACCCATTCCATGAAGAGTTGGTGCTAAATCTTTGTGGAGCATTTTAGAGAGAAAATAAAGTTTTATTGTGTTTATTTGAATTGAAACTAGATCCGTAGTAATATGGTTTTCAATTTCATGTATTTAAAAGATCAGAAAAAATGCTTTGTTTTAAATGAATTACATATAAAAATACGTAATTTAGAATTTTCTCTTCATGAATTTTAATTAAAAATAAATAAAAGATTTAACTTTTTATAGTTTTTGCTATGTTTTTAATAATAATTTTAGTTTCGGTACTGGTATATCGATACCGTTATAATTTAAAATACCGTTACCGATACCGTTATTCGTTTCGGTTTCCAACCTTACTTTTCTTTTTCGATAATTAATATGCATATCGGTTTAAAAAATATACCAAATAATTTTCATATAAAATGCGGATATATTTATACGGTAATTTAAAATTGTATACCTACGATCTTTAATTTCAATTTAAAATCTAAAAACGGTCTTCTCAAAAGTAATAAAAATCAATTACACTCAGGTCTCGAATTGAGTCGTTTCGATTTGTGACGTTTCACTTTGCGTCTATATTATTTCCATTTGCTTCGCTATGATTTCGATTTACTCTCTTTTATTAAAAATTAAGAAGTTATTTTTTCTTTTTTCTGCTCAAATATTTTTATTTTAGAACCAATTATTAAGAAAACTGTGAAAATACATAGAAGATAGTGATTTGATTTGCGTTATTTCAGTTTGCGCCGCAATTCTCCGGTCCTCATTAACGATGCAGAGCGGGGCTTTTCCTTTTGGCCACAGAAATATAAAATATATTTGTTTTAATTTGCTTTTTAAATTAAAATACACTGTGATTAACCAAATAAATAAATTGAACACCATTTTGCTTTTAATTTGTTATAATTATTTAATTTTTTTATTTTTTCGTTATTTAATTAAAACTTACATTAAAAACTCACACTGACTTTTTGTTTAACAAACATTTAACTTTCAAATCGAAATTAAAGATTTTGCTTACAAATACATATTTAAAATTATTTAAAAGGAACAATTGGATTTAATCCAATATATAAGAAAATATTATAAAGAATTATTTATTTATTATTATTTAAAGAATTATTTAACTGAAATGAAAGTTAAATGATTGTTATTACATTTTATTAATACTAAATTTATTGAACTTATAAATTATATTAAATATTTAACAAAGATTAATTTTAAATTAAGAAATTAAATACATTATTTATATAAAACAACAAAAATAATTATTTACAAATTATATGCAATCTTATGATTATGGAGGAGGATCTATAAAACGATGTCAAGATATTTCTCAAATTTACAATTTTTTAAAAGGAGTTTTGGATTTTTTTAATATATACAATTAGAATTTTAATTAAATAAGACAAAAATTAAAAAAAAAAAGTTGTTTTTTTTTTAAATAAATTATATTAGTTTTATATTAAGAATATTTAACTTTATGCTACTTCTAAATCTGATTCATCACCATCACTATAATTGGGATCGGATTTTATTTGCAATTGTGTAACAAAATCCTCGGGCGTACATTTGAGATTAACAATACCCGAGTTATTTGTTATACTGTTGTTGGGATTAGAGGTGCCACCACATTGTTCTTCTTGAAGTTTACGTAAACGTTCTTGTTCTTCACGTTTTTGTTTACGCCATTTTGCACGACGATTTTTAAACCAAACCTAAAAGTAAATAATGAAGGAAAAAAAATATTAAATATTTGTTTAAAAAAGTACATAAAAATAATTTAAAAAGGTTTGTTGGAAGAAATTAGCTAAAGTTTTGTTTCTTTTTTTTTTTAATGTTTTGATGGTTGGTCAATATTGGTAGTTACTTTCATGCATTTAATTACAGTTAATTAGGCAGCTTTACAAGTGCGTGAAAGTAACAGCGAAAGTTAATGATGTTATAATTAGGTTGTGTTGTACAACAAGTATTTTGTTATATATTATTAATATTTTTTACATTTGTTTTTTTTTTTTTTTTTTTTCTTAAGAAAACAAACTTAAAAATATCTTAAATATTTAAATTTAAATGCTTTGAGTGGCGTTTTTTTTTTACCTGAATAAAAAATGTGATCTGAAAGTTTTGCGTAATTTCCTTTAGAAGCATTATAATCATTATTATGATTTTTTTTCTCTATTTCTAACATTAGAGCGTATTGTTATACGACATAAATATGGCTTCAAAAACACTTTCATCGGTTTTTCAAATTAAAAATTTCCATAAAACTACATGGCATTATATACACTCTTACCTACTGCTACTTCTTTAAAATGTGTATGCGTTATTCGCGTTACATGGTTGTATTTCCTTTTTGTTTACCTATGGAGGAGTGTTGGGGGTTATATAGCTCTGTTGGTAGTGTGTAGTTTGTTATGCTTATTTTTTAAAATTTCTTTGAAATTTATATATATGTATAAGGATTCGCGTTTACATTTTATCTTTACTTGGCATAATATGCAAAAAGAAATTTATGTTTTTCTTATTTTTCTTTATACTTTAAATGGTTGCCTAGAGAACGATTTCCTTCTTATAAGACAGTACGTTGAACGTTGTAGTCTTTTCAGATTTGCTGCTTACTAAAGGTTAAACCTAATAACGCCATTTTTTACTTGTTAGTCCTGGTATTTAATTTACAATTCTTTTAAAGTAAATTGTATGAGTTTCTTTTTCCTTTTATGCTTCTTAAACTTTATGCTTTGTTTTTTAAGGATGTGGCGCAAAGTAGCAACAGTTATTTTATAGCTAATTAGGCTTTTAATTATAATTGTAATTAAATTTGTTTTAATGTTGTTGCTACTATTGTTGTTTGTTTTCTTTTCTTAGAGGAATTGTTGCGAGAAAAGTTCTTTGGTTACTAGCAACAACACACCGGGGTATTGAGGAAGTAATGAAACAATTTTTGCTGGTAATTCTTACTTAAAGGAGTATTTTTTGTTTTGTTTGTTTTCTTTTAATTATAATTTACTCCACCCTTTTTTCGTAACTTTTGATAATTTTTGCTTTAAGAGTTTTTATTTGTTTAGTTAAGGGTTCATTTGAAATCAACGGACTTTAATCAACAAATACTATTTGCTGGCATTTTGGTGGGGTGGAGCTTAAGTTGATTTTCATTAACACATCAACAACGAATCCATTCTCTCTTTCATGCTGTTATAGATTACGTAGGTAAACAAATATTGGCAACATTATGTGAAATAATTTTGAAATTTTCTTTTGAAATATTAAGCATAAAACTTCTTTGAGATAAATTTAGGTTATATAAGTATTTTAAATGGGTTTTGTACAGCTTTCGCTATCCTTTCTATTTGTTAATTAAAAATGTCAATTAGGGTATCTAATTATTCGGGGTTTAATATAAATCGGTTAACTCGATAAATAGTTATTCAAGGTTAAAAGTTGTTCGGTTAATAACCGAATAGTCTTAGTAATACATGTAAAACATATATGTTATAGTTTTTAATCTTAGAAACATAATATAGATTAAATTCTTTCGCCCATTTGTATGAAAAATTCATTCAGCCTTATTTAATAAATCAGTATTTTTAATGTAACTCTCTTAGACTTTTGTCATATAAGACAAAATTAATAATGATGTTTTTCAAAATTTGTATTGTTACAAGTGTAAGTATTTATGAAGTCATAATAATGTCACATCTAATTGACATTGCAATGAACATCAAAATTCTTTTTTATCCGCACAAGGAAATAAATTTTAATTATTATATAAGAACATGTTTTTTAATAAAAAAAAAAAAAATAGGCATAAATAACATTATTTTTCATTTGTTTAAAATAGTTCCTTTTAGTAACAAGTATTTTCAAAAATAACAACCGAATGTCAATGTCACATTTTTGGATGTGTTTTGTATTACTTCTTAAGTGCACAGGAAAACGTACACTTATTGAAACTTTGCAAGTAATGAAAAAGTACTTCCCTAAAAATTTATTATATTTATTTTTACAGACATTTTAAAAAAGATGTAGCTGACATAAATTTATCTTAAAAATAAAAAAAGTAAAAAAAAAATATTTTCAATTTATAACTCCATAAAACTAAATTTCAATTAATCGGTTATTCGACACAAATTATTCGATTTATTCATTATTCGAAAATAGTGAATTTTACTTATTCGAACAGTTAATCGACTAAAATTAATCGGAAAACCGAATGATGGCTAATCGATTGGATACCCTAGTATCAATATTTTATACTCAATTAATGAAAATATTATGAAATAATATGTCAAATACAACAAACTAAATTATTAAACATTTTAAGTCCGGTCTATATAAAAGGAATTTTTACCGAGACAGACATCAAATTTTTGTCTAAATTGCAAATAATTTTTTATCTCTTTGAATTATAGGGAAGAAGTATGTCATAATAAACCACATAAAAAGTAACAACAACAATCAAAAAAAAAAAAGTATTCAGAGCTCGAGCGCTGACAATTTTGTTTTAACGCTGCAATAATACTGACAAATTCAGTCTACATTGGCAAATTTTTATCCTGAAAAAATTTGACGAAAATTGATAAAAATTTGTCTAGTATAGGCAAGACATAAGAGATTTTAACTAGTTTATGGCAGTGTGTGAAAGTAACAATCTGAATTTACACCATTTTAACATTTCGCCGAAAAAATATTCACCACAACCATACTCTATTTACTAAAATTTTTCTTTACATATCCTGCTACTATTTATTTATTTATTAACTTATAAATAATAAACTTTACTAATTGATTTAAAATTTTCTGTTATTGTTTTTTCATAACCTTGTTATTTTGATATTTTCAATTATTATTATTATTATTTTGTTATTATTGTTATTGTTTCAACAAGTTTATTCAACGTTTATTTAAGCAGAGTGAAATAAAATAACACAAAATATATCAATACAAAAATCAAAACGAAATCTTTCATAGCATAGAATAATTACAAAAAAATACAAATTATATTTTCTATTTACATTATTTGCAATATACATATTTACCAAACATTTATAGAAAATTGTTTATACTTTATACAAATGAACAATATTGCATAAATACCATTGAAAATTGCACTTGTAAAAGAAAAAAAAAAAAAAAAAACTTTTCAAACATAAACATTGAGTGTAAAATTTCCCACAATGTTTTAAATCAAATTGTATTACCAAAAAAAAAAAAAAAAAAAAAAAACAAGTGATATTGCTATAATTTCTTACAATTCTAACGGGGTGAGGCGAAGTTATTAAAAATGTGCCCCGAATAGTAGTTATTTAGTCCTTTTTGTGTTTACTTAGCAAATCGACTAAATTTATTAAAATAACAGAAAAAAAAACAGTTGATTGAAACTTGGCTACAACTTGTTGTAAGAATTTCATTTTTAAGGGTATGTGTGTGTGTGTATTTTTGTCCATATGGAAATTATTTGTTAGGAATATCTATATTATTATGATGAGTTATAAACTGAAGCACTTGATCTCCTTTAACATTTATTATCCTATGATAATATAAGAATATCAAGAAATTTATTTTTAAATTTAAAAATAACAAAGTAGAGAAAAGAAAAATATTGAGAAAAAAGGAAATGGTTGAAGAAAAGAAAAATTTTAAAGGAATTTGTAAGACTGAAAAGTAATGGGTTTATATTTGTGTTTTATTAAAAAAAAAACTTATTAAATTTTAAAAGAAGAAATTAGCAACAATTAAATTAAATAAAGAAAAAATTATGCATAACTTTATTTAGTGTTTTATTACCTTATTAATAATAAAAACTTTTAATTTATCAAAGAATAGAAAAATATACAAATTTGATTAATAAAAAGTTTATAAATTTAAAATTTTTAGTATGAATAAGGTCTTTAGACGTTAAATACATTTAAGTACTAATCCCTACATTTACACAGCTTTTAAATTAAAAATTTTTCATACAAATTTTGTGTCTAAAATGTATTTTAAATTTGTGAATACGGGTGTAAATATTTTATTAAAAGTTTTAATTGTTTTCAAAATCCATAAATATTATCTAATCTTAATACTGTTATTATGCTTATAAGCAGTGTCATTTTTCAATAAGCAGATAAATTTTAAGATAATTTAGCATGTTGAGACTAGCAAATCTTTGTTTATCAAGACAAACGTCAAATTTTTGTTTGAACGACAGATAATTTTTTAATTGATCTTAAAATCCATAATCATCAACTAAAATCTTACGATATGTTAAAAATAATTTTACATGAATACTGTTATTTTGTTTATGGCAAAAAACACCACATACACCTAACATTAACATCATGTTAAAAGTAAATGTAGACGCCTTATTTTTAACATTTAAATATGTTTGTCCGAACAAATGAACCATTTATTTTGAAAGTGGCGTAATTCCATCCACAAAAATGTTAGTGTGAAAATATTTAAATTTGTACGTAATTTTTTATCTAATTTTTTCTTTCATATTAAAATTTCTGAACGACTAAAGAAAAAAACTTAGATTATTTTAATATTATTCCTAATTAACCAACTTATAACCACAATTTTTATAAATAAACCTTTACCATTTGCTATTTGTTAAGTAAAATCATTACATAAATCCTATCTATATATCCTTATGTCATGATTATTTTTGTTATACAGTTCCATTTAAATAATTAACTATAAAGCTTTTTGGGATAATTAATGCTGAAAAGCTGTTAGTATGGCCTAAGGAGCTATTAAGCAGCCAGCCAAAATAATTTTCACACAGACACCTGCTTAAAAAATGAACACACAGATATGTTATGGTTACATACACACTCATACACAAAGTATTACAACTTCTTTGACAGGAAAAATTTAAGCTGCTGGAAAAAACACACCCTCTTTTTTGAGTGTATGTATTTATACTCCAAATCTCAAATAAGAGAAGAGTTTCTATATTTCTATCTACCAAATCAAACCATAGCTAGAGAATTTCAAAAAGTACAAAGAGGGGGAGATTTTAATATATAAATAGAAAGATTGTATAGAAAGAGGTAGTCATACTCATAGTAATATTTACTGGTATATAGATGGTACTTACTATCTTTGTATTGTATATAAAAACATGTAAATATTGTGTCTGGGCTTATATACATATTTTATTATAAAAATTTCTGAAAGCTGTAAAATCCTTGCAATTTCAATCATTTGTTTTATGTTTTTGTTAACATAAATGCAATTTGACAGGAAATGCATGAATTATCTCAATTATTTGACAACAAAAATGTCAAATAAACGTTGATTAAAAGTAAAAAATGAAATACCGAACTCGTGTTTCTTGTTTTTCCTTGACAGCCAAGTTTATAAATTGAAGTGGGGTAAATTTTATTTGATTTAAACTTATATTTATTTTAACCTTTGAACTATTTTTATATTTTTTTTTTTTTTTGTTAAAATGTTTGGTTGCCTGGCACCGTATTTGTTATAAATTTTAATGAATTTTTAAGAGGGCTGTGTATTTTTTAAAATAAATCATACTTTTATAGATTGTTTTTGAAACAAGTAGAAGGTTTTTTTTTGTAGCTAAAAATACAAAATTTACAATTGTTTTTACTGAAATATCACTTGAAATTGGAAATTATATTGTCATTAAACGTAATTGCCAAAAATCAAAAGATGTACTATAAAAATATATGTATATTTTTTAAGTCACCTATAGCTAGTTTTATTAGTTCACACTCTTTAGATTAGATCTGCTCGCTGATATTTATTAAAACCGTTTTAAAATAAATTTATTAAATAAATTAATAAATTTACTAATATATATATATATATATATATATATATATATATATATATATATATATATATATATATATACATATAATACGTCATAAATACGGAATGACAAATTAAACATATTTAAAATGCGATTAAACTAAAAAGCAAAATGCAGCACAATTTGGCAGCACATAAATAAATGTACACCTAAAATCTGCTTTCTCTACATATTCTGCTCACAGAGGTGCTATCAGATTATATTGAAAAATGATAACAAAAACCTTTCCTTTCTGCTTTTAAAAACATCCGCTTTAAATTCAATAAAAAATTTTTAACAAATATTAATATCTTAAATTGTTAAAACTATATTTAATTACTTTAATCAATAGAAAATTTTGCTAGAAATTGGCATCACTGGGCTATTCTGTTCAAAATTTGTGTATACATAATAAAATTTAATATCTTTTTTATCTACAAATATTAGGAAATATTGATTTTGATATTTTTATTTTAAAGCAAATCTTCTATAAATAATGCTTCACAGTATTTGAACAAAATACAAAATTTATAATTTTTTTTTACTGAAATATCACTTGAAATTGGAATTCATATTGTCATTAAACATAATTGCCAAAAATCAAAGATGTACTATAAAAATATATGTATATTTTTTAAGTCACCTATAGCTAGTTTTCTTAGCTCATACTCTTTGGATTAAATCTGCTCGCTGATATTTATTAAAACCGTTTTAAAATAAATTTATTAAATATATATATATATATATATATATATAAACAAAATTCGTCATAAATACGGAATGACAGATTAAACATAATCAAAATGCGATTAAACTAAAAAGCAAAATGCAACACTGTTAATAAAACATAAATTTGGCAGCACATAAATAAATGTAAACCTAAAATCTGCTTTCTCTTCTTATTCTGCTCATAGAGGTGCTATCAGATTATATTGAAAATAATAACAAAAACCTTTCCTTCCTGCTTTTAAAAACATCCGCTTTAAATTCAATAAACATTTTTTAACAAATATTAATATCTTAAATTGTTAAAACTATATTTAACTGCTTTAATCAATACAAAATTTTGCTAGAAATTGGCATCACTGAACTATTCTGTTCAAAATTTGTTTATATCCAAAAATGTAATATCTTTTTTTTTATCTACACATATTAGGAAATATTGATTTTGCTATTTTTATTTTAAAGCAAATCTTCTATAATTAATGCTTCACAGCATCTTAAGAAAAGGCATTAAAGCCTTCAGGTTTTTTAGATTTATTTTTAAGTTATTTTTTGTTTTCAATATTTTTTGAAAAATCATTCTACCGACACCGATGAACTAAATCGCAAATATATATATATATATATATATATATATATATATATATATATATATATATATGGCGAATAAAACTTTTCTACCTATTACGAAGAAGATTATATAAGTTAAAAACTTCTCAGCGAAGCATATTTTCTTTAGCCGTCAATGGGTTAAAAAGGTGACATGATAGAGAAAACCCGAAATGTTCCTAGTGATTGGAATGACTATACCTACAATATCTGCAACATATTTTTCAAGATACTTTTTTTTTTAGTGTTGACCTGTGTTATTATTAATTCATTTGGCTTCTAGTATTTAGCATACAAAATTATGGCCACTTATTTTAAGCATTTTTCATTCTTTGTTCATCTAACTTAAACCCAATGCCTGGTGACTTTAAGAATATTGTAAAGAAAACATAAGTGGCAATAATTACAGAAAATCTTTTTGATCGTTGTCTCTGCTATATAAATACAACAATTTGAAAAAAAATTATCTTTCAAAACAAATAATATTCAAAAAATTATAAATACAGACAATACTATTTTTCTTATTTAACTAACAAGTAGTTGATTGTGGGGACTAAAAAACAGTAGCTCATACAATTAACATAAATTACACTTAAGATCATATAAAAAAAGAAAACAAAACAATAAAATAGGAAAAAAATAACAACAACGTACATAAATCACAATAACAACTACAAAATACCTTTATCTACAAAAAAAAAAAAAAAAATAAAAAATAAAAAAAAGACAATCCACAGCAGATTCAATCATCCTGTAAAAATCGTAAAGGTACATATTATTTTTATTATACATATTTAATGTTTGTATGTGCCACCGTATTTAAATATTAACCGTTTATATTTCCATAACTTTTGTGAGAGAATACAAAAAGAAAGAAAGAGCAAGGTAGAAAAGAGGTTTTGTTAAATAAATATTTTTTTTGTTTTGATTTCTAAATTCTAAAATTTTCATTGTATTAAAACATCATGATCTTTAATGTTTATCTAAATGATGAAGCTAAATGTCAAAATATATTGTATATGTATAGTTGGCCACACAACCAGACATTTAAACTCTCTGTTATTGTTTATAACTCTTTTGTAATAAAGAAAAATATCATCATCATTTGTCTGTGGCGGCCAAGCGTTAAAATTCAAATACAACTAATCCCAAAACGGTCAAGTAACGATTTGAGATGATTACTTATTAAACCTTCTGACGTAGAATATTTTGTTTTCTTAATATTTTTTTTTTTTTGCTTTCTTATACAAAATTAAATAAATATTTAAGAAAAAAAGGAAGAAAAACAAATAAAGCATATTCTCAAGCCCAAGTTTAATTATATACACAGTTGTATTATGTTTGTCTGTTTAAGAACGAGTGCGAGAATTTTTTAAGAATGTTTTTTGAGTTTTTAGTTTTTGGACTTTTGAATTGTTTAAGAAGGAGTGATTCACATTCAGTTTGTGTAAGTGGTGTCTACCTTGAATACAAATATTACTTTAATTTTATATTAAATCTGTAATGTCATGTGAATACCGTAAAATTTAATGCTATTTTACGTCGATTTGAAGATCATGAGGTAACTTAATTTTATTAAATTTATGTAAATTAAGTTCTTCTTGAATTGAAAAAACTGGAATTTTAACAGATTGCGCAATTTATTTGAGGGACTTGATTTAATTTATTAAATATGAAATTAATAAAAACCAAAATTTAAACATAAGCAAAACTAAAAGGAATTTTGGGCTATTATGAAGTATTGAAAATATATAATGAAGGATTTAAAAGTATATAAGGAATATTTAGTATTAAATAAATTTGAATCAAAGTTAAAGCATTTTATCAAAAAATATTTATATTAAATTAGCAAAGTTTGACAGCACTTATACAAATTTAAACAATAATTACTTGGTGTACTAGAAAATATTTAGCAAACTTGTAAAAAAATTCCCACTGAATTGCAGACCACTTTTTATCAGTATCAGTTATAGGGGAATATTTATGTCATAACAAATCATATAAGAAATAACAAAAACAATAAAAAAAGGTCAGAGTTCGAGTGCTAACCAAAGTTTGTCTTGACGTTGGAATATTACTTATAAATCGTGTCTATAATAGAAACATTTTTGGTTAGGCTTGATATAGATATAGAAGTACAGCAAAATGAATAAGGTAAGAGCAACGCTACAACAAATACAACAAGGCAAAACAACACAGAATTTTTTCGGAAGAACCACATCGCTTGTCAAAGCACACTCTATGTTCAAAGATTAACATAAGAAATAACATCAACCAAAAACAGTATTTTTTCGGTTGTTATTACAATTTTCTTATTGACTCATATTTTGTGAGGATACATATGAAGTAAAACATTGGACAAGTGCACCTGGAAAGCCATAAAATGCAAGTAAATTTATTTAAATTATTTTTGAGACACCCTTGTAAAGAAAAACAAAAAAATACAAGTCATTTCAGTTAAAATTAAAGAAATTGTTAATTTTATATTTTAATCACCATTTTAATTCATAATTTTCAAAATTTCAAAATCAGATGGGATCTTAGCCATATCTTATACGTCTGATATGGTTAGAAGTTTGTGTTGATAAAAGTTGTCTAATTCAGACACCCTCTTGCAAGGAGTCCATGCGTATAATAAAATATATGTTTATTTTTAATGAAGACAATCGTTAAATCCCTAAAATTATTTTGTTAAATTGTCAATTTGAGAATTTTTTATCAAGAACCAAACCAATTATATCAGGACAAAAATTGCCTAGTGTAAACAGAATTTTTTACATGTGTGTCTTGCAATGTAAGGCGTCTGTCTTGATAAAAAATTTGTTAAACTAGTGCCAATATT
Organism: Protocalliphora azurea; assembly: GCA_932274085.1. Classification (NCBI taxonomy): domain Eukaryota; kingdom Metazoa; phylum Arthropoda; class Insecta; order Diptera; family Calliphoridae; genus Protocalliphora; species Protocalliphora azurea. The sequence goes on from OW026520.1 coordinate 92,401,618, forward strand.
ATTTCAGCTTTAACATAGTGTCTATACTAGACAAATTTTTATCAAGACAAACGTTAAAATCAGCGTAAATCTATACAAGGTAACCTTAGTTAAAACCTTAATTAAACAGCTGATTATCATTTTTGGTTGTTACAGCTGTTAAACTGCATATATAAAAACATTAATGATTATAACAATAATAAGTGTTTTTTATGCAACTGTTACTTACCACCTTCCATAAATTCGGGTTAATTTTGATGCTTGCCTTGATAAAAAATGTTCTAATATAGACACCAAGTAAGGCAAAATAGACTTTTACATGCACCTATATCTGACAAATATTTATATTTATAAGTTAATAGTATTACAAATGATTTTAAACACTGAATAATATTAAAATATCTAAAATTTGTATTTCAATCTACCGACTTTACTAAAAACCTTGTTCCTGAAGTTTTAATTAAACTGACTTATTTTAAAGAAGCGATTTCAGTTAAACTTCAAAGAAAAAATGCCCAATTCAACAAAATCCCTATAACATTTACAAATATTGGCCAACTTTTAATCAATTTCATGTTTGATTTTCAACACACATTCTTGATTTTTTTTCTCTCCAGACATTCACATATACTACTTAATAACAGTCAACAAAATCTATTAACAAGCTGTTATATAGACTCTTCTTTAAGTCTCTTCTGATAAAGCATAAAGGTTTCCATGGGTTTTTCGTTTTAAAAAAAGGTAAACTGCATTAAACTGTGTAAACAGGAAGCAATAACACATGTAAAGCCTACCATTGGCAACCCCCCAAAAGGACAAGGTAATTAGCATTGTTGGTTAGTTTGCTGGCGTACTACATATGAAACTAAACTGAACAAAGTAATCAAATGACATCTGGTGGGATTAACGAAGCACAAAATTTTGATAATTTGCAACAAAATGTTTTTTTTCGTTCATTATTGTGGCCAATAACATTAAATGTTGCCATACAATGGGTCGAAATAAAAACAAAGAAAATAAAACTAAAATTTTATTTAACAACGCACACACATAAAAATGACTTATGCATTTATGGTTAGTTGGGGGTGTTGTATAAGTAAATATGTACATAATATATGTACTATATGGACGTATGTATGTGTGGTTTTTGAAAATATTGTTTGCTTAAATTTTTCATCTTCTCAAAATGGTTGTAGTCATAACATGGCCATGGGGTCAGTTATTTTAAGCCATATCCATACATATATAAGCGGTTAGTTTTTAATCCCGTTATATGTAACATGTCCCTATTTGTATGAGAGGATATTTGTGTGTTGAAGTATAACAGGGAGTTTTTATAATTTTTGATGATGTTTAAATTTTACTTTTTCCTGTGAAGGATTTATTGTTGCTTTTTTGCTTGATGTTAACTATCCATGCTATCCGCATACTAAAAATAGTCCATGCTTTACAATCATGGATAAACAAACTGTACCAAAACATAGATACGTAGGTAAATAGTAATTTTTTTTAGACAAGAGTAATATGCTCTAAAAGAAAAAAATGGAAGGATTGTAAATGCATTTCTAAACTTAAAGACTGAATTTACAGCTCTTTTTTTACTCAATTTTAAATGAACAAACTTTTCTTTAAAGTAAGATGTTTTAAAGATTAATCCTTATCGAGATTATCAGGAACAGACACCTATTATTCCTTGGCATCTTGACTAGAAAATTTTTTATTTAAACAAAAGTCAAATTTTTGTCAGAATTACTGAATTTTTTATCATTATCCACATAAAAATAACCAACAAGAAGCTAAAGGACGTTTTTCATCCAGTAAAACTTGTAAGAACCCGAGCACAGTGTGTGATTTTAACATTTTAGCTTATCAAAACTCCTCATTTTTTTGAGTTTTGAAAAAAAAGATAGTTATACTGATTAAAAACCTTCGTAGTAACTAAAAGGAAAGGAAAATATTAAAACGTGTTAACCGTTATTAAGTAACGGCAATTTAAATAGCACAGCTTTTTTTGTCTTTGGTGAATTCAATTTCAAACATTTTTATTTTAAGCAAGATTTTTATGAATATATTTTTATTTTAAAGATTGATGTGTTATCTATTGTAAAAGATAATAATAATAATTTGAAAAAGGTTATCAAAAAATCTTTGAGGCTTTTCAACTTTTTTGCCATTTTTTTATTTTTATATTAATTTTTATTGGAAAAAAACTAAAAAGTTCCACAGAGTCCCGTTATCTAATTCGCACTGTTGTAATCGTTGATGTTTGGTCTTCCAAAATCAGTAATAAAATTTTGCTCCAACTTGCTCCGTTTCAATTCGGAAAGCAATTACTGATTATATGTCAACGTATTATCGCCAAAATATATTTGCTTGCATCAAAGAACAAGTAAAATTTGCGTTCTTTTGAGTTTGTTTTTGGAAATATTAGTACAAGTAGAATCGAATTAATAAGAACATTTTCAAATAAAATAATTAAGAAAATCAATTCAAAATGCTGTTAGCGAGAAGGATAAACCTCCGTTTTTATATATAGAAATTTGTTGATTAAAGAGATTGATTTATCAATGATTTTAATGTTACGAAAATGGCTTATAGCAAATTTCATCAATACAGTTTTATCAATTACAAAAATCGCACAAATTGCGAAAATCTCACATTGTGCGACTATATCTTTGACTCGATGTTGCAATAACAATAATAAATTCTGTCTACACTAGATAAATTTTTAGACTGATAAAAATTTAATGTTTGTCTTAACTCTACGTCTACACGAAGATATTTTTATTTCTTAACTTTAGAAATAACGTCGGCAGAATAGCGGGAAATCAATTTTATTTCCAACTTTGTGTTAAGGGGTGCAGAAAACCTACATGAGAAATTTATATGTTAAATTGTCTCTGTATTTGTTTTTTACAAAACAAAATTCATTATTTTGCACTTTTCTTTTTTTTAAATAGAGCAATGAATTTGACAGCTTATGTTAAACATTATTTCTCAGCTTTGTTTATTGTGAAATAGATTTATTATGCATTAGATTTCTTATTCGTCCACATGTAACATTTTCAAGAGAGAGATGTCTAGGTGTAAACTAGTGGTTAAAAAAAAAAATTTCTAGTATAAACAGTCTCTTTTCTCAAACCCAATAATCTGGCAGCATTTTAACTTACCTAGTGTCTACATTAGGCAAATTTTTATCAAAACAAACGTCAAAATCAGTGCGAATATATACAAGGTAACCTTAGTTAAACAGCAGATTATTATTTTGGTTGTTACAGTTGTCAAACTGCATATATAAAAACAATAAGGAATACGCCATATTGTTGTTTTTATGCAACTGTTGCCACCTTTCATATATTCGCGTTAAGTTTGACGTTTGTCTTGATAAACAATTTTCTAATGTAGACACTATGTAATGTAAACCATGATACAATAATCAATGTTGCCAAGAAGTGAGAAAAAAGAGTCTAAATGGAACTTTAAAAAAGGTCAAAAGAGACTAAATATCCCAAAAATAAATACAGAAAAATTATTTATTATTATTACAATTTAAATTAAAAATTTATTTATTTATTTTTTCTCCTTTTTAATAGTTTTTAATATTTTTTAAAGATAAGTTTATTAATAAAATAAGAACGAGTGCTAGCAAAATGACACAAAAATTTCCCGTACAAATTTGTGTTATACATATTTCATATGAAAAATTACCCAATGTTTTGAAGTATTTTTTGAACTATATATATATATATATATATATATATATATATATATATATATATAACTATAATTCTTTTTTGATGAAACATCTATACAAATATTGGGTGATTTTACGTTGTATTAGAATTTTTTAATAACCTTAATAAATAGTTTCTATGGTTATTGTAGTTTATTAAAAATAATTATAGAAATCGATTTATAGTTGGTCCATAAAATTAGTTGTTATCTTCGATTTTGAGAATGCAGCGCCGCAGAAGATAATTTTGGTTAAATATAAACATTCTAGATTTTTTGCGAAATACACAAAAATGCTTAAATAAAATAAAATTAGTATGTAAGAGTAAATTTTAAGAATAAAAAAAGCCTAAAAAAGGCCAGAAGCTAAAACTAAAATTTTGAGGTTAAAAGAAAAATAAAAAGGATAGATTTAGCCTTAAAATGGCTAAACTTTAAGGTATAATCATTAGAAATTACGTTCTCAATTTTATTTACCCTGAAAAGTCAGTCATATATAAAATAAAAACAGAACATCAAAAAATAAAAAAAAGTTTTCTTCAAATTGAAATTAAAAATTTTATGTAAATAAATTTTATACAAATAATTTTATAAATAAGCAAATATCCATGTAATTTATTGTATGCAATTTACAAAAATTGAATTCTACTCTTCAATAAATTATTAATATTTAAAACTTCAAGTGCAAACAAAACATTTTATATTTCTTTTTTGATATTTTAATTTTCTGGCAACAAGAATTACGAATGACAATTCTCCCAAAGGATTCTTTCTACCTACTGTAGTTATATCATGATGTAAACACAATAGAATTCCTAATTATTGAGTAAGAAAGCCAAAATTTTTAAACTAAAATTTGAATTTAAACTAATATTTTTTTTAGAAAATATATTTTCAGAAAAAAGCGAAAATTAAAATCTTACTATTTTCAATTTATTTTATTCATATCCTTTTTTCCTTTTCCAAGGATTACCTCAAACCTATATTACACTATTGGTGTTGCCAAACATGTAGCAACATATTCTTTAATAACTATATAACAAAATCCTCTTTATCAAAGATCTTTTAAGCAAAAAAACATCTACGCTATATGTTTGCAAGTGTAAAAGAGTGTGTATGTGTTTATAATAGTATCAGGCTTCATATGCCGCCCGTTAATTAAAAATCAACTGCTTGTGGCATGTTTGTTTTATGGATTTCATGCCACGGACTTTGTTGTTAACGTAATAAAACAGCAACGAAATGTTGCAGCTAACAAATATACATCAGCGTTTTATAAGCTTTAACCCTTTTAAAAATTTCTTATGTAATAATTTCTGGCCAGATAAATAAACATATAGGAAGATTTTTTTCATATTTTTTGCAAAAAAATAAAAACAAATAAATTGAAAATAAAGCAATAGTATTTTTCAATTTATATAGTATGTTTTACTATCGATTTTGGAGGAAAATTTTACTTAAAATATTTATATTGTGTAGGATTTGATATTTTCTAATATTTTTTAGGGATTAGTTTTTTACGTCAAATATAGTACATACTCGTAACTAAAAGTCAGCAACCGCCTTTTTGACTAAATAAATCGTTTAATATTTGTGTTTATATAATTTTTTCTATTTTTTTTTTTGAATAAAAGTAAAGTTTATTTAAAAAATGCACGTGTTATATTGCTTGGCATTTAGTTTTATGTTAAACGTGTGCATTTTATATGCCTGAAGTTATATAAAATTTTGCTAAATTTATTTACTTTAAGCTGAGGGTAGCTTTTTGTGCCAAATTTGTATGCAGTATTTGCTATTTAGTGGCTGAAATTATAGGATTAGAAAAATAAAACGTGTGACTTTAAAATAATAAAAATAAGAAAATAAAAATTGTTTAAATAAACGTTGAGATGTTGAACTTAATTATATATATATATATATATATATATATATTAATACTGTCCAACTTTTTCTGGCTTGGTGTCTAAATTAGATAAATACAGGTAACCCTCGATTTACGCCATACTTCATTTACGCAATTTCTTTATAATACTATTCAATAATAGTGACTATTCTTGGAATACGAGTACGGGTTTTTTTTAAAGCGAACTTGATATAACGCGTTTAAACAATAGCGACAAACTTTAAATTATGCGAAAGCCAATACTGTATTGAAAAGAATATATTAAAAAAAAATACATGTATTTTTTTAATGAAATAATGGCTACAAAACAAAAAACGTAATTTATAAGCTAAATGCTGCATAATTATTAGAAAAGAAAAACATTTTTTTTTTGATACATTAAAAAAAGGGGAAAAGGCAAAAAATGTAACAAGATCCTAAAATTTTAATTGAAATACAATATGAACAATCCCAAGAAATATGTTCTAATAATTCAGTAAAACATGTCTTCGAATCCGAAATAATTTAAATATAAATTGAATACAACTATTCCACTGTGTGACAGTAATTTTCACACATGAAAAAATCGATATATGCATGAAACTGAGTACTCAGTTTTTCTCCAAAATGTTAAATTTTCTCTTAAAAGGACTTGAAAGTTTAGAAGGATACACATTTAAAAAGAAAAAATGTATAAAATATTTACGAATTCTATGTCAACCCAATAGAGGTGTCAAATGAAAGATTAGAATCCCTACAATATAACAATATTTTTTTATTTAAATATTGAAGCACAAAACTTAATAAAACATACTTTTAAAATGTAACCTTTAAATCATTCTCATACATGAAAAAAATCTTTATATTTATCCAAGGTAAAATGTGTACCCAGTTTTTCTCCGAGATGTCAAATTTTCTCTCAAAACGATTTTAAAGTTTCGAAAGATGAACAATTTTTAAAAATATTAAAAAATTTTCGAAGATTATATCAACCCAATATGGATGTTAAATGAAGACTAGAAATCACTGCAACATAAAATATCTTTAATTTAAATATTGCTGTACAAAAAGTTAAGAAAATATATTTTTGAAAATTTAATCCTTTAGTATTATTTTTTTATTACTTATTTTATACTTTATATAAAAGATATTTTTTTAACATTTTGTTCTGCTACATTTAAAAAAAGCTTTTGATATATTAGCTTTCATTTGTCAACCATATTATTAGGTCGATAAAATTTTGGTAAAAATTTTATATTTTTTTAAGGCCGTGTATTTTTTGAAACTTTAAGTTCCTTTTAATAGAAAATTTGATATCTTGGAGAAAAACTGACTACGTAGTTTTATTATGTTTGGACTCTAATTTGATGCATATATCGATTTTTTCATATGTGAGAACATTTTTTGGAAACTTGTACACTGTGTAATATATGTATATAAAAAAAAAAAAATAATGATTATTAAAAGGAAAATAATAAAACTTTTATTGAACAAAAGACGAATTCTGCAAACTCCAAAATTAATTTCCATAGTATCTCAATTTAATTCAGTTACAAAAATCATATAGGTAACCCATATAAATTAGATCAATATAGAAAATAAAATGGGGTTTGTTAACCAAAGGTTGCCAGAGTTCAAGAACTGACTAATTTATTTTGAGGTTACAATGATACTAATAAATTATGTCTATCCTAAATAAATATTCATCCTGATAAAAATGTTTAGTTTGTATTAATAAAAAATTTTATAGCTTTAACTTCCAGTTACCTAATGTATACAAATATTTATTATTACTTTTCATTTTTCATATTATTACTGTTTCATTAATTACCACGATACCTAATCTAGTGTCTACATTAGGCAATTTTTTATCAAAACAAACGTCAAAATTAGTGCGAATATATAAAAGGTAACCTTAGTTAAACAGCTGATTATTATTTTGGTTGTTACAGTGGCAAAATTGCATATATAAAAAACAATAATGAATACGCCATATTGTTGTTTTTGTGCAAATGTTGCCACCTTCAATAAATTCGCAATAAGTTTGATGTTTGTCTTGATAAAAAATTTTCTAATGTAGACACTATGTAAAATATGACTGACATTATTATTGAAGAGCAAAAAGTGCTGCCAAACATTTAAAAAAAATATCATCACAATTAATAAACATAAACAAAATTTAGTAGACAATCATTGGCATTTCTTACTCCAGATCTACAACTAAGATTAATGCTGAGATAAAGACGGCAGAAGAGAGTAATCATTTTATTTATATTATGTTAACAAGTACACGTATTCTAATAAATCCTATAAGATATCATTATTTTCAGTCAGTCACAGAGTAAAAATTACCTTTTTATTTAAGAAATTCGCACCTTTTTAGCACAATTTTTTCTTTAAATATTTTTTAAAATGTAAAATAATCATTAAAAGAAAAAAAATTTTTAAAAAAGACATTGTTTTGTGGTACTTATCAAAATATAGATGCATAGATACATACAAGCTTATGTGTATATGTACTTTTTGACAGTTCATCTTATACCCCAGGTCTATGATTGAGATTAACGCTAATATAATATGTGAGATAACACCAGCAGAAGAGAATAACCATTTTTTTTATATTATCTTAAATCTTAAATAAGGGGTACACGTATTCTAATAAATCCTATAATATATCACTTTTTAGTTTTTTGAAAGAATTTCTTAGTAAATATAACGGTATTAGTTGTCATTTTTAAAATATGAGCACTTTTTTACTTTATTTCCCAATATTACAAATAATTCTAAAGAAAAATTATTTTAAGTTATTGTTTGAACTATATTTTACCAGAAAGAAGGGCAACAAAAATATCAATTTTTCTTTACAATTTAGCGTAATTTTTTAGATGATTTAGCACTTTACCAATTAAATTTTCTGGCAACACTGTATAAGATAGTTGTGTAGAGAAATCTCATTACAACAGTCTCTAATACATCTTATAATATTTTAATCTACACGTGAGATAATTCTCTCAGAGAGCAAATTTAACACTCTCTGACAGAAAAATCTTACATATTATGTTACGTCTAGATGGGCTGTAACACATCTTATAATACTAATATTTGAATCTATATGTTGAATAATTCTCTCAGAGAGTAAATTTGATACTCTCTGACAGAAAAATCTTACATGTTATGTCACGTCTAGATGAGCTATTATTGAAGTAAAAATATTATAAGGACTTAAAGAATTTTCTGAATTACTAAATCATTAATAATATGCTAAATATCCTGTTAAAATTAATTTATTTTTTAAATCTTTACAATATTTGTTTACCTCAAAATGTTTGCTTTTACTAAATCTATTAATTTTTTATAATAAACTCCAAAAATATTAAAATTATTATGAAATTAAATCCTGTTTTTAATTACTTAAGTATATATGAATATTAAAACATCATTAATATACAACACTATGTATTGACCCTTTTCGGTTTCCTATGTGGGTTAGAGTACAAGTTTTAAATTTCATTAATAGCTAATTGTATGTTATAAAAATGTATGCTGCTATGTGTAAACACATTTTTTTTATATTTTATTTTAAAAATATCAAATCAAGCGTTTAATGATATTAAAATTAAAATTTATATATACAAACATACGATTTTTTTTTGTTTTATTGTAACATAATTAAGCATATGTAAAAATATTTATACAATTAAGACCTAAAATCCGCGTCATATTGAGTTTTAGCAAATATATGTATACACACAAAATCCATTTAAAATACTCACAATTTCATGAAATATAATGTATCTATAAACATATTAATGTATATATAAAATTCAGTGCAAGTAAGTGTTTTTGTTTTAATTATTTTTACTCATTTGTTTTTATATTATTAGTTAAATAAATATAATTATAAAAGTTAAATCTGTTTTTGTTATAAATAATTGTTTATTATTAAATTCAACTGCATACCAAGTATGCAGTAAAATCTAGCAGCTTTTCTTTTTTATTTCACTGACACTTTAGCAAAATAAACCCTAGAGTTATGATTTAGTTATGCGTGAAAATAACTGTTAAGATATGTCACCCTTTTTCTTGCAGTGTTTTAGTAAACAAAACCACCACCCCTTAAATATTTTCTAATTTTCAACATTTAAAAGACATTTATATGGTTTTACATATCAACAATAACAACAAATAGCAACAACAATAAAGAGATGATAAACAAATTAAAGTGACATATTATAGGAACAGTTTTCAAGTGATAAATTATTTAAAACACCCACCCAGTATTACAAAACAAATTGGGTGGTGGTACATGAATACATTAGACTACACCAAAATTTACCGATTTATGAAATTTGGCCGTAACTCCCCCTAGAATTGTTCATTGGATTGTAAAAAGCTATTGTGTGACATATTAGTGAAATCGAATATCGTTAACCCGTGCCGCATCGGACCTGAAGTTTGTATGGTGCATTTATATGGGGGAACTTATGCCTAATTATCTATCAAACAAGATATAAAATAAAAAAAGAAAAATCGGTTAAAAATTGCTTGTTATTATGAATAGAACACTTGTGTAAGGAGTTTAAGTACTTTTTTTTTTTGTTCTGATATTCAGACTAAACAAAATTATTACACAATAAGATAATTCATATCTTAGCAAATATATTCTGAAGTTTTTAAGAAAATTAGACAAGAATTTTCTTTAAAATAAGAAGATCAAATGTGATAATCTTAAATATTTTTAAGTAAAACATCACGAAAAATTATTTTGTTTTATCTGAATTTGGAAAAAAAAGTTTATGGAAATATAACTGAAAAACCTTCGTTGATATGAGTAGTGAAAAAGGCAAATTTAATCCTCAAGTAAACTTGGAGTAAGCATTCTTAAATATTTGTAAAGATAATTTTATTAATTAATAAAATGAACAAACAAAAGGATACTTAACTCATTTTGACAAGTGAATTTATGTTAAACTGTTAAAATTTCAAATTTCAATTGCATCCAAATTCAGATAAAAAAAATATTTTTTTCGTGATGTTTTCCTTAAAAATTTTAAATTAAAATTTTGTTCTTTGACCTTCTTATTTTAAAAGAAATCCTTGTCCAATTTTCTTAAAAACTTCAGAATATATTTTCAGATATACGGTTTATCTTATTGTGTAATAATTTTGTTTAGTGTGAATGTCAGTTTAAAAAAAATTTATTTTATGTCTAAAAATCTGAAAAAATGCCTTTTTTCAAATCTCAGGTACGGTTTAGTCATACAATTATTTTTTCATTTGTAACCTAGTGTCTACATTAGGCAAATTTTTATCAACACAATCGTCAAAATTAGTGCGAATATATACAAGGTAACCTTAGTTAAACAGCTGATCATTATTTTGGTTGTTACAGTTGTCAAACTGCATATATAAAAAACAATAATGAATACGCCATATTGTTGTTTTTGTGCAACTGTTGCCACCACAAATTCGCGTTAAGTTTGACGTTTGTCTTGATAAAAAATTGTCTAATGTAGACACTATGTAATGTAGCATTGTCTATAAACCTGCATAGTTTTGTTCGAAATTTTTCAAAAATTTATTTAACTTTTAAAAGTTTGAAATTGGAATTTTGAAACAGCCTTAAAAATCAACATTTCTTAAATAAACATAAAAAAGGGTTTTTAACACTATGTTACAAAGCAAAGTATTTAATAGATATATTTTTTTAAACACTATAAAAAAGGCGTATTTTGCCCATATAAACGTACCATACAAACTTCAGGTCCGATGCCGCATTTCAATAATATTTCACATAATAGCTTTTTACAACGCAGTGAACGATTCAAAAGTCGGTAAATTTTGGTGCAGTCTAGTGTACATAGTGTTATTATTTCAGTGTTCGGTTGTTAAGTTACTTAAGCTTAAAGCCAAATACTTAAATCTTAAATATATTCCGGGTATATGTGATTTTAAATCTATGACAATATTGGACATTTACTTTGGTAATTAGGCTTATTAACGCAGCAACGTTTTGAGAGGCATGGGTAGGTAATACATATGTTACAGAGTGAGTTTTCCTTATGCCATAAACATAACAATTTATAGTCAGCCACCCTGGGGCAGGTTAATGTGTGGACAATAGTGTTAAGATTTTGTATTATTATATAAAATACTATGTATTGTAAACGTAATAACGATAATAGTCACAAATAATATAAAGGTATGGTAGTGTTATATTTAGCCTAAAGTTTTAGGTATTATAGCAGGTGGAGAGGTGTAAGTAATTATTAAGAGTTTTCAAGCAAATTAAATAAATATAGCGGAGATAACAATTATTAAATGCATTTTATAATTTTTTGAACAAACTCTGTTTAGGCTAGAAAGAACAACTGTTAAAAAAATAGAAATAAATTTTTTTAAAACAAAAATTTGTTCTTATTTTTTTTTCTAATTATTATTTATCTCTAATTGCAATCACAATTGTTACTTAAACCCAATTTTAACTTGCCAAATTACCACCCAAAAAAATACAAAAACAACGCTGAAGCATTTTTGTGTTCAAAAGGAACACTCAAATTCAATTGTCAAAAATAGAAAATATTATTTTTTATTTCAAAAAAGAGCATTTTTATTACTGTTTGTTTAACATTTTCCTAGACAACAAGGGAATAAATAAATTTTATTAACAAGTGTTGAGTAAGTGTAAGTATATATATATATATATATATTCTATATTTTATTGTTTCTAATATTAGGGTTGATTAATACATTTTTAATAATACTTGGCCTGTCTAAACGAACACACACATACAACTCAGGCCTTGAGGCTAAAAGTGTTGGTTACAAATATAAAATCTGCTGATTCCACTTGATTGCCATTTAATTTTGATTTAATTTACACAAAATAAACATAAAACATATAACAAAAATAAACATAAGTATAGAATAAAAATAATATTTATTTTAAAGTAAGTAATAAAGAAATTAAATGTGAAAAATGTTTTATTTTTTTAAAAAGAAAAAATATCACAAGTGTAGATTGAAGAAAAAGACCACCAAAATTGTGTTTTTTTACTTAATATTTTCCCCATTTTTTGCCTTTAACCTTAATTGTATTTAATCTTTTTGTCGGTGTTCTTAAAGGTTTGTTTTGTATGTGTTAATAGTTGGAAAATAAATCCTGGTATTGTATAACAAGACAAGGATTAAAAGAAAATATAAATTTTGTCATTTAAAAAGGGGCAAAAAATAAAAAAGGTCTAAACACTATGAATGTGCACTTTTTTAGGTTCATATTGTTATTATTATTGGTGTTATTATGTTACAATAACCTTTATTGTTTGTTTACTATATGGGCGAGATTTGATAGAAAATTTTAGTTAGATTTCTGTAAAAAAGGATATGTATATAAATTTTAGGGGTATCCTATATCAGCTGTTTAGATTTAATTGCTTTCGCCCACGTTTTAATTGTAACTTTTACTTCTAAATTATTTTAACGATTTATATCATATATTATAACTATTCAATCTTTGTTGAAAATTTAAGAAATTTCCTTAATATTACTTTAAGCTTCTTTTCCCTTTAAGAATGGCATCACTAAGGCTGGCATCACTGTTTTGTTTTTTAGTCCAGATTGACACTAGGCGACATGTCGCAGCAACAGCCATTATTTTGTTGGTGTAACAACAACAAAAACAATGAGTGTCGCTGCGACATATCGCCTAGCATGAACTTGGACTTATTATACACATTGCGTGATGAAATGGAAACGATGTATATTAGAATTACAATAGAAGCGTCACGCCACAAACCACAACACGTTAAAGAAAGTAAACCACCGAAGTGTAAATTTGTAAATTATTAAAAAAAATTCAAATTATTTAAAAAGAAAGTTAAAAATATAATTTTATAATTTAATCTTAATCTTAATATTAATTTACTTTTCAGGCATGAGAATTAAGAATTAAAAAAAAAAAAAATAAATAAATATAATTTTATAAAATAAAAAATTTTTTTCTTTTCTTTCTATTTGTTAAATTCTATTGCGTGAGAATTAAAGAAAATCTCTTTTATGGTATCAAATTATTTACTAATTTACTTAAAAAATTTTTTATCAAGTTTTCTTTATTGTTTTTTATCATTTAAACGTGTGATTATATCTATTACAAACTTAAAACCCTACAAATTCTACGCTCTGCGTGTATTCTAAAGAATATTTATTGCTGTTTGGTATTTAATTATCCAATAAATGTTAACAAATTGTCTTGTCAAACCAAAATCAAATGTCTCTCTCTTTATTTGTTTGTTTTCTTATTTACTTGTTTACTAAATGATGCCGTGCCATAAATGACAAATACTCTAATATAATAAAAACGAAAGAAAAGTTTTCAAAACTCATTCAAAGATAAAAATGCTTTTAAGGTTTTTCTTTTTTTTTTTTTTTTTTTTGGTTGCTGTTAAAAGCGTTTATCAAAATGTATTAATACCATACTTTGCATGTACTCATACAAATATTGTAGTAAATCTACATGAAAAAAATACTTTTTGGTTAACGCTTCAATATTTTTTAATACACTTAAGGGGTGGCAAAGCATCATCAGCAGTGGAAGAACACAAAAGAACGAAACGAAAAAAAAATATATATATATATATATATATAACGTTAAGCCACCCTTAAGGGCAAGATTCCCAGGCAACTGGGGCGTAAATATAAAAGTAAGTAAGTAAGTAAGCAAGTAAGTAAGTAGTAATGTAAAAGCATCAGCATTATCCATATCCTTGGTTTGTGTGTAAAAAACAAACACTTTAGCAAACATTTACATCCACAACAAACGACTTTGTTTACATTTTCAATAAAAGTATTGAAATGATATTTACTTTCCGTATAAGTAGTATAAAGGCAAAGAGACTCGACTTGTATTAACCTCAATAGGAATTGTTACCAGCGTTAGTTGTGTAAATCTAGCATGATCATAATGATACTATCCAAAGTATCATTTGTATCATTAACATTTATAATATTATTTTATTTTATTTATTTTTTTTTTTTGAAAACAAAACAATAAAAATTATCCATATAATAATGAAATGAACTCAGAAGCCTTTTAAATCCTACATGTGCGTTATTTTACTATTCCATGTATATGTACATACATATATCTCAACTAAACAAATAAAGTATTGTTCTCACATGACTGCACTCAATTGGTTTCGCGCTTTAAACAATAAAAGCGAAAAAACGTACACAGATACATATTATGTTATGAAAAATAAAAAAAAAAAAAACTCAAGGAAACGGAAATGAAATCATCTAACTAATGACCGCATAATTAAAATATTATAATTACCAACAAACATAATACATTATATATAACTTTAGCCTTTATTGTTAACTCGGCATAAACAGAATATAAAAACCAAAAAAATATTTCTCACTTACCTCTACTCTTTCTTCTTTTAAATCCACTTTTAAAGCTAATTGCTCACGCAGCACTACATCGGGATAATGAGTCTTATCGAAAGTCGCCTCCAATTGTTCCAATTGTTCTTCGGTGAAAATTGTACGATGACGACGCTTTCTTTTCGGTGGTGGTCCATGACCCAAATGCCCCGCCATATGATGACCATGATGTCCATGGTGTAAATGATGAGCATGACCATGACTTATACTACTACCATGACCACTAACATGTGCTTGCATTTGTGCGGCTGCTACGTGGGCAACAGCGGCAGCATGCATATAGTTGGGATAGAAATTAGGATACGCAACTGTAATGTTAAATAAAAAGATAATAAAAACATATGTAAATTTTGTTTTGGGACATGGGTTAGAAAAAGTGTTGAGATGTTTTTCATATTTTCACTGAATTTTAATAATATTCATGGTAACTTGATATTTTATTTTTTGTTTAACATGCAATTGCTTGTTTTGTTAACTCGAAATGTAGAAAAAGTTTGGAGAATAACGAATGGAAAATGCGTAAATTTTTTGACTGTATTTATTAAAAAAAAAAAGAAAACTTAATCCGTATATACAAGTTTATTTCGAAATGCTGACGAATTTAGCTAAAATTGAAAATTTTAAAATTTTTAAGAATTTTACTCAAGAAATGTCTCGTAGCCTTTCATTATACGTTAGACAGAATTAAATACTTGGTTAGTCGATCTAAACATAGCGTTTCCCTATTAGTATAAAACAGATAATTAATTTTAGTACATTAAAGTAGTTATAGCACTTATATTTAACATTAGTTAATGAACAACAATATATCCCAGGTGTTTTGTTCCGTTAAGGTAACGCTACATTACCCTCAGCTAACTAAGACTTTACACATTACGTTGTGGTATCGTTGAATTTATGTCATATCGTTTTGCGAACTAAGTAGTGATATCCTTTGTTTTTTGCTAAAAAGGTGGAACTAATTATGATAATTCGTTTTGTTATTACACAAAATGTTGTCTTGGTGTCTACATCTGACAAATATTTGTCACAACTTGCAATAAAAAGTCAATAACATTGAAGACAATTCTGCATACAAAAGGCAACTACAACAATGAAAATAATGTTTACTACCAATCAAAACTTGTCACAGACCTCATGCTCTCTCTCAGTTATGTCTTGACATTTTAATAAATTGAAAGTTTTACATTGCCAAGTTTAATATAAAAAAAAAAACTGCCAATATAACAAAATTAAAATTTTCGATAACTTTTCTGCAGGATCTGAGCCCTTAGGCCCTTAGTTTTATTCCCTACTTGCAATACAAAAAAAAAAAAAAAAATCAAGCAAAAATCCTTTTCTAAATCCAAAAATCCTTTAAGGCTTCAACAAACTTTTGTTGAAGGCTTTTTAGCTTCTTAAGGTTGAAATATATAATTTCTTAAGCTTTTTTTACTAACGTACTCGTAGCATAAATAAGAATGTATGCAGCTTTTAAAATTCGTTTTCTTCTAAAGATAAAAAAAAAAAACAAATCATAAACATTCCATTACATTTCCATTATTTAAATAATAATACTTAAATACAACAACATTTTTTATTTTATTTCATATAATACTTAATACTCTTGATTTGTATATACCTTTGCATTATACAAAGATGTGGAATATAGATTTTATTTTGTAAAAAAAAAACGGCTTATTATGTTGTTGCCACATAATTCTTTAGACAATTCACCCAAGCGATTTATGCGGCAATAAGCAATAAACCGGAAAAGATGATTTGATTTTTATTCTTTCTTCATTCTCTACGATTTGTACTCCAGGCGAGATTTTTGTGGGTATGCAAAGGTTTTTTTTTTTTGTTACAAGTATTATTAGATATTTTAATAAATAGCAACAAAAAAATAACAATATCTCCGGTTGTTTGAATTTTTTATGGTCCTTCACATACAGGTAAGTGTGTTTTTTTTTTTGAGTTAAGAGGTGGTTTTAAGGGTGATATTGGTGGTGGAATTGGCGATTAAATACAACACTCAGCAAAAGCTTCAACATTTAAAAGCATAATTTCTTTTAATGCATATCAAGTCAGGCATAAAAGAAAGCATAAATACATGTGTATATAATTTTAATGTTAATGGTAAGCGGTTAGGCGAACATTTTTTAGTAGATTTAAAAGAATTAGCCGTAAAATTTTAAAATTAAACTCTAAGGGATGGGAAGTTTTATTATTTACAATTTAAAGTTTTGTGGAAAAAAATATATTTGTTGTTTTGTAGGAAAAAAATTGAAATATTTTGCTAAATGTTAATCATTTTTAAGATTTTCTAATTCGTTCGTTTTTATACAATTATTGAGTTTATTGAACGATATTATGTTTAAATTTGATTATTTTTTAACTTCCTTGCTTTGAGTTTTTTTAATTTTTCGCTCTGTGTTATTTCATATACACAGTGGCGAGTATTTTCCTGCCTCTGTGAGCTATGGGGTGGCGGTATTTTCCAATCATTTCTCGTTAAATGTGCTTTTCTTTAAAATAAAGTTCCAGAACCATAATTTCGCTTTTGTCGCGTCAGAGGGTTAAACGTTTTTTTTTTTGTGGGTTTGCGAAAAGAGTGATGCCCAACTATTGTTTCGAGCAATTATGGTGAAATATCTCACAGTATTTACCTTTCAGAATTTGTTTGAAGAATGTTTATTTTTGGCGATTCCTATTCATAGCTTCTGAAGTTGCGTTCTTAAAGCATAACCTTACGTATTCATTATTTATTAATTTTTATAATAATAATATCTTTAATAATCTTTCGGTGGTGGATATGTGATTAAAATTCTTTTTAATAGAAAGAGAATTAATTATTTTTATCACTTTAGAAATTTAAATTTCGAAAGTATGACTAGGAGACTTCCTCATTTTGTTTGCTATGAATCTTTGAAAGTAATAAAATAAAGTTATATAGTTTTTCCAAATTAGTCTAAACACTTGCATATAAATGGTGAAAAAGATTATAATTCATTAATGAATATCGTAATTCATCTGTTATAAACATATTATTATAAACATATTATTATTAAAGGAACTAAAGTTTAAGGTCAGCACTTAGTCTTAATAAATCACCAGTGTTTAATTCTAATTCAGTTGAAATTTATAAAAATTTGAGAATAAAGTTAAGAAAATAAACTTTCATATAAAACTGAAAAAAAAAAAAATATTAAAAGGCATGCAATACAAAACTAGAAATGCAAACTTAAACCTCAGTTAAACTGTTAATTTCATAATCTTATCCCGTACTTGACTCTTCTACTTTAAGAAGAAGAGGATTAAAAATGTATTACGTTTAAAAGTAGAACTTAAAACACATTTGTTACTTTTAATAGATCAACAAATTTTAATTCCAATTTAGGAAAAAAAAAACATAAAAAGCCAAGGAGCAAAAAACTAGTAATACAAACTTAAACTTTCTGGAAAAATACAAAATAAAATTGACTAGAGATCAAATTTATTCTTTTATTATTTCCCAAAAAAATATTTATATTTTTTCTTCTTAAACTTTCCTTTTCCTTGTGCTAAACTTTTAATCTTCTTAAGTAACCTTTCACAACAAAAATAAAATATCATATTACTCAGTTAAACTTACCTAAAAAATCCGAAGGTGAGGCAGCAAATCCTGAAGCTGCAGCAGCAGCTAAATGACCCAAATGTAAACCAGGATGCTGCAACATAGCTGGTACACGTTGTGGCCTTAAAGGACTAGAGGCAGCCGAACTAGAGTGAGAACTGGGTGAAGTGGGTGATTCGGAACGTTTGTTATTGATTATATTGTTGTTGTTATTATTGTTATTATTATGATTTACAGAACGGGAACCCAAAATGCTATCAATACTAAAAATTGAAGCTGCCGCCGCTGCAGTGACGGTAGCTGAACCGACGGCAGTATCTCTTAAAGTAATACGATCATCATCGATAATGGTGGCACCCGATTGTGAGCCATCATCCGAGGAAGGAGTTTGTGATTGGGTGTGATGTTGTTGCTGCTGTTGCTGTTGTTGGAATACCGATTGTAAACGTTGGCCCAAATAGCCACATTGTTGGGAATTTAAGAGCATGGCGGTGGTTAGATAGGCGGCATTTGGTGTAGCTGGACTACGGGGACTTTGTCGCGATGTAGGATTATTATTTTGATTGTTGATATTATTAAGGTTATTCTGTAAATTTTGTTGATGTAATTGTTGCAATTGTTGATGTTGTTGCTGCTGGTGGTGCTGTTGAGGTTGCAGGTTATGATGTTGGCTTAAATGATGATCACTTAAAGGGCTGGAGGGACAACGTTTTATGGTTAATCCACTAGGAGGTGAGGTTGTCTCCACCATTGTATTGTTATTTAGTTTAGCAGAGGTAAGGGAATTTATGTCCAAAGGTGGTGTGGGTGGTGGTGAGGTGTTGGGTGTACGTATGACAGTAATTTTAAATTTAGCTGAATTTGCTATTTTAGGCTCCAAGCTACCAACAAGTTGGTCTGGAGCAGGCCACAGTGAGGACAGAATTTTGTTAATTTTTCTTAAAAAACTTTTTTAATTTAAAATAATTTACACAAATTTAGGAATTTCTTGTAAGGGTTTTTATTTTTTTCTTAATATATATTTTTCCTTTTTTAATATTTAGCACTTTATTATGTTTGTAAATGATTATGATTTTCTCTTGTTTTTTTTTTTTTAACACTTTTAAATATTTATTTTAATATTTTCACACGCAAATTATCGCACGCTACTTCCTGCTTGTTTGAAATCCGAAAATGATATGCTGTATATTAAATTTACGCACTTCCAAACAACTTGTATATTAAAAGATTTTTCAACAACATTCTTTAATACATTTATAGCACCATACCCATTAAAACACGCCCATCTTTTGTGTTAGCCATGCTACCATATTGAAAATGTCTCAAGTACTTTAGTAATAATCTGACTCTCGCTCTCCCTCTCTCTCTACATTATATATATGGCTTAATAACACATGCACACATCAAACTATGAGTATTTTTTACTTTGTTGCTCTCTTTGTTAAAGAGAATTTTGACTACCTGGTCTTACCATTACACTAAATTGTAAAATCTAAATATTAACATTATAAGGGTGGTTTGTGTTTGTTAACGCCTCCTTTTTTGTTGTTGTTGTTCGTGTGCTTTTAGCTGAGACAAATTCATTCATTATATTTATATAAAAATCATAAGACTAATGTCACTGTATAAATATGTATGAATGTATGTGAATGGCGCTCATTACAGGAAATAAGTATTTGTTATGATGCGCATTATAATCGCCATAACTATCTCTAATGTTAATGTATAAGTGAGTAAATGTGGCTGCGTATATGTATGTTCCGGTGGATATAGTCTGGGTATTTTTCACCATTAAAAATATAATTTTGGTAGGCGTTATATTTGAATAGTTTTAATAATAGCTTTCATTCAATATATTTGTTTTTGGGTGAAATTCTATTGAGTGATTTTTTTTTGCTCAAGAGGGAGATACAAATGGAATACAAATACAGCAACAACAACAATATGATTTTGATGTTGTTGGCGATTTTAATTAAAAGATGTTCGTTTTTATTCACACTTGAATATACGATTATCTTATTTAGACAAAGTCAACGTATCCATTTTGTATCTCTGTCAGTCTTGCTTATTTTCTTTGGTTTTTTATGTATTTTTTCTTAAAAGGCTGCTCTCTAATCTAAAGTAATCTTATATAGTATATAACTCTATATATACCGTTTGTATTTTAGTATATACATTAAATATGATTATTATGATGAGTTAATTTTCACACCATCTCACCACCATTTAGTCCTTTTGAGACATATAAATTTTGTATATATATGATTTGGATTTTATTTAAAAAAAAAAATAAATAAATTTTGTCTTAAGCAGATAATGACTAAATTAATGCTTTTATTTCAGATTTTTTTTCTTTTTTTGGCAAAAGCATTTTTTCTCCATTATATTTTTGTATTATATAAAGTTATATATATCCCTTAAATGCTTTTTGATTTAATGGGTGGAGGTTACGAATACATTTTGAAATTGGTTGGAATAAAAAAAATGTATTCATTATTTTCTTTACATTTGTTTTCGTAACAAATTCTCTTTTTCTATTAAGTATAATGAGAATTTATGTAGCTACTTTTTAAATATTTAATGTATTGTGGGGCTTACTATATTGACAATTTAATCGATTTTCTGTTATTTTATTTTTTTAATATAGATAAATATTTGTATACTTTTTTTTACCTAAAAACAAAAGTATTGTAACCTTTTAATTATTTATGGTTAAAGAAATTGAAATTTTTATTTAATTTATGTGGGAATCATGTTGGGAAAAAAAGTAATGAAAAAACTTTTTAAAAATATGTTGGATAATTTTAAATTACTCTACGCCTTTTCCGAGAAATGATCACCACATTTATTATGTATGTAGTTATAAATAATTTAGAGCAAATTGAAAATTGGGTTCCTCAAAATTACACCTAGGCGATCGCCATGTTTGGGTTTCAACGAAATCCAAATAAAAAAAGACACCATAAATGCTGATAAAATGATCATATACAGCTAAACAGAGATAACAAGGACAATTATGGTTAAAATTTTTAAAAATAAACACGAAATATTATTTCATTAGCATAGTTTTTTTTTAATTTTTAAATAATTTATAGTATTTTTTATCTTTGTTTCAAACACGAGGTAGTGGAATAATTTTTTTACATCTGGTCAAACTGGTTGGGAAGTTTTGGTTAATTATTTTTTGAAGGAAGTTTAAGGGGGATCATATTTTAGCTGATGCAGCTTGTCGATTTAAAAGATTTAGATGTGCTTGATAAAAAGCTTTCCGGCCAGACAAAAAATTTGATAATTAGAAGGCTTTGTTCAATCAAGGCTCGTGCTTAACGTAAGAAGTGCTTGCAGAATTATTGGGAATAGATCAAGGAACGATCTCCAGACATTTCAAAGCACCTGGATTCATTCAAAGGGTGACAATTGGGTACCTCACAAACTGAAGCAAAGAGAGAGAGAGAGAGAGAGATTTCACAATTTTTGTGGGATAAAATTAAATATCTTGAAAAGTATAAAATATATACCTATGAATTTTGATATAAAGTATTACTAGACTAATATGAGGATATCCCACATTCACTTCCCGTACAAATGGTAATTTTTTTCTGATAAAGTCAATTTTTATAGGCGTAGATTAATTTAAAATTTATTAAAAACCATAAAGTATTATAAAATTGCGAGTTTCTACCACCAAAATAATGTTTGAAGTTATTTTTTTTACCATTGATATACTAAAAAATTACATATTACTAGGTTTTATTGAGAAACCATCATAAACCTACTTTAATAAAATATATATTTCTTCATAAAAAAACATAATTTATAAAGCAAAAAATCTTCCAGGGCTAAGAATAATCTTTATCGAGTTTGTCTAGTTTGTGCTGTAAATTGGGTTTGGAGTCTGAGAATTCCCGGACGGTAAATCCGGGATTTCTCGCTAAAATACTTTCGGGAATTCGGAAAAATGAAAATTAAATATTCTCGTACTTTTAAAGTTCTACGGCAAACATTTTGCTATTTTTCACATCTTATATCAATGAAAGATTGACGTTACTCTAAACATGGCACTTGCAAGAGTTTAACGCAAATAATACAACTAGAACGTTATTTGAAAGGAACGTTAATGTTGCATGAATAAGGTTTTTGACTATTTAGTTAGGTTTTTTCCCCCTCAGATATCTATGTATTTGTTTATCTATAGTTTAACGAATTTACATGAAATTTTAAATCAACTTTATTTTTGTCATATTAAAATTTTAGAAACTTGAATTTTATTATAGATTTCATAGCTGTTTTTTGTGAATATTTTAATTCAAAATATTTGTTAAAAATAAATTATTTTTATATTCAATTTATATTTTTAGAAATAAAATAGTTTCGAATCATTTTGTACTCTTTATAAAACAATTTTCAGTTACTTGAAATTAATTTGGAATAAAATTATTTAAATATTATTTCATTTGTTAATAAGTCAGATTAGAAAATATTTCAACAGAAGTACTCGAATATACTTTTATAAAATTTAAATCAAATTCCAAAGTCTTTAACTAATTAAAAAAAAAAAACGATTTTATTTCTTTAGCTTGAGTACAATTTTTCTTTATTGTATATTTCATTTAAAAAATTATATAAAATCTGATTTAAAATATTAATTTTTTTTTTATTCATAGAACATATTTGAATATTTTTATTCAACATAAATTCGTTTGAATAATTTTAAATTTGTTTGGAAAAATAAAAATAAGTAATATTCTTTTTAATACTGCAATTATTTAATATGTTTAAATAAGTTTAATTCGATGACTATTGGTTGCGTTATTTACTCGACTCTAGTCATTAGATTCTCCAGTAATAATTTTTTAAACAGTCAGAGAAACCACAAGAAATATTATATGCTGAAAAAAATTCTTTAACAATCACTACGTTATTTTCTTTATCTTAAATAATTGAAAAGATAATATGATTTTTTTTATTCAAACTTCTTGTGGCTGAATAATTTTATTTCTATGATTTTTTTTTAATAAAAATATCAAAATATTTTTTTTGAATTTTTCTATTTGAATATATTGGTTTCAAATAAAAATCCTAAAAACTTGTTGAAATTTTTTATATTAAAAAAAAAGAAATATACATATTAATTTTATTCAAGGTTGGAATATTCAAATATAAAAAAAAAACATTGCTTATCTTTTTGTTAAAAATATATGTTTCACTTTTGATTAAATAAAATATTTTCTTTTTTTATTTTTTTTATTATTATTTTTTAATTTATCAGATACAAAATTATATAAAAATTTATTTGATTTAGTATAAATGTTTTTATTTAAAAATTAATAAATTTATTAAAAAATATGTTAAGTTAGAAATAAAAAAAAAAATGGAAATAAAATTAAAAGAATTTTAATTTTTTTATTTTATTCACAAATAACAACTATGATAGATTTGCGGAAATGAATGTTAAATAAGTTGAACTTTGAAAATACTCACTATTATAAAAAAATTAATTGATTGGGAGATTTTTCATCCTAACACAACGTTTTCTTTTGAAACAGCATCTCTTATCAGAGCAATGAATCTGTAAATGTTAGTTGTAAATCTCATTTATACGAATATGAGTTTACCTCTGAACACTCTGAGTGATCCAAAAATCGTTGTTACGAACCAATTTTTAGTATTTTCCAGACTTATTTTTAATATAGTAAGAATTAGTTAAGTAAAAAAAAAAAAAATTACATTAGAGAAACACACACACACACACATATATATATATATATATATATATATATATATATATATATATATCTTTAAAAGTTTTAGCATCAAAAACAATAACGTAAAAATCTGAGACAGTTTTTAATATAAGTTACGAAATTTTTCTTGTATAAAATATTTAATTTTTTTTAATCTTAAAAATATCGTTATGTTTTTATATTATTTAATTTTTCGTTAATTTTGCACGATTTATAACGTTTCGTTTCTTTTATTTAATAAAAAAAAAGAAAAACAATTTTTTTTTGTAAGAAAACATGACCTTTTTTCTTATAGCTAAAGTTTGAAAAATTCAGGAAATTAATTTTTTTGTTTCCGTTTCCCGGGAAAAGAAATATTGCGGCAACCCCTTAAAACCCAGTTGCAAGCTTATGTTATTCATTATAGATTTTTCATAAAATCGCCAAGTTTCGGCAAACAAGTTGTAGCCTGTTTCTCTATGTTGAAAGAATGCTTTCCTTCGCTTACTAAGTGAACGAAAACTGATTTGTATTTTTCTAGACACACTTCTATGCGAACAATGTCAAACAAAATCGTAAGGGTTTTCAAATAAAATTTGATCTAACGGGACAAACGCTATTTTGCTATTTTATCCTCAATCATATTTTATATCCATTTTAGTTTAGTTTAGTTTTTATCCCGAGAATTTCCCGGGAATTTTGCCAATTTTTCACTTTCGAACCACGGGATTTTTTGTCGGGAGTCTTGGGAAATAAAAATGACCAAAAAGTAAAACAAGTAAGAAAGATATAGTCAGTCAAGCACGACCATATGATACCCCACAGCATTGTACATGTCCATCAAAATTCGTGAAGAGGTCTTATGTTAAACATGTGAACAATTGTGGACCGATACTTTTATTAAGTATAAAATAAAATATACGAATACAGAATATTAGGTAAATACTAACATTTATATGAATTTATGTGATTCCCGAAAGTGAGCTATAGTAAATTATGGAGCGATCCTGATAAAATTTGTCACTATGATTTCTACTTATTTATAACTGATACTAACATGTGTATGTGGTTTATGCACGTTAAAGTGATTTTCGGAAGAGGGTTTTATATGGGAGCAATGGTCAATTATGGCCTGATCTTCATAAAATTCGGCACAAAGATTGATATTTATACAAACTTCCTTACACCGAATTTCATTAAAATATTACGATATTTATGGCATTTATGATCGTTAAACCCTTACTCCGGGAGGACCTTTGTATATGGGCTAGGTGAAATAATGGACCGATCAAAATCAATTTCAATAGGATTCGTTCTTGTGTCATGAAAGTCCTATGTGTCAAATTTCGTTGAATTATCTTCAAAATTGCGACCTGTACTTTGTGCACAAGGTTTACTTGGACAGCCAGCCAGCCGTCCAGCCAGCCAGATGGACGGACGGACATACGGACATCGTTAGATCAACTCAAAAAGTGATTCTGAGTCGATTGGTATATATTATGGTGGGTGTTTGATGATTTTTTCAGTGCATTATAAACAACAGTACAAACACATAATATATCAACCACCTATGGTGGTGTGGGGTATAAAAATTCTATAAAAAAACGTTGATTGACCATAATCAAGCAAATATACGGTTAGATGATTAAATCCGGTTGAATGAAATACCAGAAAAAATATTTTCCGAACTAAGAAATACTGAATTAACAAAACGACTTAAATATTTAAAAATTCTCCACGTTTGAAATCACTGATATTAGAACACAAAACTTGGAAAACCTCGCCAATTTTAGATGAATTCATGACACAGTTTTATAACCTTTCACTTTCAACAATTTTTACATGTTAATGTTCAATATTTAAAAATAAAAAAATATATTATTTTTATGTTTTGGAGAAATAGATTTTTGAGATTTCAAAAAAAAAAAAAAAAAAAAAAAAAAATCTCGATGACATTCTTATTTATTTATGGTTTCTTGAAAAATTCTTTCTTTAAGTTTTTATTTTCGATGATGAATAATTTAGCTATTTAAATAGTTAAATATTTTTAAGAATTTCCAAAGAAACATTTTGGATATATTAATACCAATATTTACAAATAACCATTAAATTTAAAATGTCCTTTAAAATAAATTTTTCATACAAAATTTGTCTCTAAATGTATATTTTATTTGTAATCTAACAGAAACACTTTTAAAAAACTATTCATACAATTCATTATATATGTAATTATTTTAAAGTAGATAGATATATTTGCGTGTAAATTATATGTAAAATATAACTTTTTTTGTTGCTTTTTAAGTAATATTGTATTTTCCCCGAATACCCGGTAATTCCCGGAAATGTCTTAAATAAAATCCCGGGTGTTGAAAAATGTGGGAAAATTAAAAACCCTAATCTATTAAGAAACGTGCCGATATCGTGTAATCAAGATTTTTAAATATCAATTTATAAATTGAAAACTTTATAGAATTTGGTTTTGTTTATATTTTTCCTTCCTTTATTTAGATCTTTTTACATTTTTTCAATGAAGCTCACCATGGTTGTATTATTGTTCAAACAATTTGGTAGTATTTTTAGCACTATTGAGAAAAAAAAAAATGCTATAAAAAAATAAATTTTATTATTTGGCATTACCTAGTGTCTACATTAGGCAAATCTTTATCAAAACAATCGTCAAAATTAGTGCGAATATATACAAGGTAACCTTAGTTAAACAGCTGATTATTATTTTGGTTGTTACAGTTGTCAAACAGCATATATAAAAAACAATAATGAATACGCCATATTGTTCTTTTTGGGCAACTGTTGCCACCTTCCACAAATTCGCATTAAGTTTGACATTTGTCTTGATAAAAAAATCTCTAATGTAGACACTATGTTACTATGAGAGCAAAATACAACAAGAACAATGTTGAACGAAGTAACTCCATGCGAACGAAATATCGATATCGAGAAATAGGTAATATGTATGTATATTTAAGTGGATATCTTCGCCTTTAATTTGAAACTAATTTATAGATGGACCATGATCGATCCAAAAAGTTATATCTTAGTAAAATTTATTTTGCTCTAGCATGTTTGATTTTTAAAGGAGTATAATTTCTAGTTGAACGATTTGGGATTACGAATTCGATCTTACGAAGCAGGAACTCAGAATTAATTGAACCGTTTGCTAAATTAATTACGAATGAAATATTCATATATTTTTTCCTACTTTCAAGAGTAGGGAGGCCACTAAGCTGTAATCGACTTTCATAAGATGGTAAATTAATATTAGGATTCTATGAAAGATTACGAAAAACAAATAAGAGAAATCGTATTGAGGATCCCAGATCATGGAAGCATATTCCAGGATTAGTCTTACGAGAGATATGAATAATTGCTTGGAAACTTAAGAATCATTAAATTCTCTTCCCCAGCGCTTGAGGAAATTTAGAACTCCTCTTGCCTTATTAACGATTTGTGAAAGGTGGAAATTAAAGGATAGTTTACAATTAAACGCATATCGAGATCAAGAAATTCTTCGACTAGATCAAGTTGATATTCATTTATTTTGTATCTACAGAGTACTGGAGTTCTTCTGTAGAACATCACGTGTTTACACTTTCTGAAATTCAGATCCATTAGAATCATCATACAACAATCATAAAGATTGTCAAGATCTGATTGGATTAAGGAACATTGATAGTTAAAGCTATGGAACAGCTTTACATCATCAGCATACTCTTTAAGAAAAACAGTAACATTTAAGGAAAACAGGAGAAAATCCCAGTTTATCCAATTTGAACATTAAGAGATCGTGATTTACTTTATCGAATGCTTACTGAAATCTGTATATATTGTGTCTGTCGGTAAACAAGAATCAAATGCAGTTATAACTGAGGTTGTGAACTCCAAAAGTTTAGTAGTAGTGAAACATGCTTTTCTAAATCTATGCTAGAATGGGGAAAGATAACAATTTGATTTCAATAATTATCAGTAATTATCTTTTCGAAAGTTTTGGAATAACACTTAATTTAGCAATACCTCTATAACTGAAAATGTTGGATATGGTTCCGGATTTAAACAAAGGTATAATATAAGATTTTCTCCAAACTTCAGAAAAATAATCACTAAATATTGCTATGTTGAATAAGTAGGTTATTGGAGATATAAGAGAATGTAAATATTTTATAAGAAAGCACCTTGGAACACCGTCAATTACACATTTATCAGAATGTTTTTGATTCTGTACAGCTGTCATTACCATCGATTTATATAATGTTGGATAATTTATTAGGTTTGTTATACCCTTTTAATTGTGGGTAATTTTAAGGAGATATTTTTTTATATTTATATAACATTCAAAAATATTCAAGTTATAAGCAACGTTGTATTGCTACAGTTAACAAATTAGATATAATTGTTATATTTTCCTAATCAGTAAGATGTCGTTTGTCAAATAAAATTAAATTATTTACTCATCATTTCTACATCGAATTATGGATATATTTTGATAATCAAAGTTGCAACAAATCATACGTGAAGCTTATCTAACCAGGAAAATCGATAACAAAGCCATGGCGTCATGTTAATAGTCTGCATTTGTAGGTATCACGAAGGACAATGGATTCCATTGAAAAGAGAACTGATCGAAAAACTGCCATAATATGAGACCAGATACGAGTCAATAATTTGCCATCAATAGAATGCTCGGCCTTAAGTTACGCCATCAGTAAAAAAAAATTATAAATTGTGGATGGAAAGTTTTGCCCCATAAATTGTCAGAAAGATGGGAAATAGTCGTAGCTTCTGCTGGAAAATACTCAGAATAAAATATATTGAAACTTCATCTGAAAACTTAGATTTTTTTATTTTCTTTACTTTTTTATTAAAAAAGAAGAAGGCAATCAATGCATAGACCGAATGCAATTATTGTTAGTTAAAATATTTTAGCACCATTGTAAATAATTAAAATCCGATTTATTTTTTTGTAAATTAATTCATTAAACTAATTTGCATAAGAAAATATTCTTCGAGCACAAATACTAATGCAATCGATATATCCCAATAAACCTAACGATGTGAAACGTTGTCACCTAGGCGAGAAAATATAAAACTATAGTTTTTACGGACTAAAGTGTACCTTTCCTTATGATATTGTTTTTCTAAAAAAGTATGATATCGTTTTCAGTATCGTAATTTCCAAAAATAACGATAGTAAAATCGTCATGAACCACATTTTGTTCTGAATGCTGTTTAATTCTAATTTAATTAAATACTTATAATAAAAGTTATTATAAAAAAAAGACATAATATGATAAATAAAAAATAATCATAAATAAATATAAGACATATAAAAATCATCAATTATAATATTATCAAGCATGGGTGTTTCTTACACAGAAAAAAATATGACTAACTATAAAACTTTTTTGAAGAAATCATTTTTTGATTCAAATTAAAATTTAATAAAAAATTGTTTTTTGATTTTAATACTTTATTTTATTGATTTTGAATAACTTGAAAATGAAATGAAAAGAAAACAAAAAAAAAACTATTTTAAATGTTTTCAATACAAATAAAAATAAAAAATAGATAATTTAATTTTTTTGTGCAATTAGCGGTAAATTTTACGGTAATTCTTTCAAACTATTGTTAAAGTTTTTCTGACTAAAATTAAATTTTGTTTCAGTATTTGTTTATAACCAAACAATTGTTTGTTTGTTTTATTAAAAAAATTATTGAAATTTTTAAAAATGTTCAATATTTTATTTAATAAATATTATAATATTTTAATAAAGAAAACAATACAAATTCGAGTGATTGAATTTACTACTTTAGTGATAGGACCGATTTCTCGCATTCGTATGCGAATAAATTTTCATTCGAACGTTCGAATTTTTTAACATTTGGGATTCCCTCATTCGATAGCGAATAAAATGTATCGAAATTTCTAATGATGGCATTCGATAACAAATGATCATTCGAATGCAACCTTGCGAGTTATTACACGTAAGCAAAGAAGCATTCAAAATAACGTATTTTTAGCAAACAAAAGAAAAACAAAAAAAAAAAAAAAAAAATGTAAGTAAAAAATTTGTTACTTATTTTAAAAAATATCATAATATTAATAATTTTATTACTTTTAGGTCAAAAATAACAAAAATAAATTATACACAAAAGGAGATTCTGGCCGACTTTATAGCAGAACATACGAACTTGGCAAAAAGTATTTTACCAAACAGTTCCCAACCTCCGGATGCCAACAATGATAATGTCTTTTGAATCTAGAAAAACACATACATTAATACATATGTATGTATGTACTAATTTATACTTACTCATTGTTTGCAAATCTTAAGGGGTCGGAGGAGTTTCTTATTTTTTTCCTTATGACATTAATGTTTTCAATCTCGTCAGAATCAGAAGACGACGAGTAAAAAAAAAAAAACACAATGGGATCCATTTTTAATTTAAAATTATATCTTTAAAAAATTTCGCTTTCAATTGTGTTATTTTTTGCACAACCATATGTTTTTTGTTTACATTTTCTTTTATTTTATTCAGTGTTGTAATACGTACTTATTTAAGTTTTTTACAACACTGAAGCAATGAATCGATTCGATTCGTATCGAGTACCATCATTAGAAAATTTTTCACTGTCGAAATAAATTTCGATTCGAAAACAATTTCGATCACGACTGCCAGAATTAGCCCCCAGTTAAAAATATAATTGAGTTTAATGATTTAGTAATAGAATTTGAAATATTTTTTTTCTGTGCAGACACATATTTTTGCAATTATCTAAATTACCTAAAAATTTTAGTTGGACTATTAAAAATCTTTTAATTAATTATTTATTTCTATTTATTCTCAGCTTTTTTATATTTGTTGAAAATTTTTTAATTTTAATTAAAAAATTTTAAAGTTTTTTTTCAAATGTTTACGTTTTTTATTTTATGAGAAACAAAATTTTCGAAATTTCGATATCATAATAATATCGGGTTGAATTTGAATTATATATCTGTACCATTTTAGAATTAAAATTGATACATTTTTATTGCAAATAATTGTGCTGAAATAAAATGAGAATGTTAAGTGCATATTCTTCACACATCTTGGTGTTTGAAAGTTTAAAGTTGATTTAAAAACTTTCTAATATTTTTTAAATTAATATTGATTTCACTTTGCTGTAAAATGACACTTTTTATTTTTACCCTAAAAACATCTAATAATAATTTTCTTATTATTTTTTTTGGTTTCTTTGGAAACTCCCATTTTTTTCAATTTAATTAAATACTTACGCTAGGGAATAAGAAGCATTTTTATTAATATTGTTTTTTCTAAATTTTGAAAAACTTGCAATTTTGCTTATGGAAAATTGTCAAAAATAGTATCTAGTTTTAAATACTCATAACCTTTTGTTGCAATTAAATTTCATTGTAGGTTATTAAATTAAAATTAAATCGCATAAACAATGTTGCCAGATTTGACGATTTATCGTCATTTTGACGATTTTTGGTGCTAAAAATGGCTTGTTGTTTCCCCTTAAATTTTATGATATTTTTCAAAAGAAGATTCAGAACTTTTTTCAACACTTTATATATTTTTGTCTCCAAATTAATTAAAACTAAAGTAATAAATATTTATAAATATGAATCTATTATCATGTTCGATTCAATTATAAATTCTTTTTCATAAAAACTATGGCGTATAAATCTTTACAAAAAAATCAAAATATTTTTTTAATTTTTACTAAAACTTTTAATTTCAAAATCAATACATTAAAAATATTTAAAAATACTAAATATCTCTTATTGCAAATTAATTCACAGATATTTTTGATGTATTAATTCAAAAGTATATTCGTATTTCATCGATGCTCTTAGGAAAACAATATGTTTTTAACAACAAAAATGATAAATATTTTAATTTTTTGTTTGAAAGTCATAAAAAATTAGTACTCCGGAGTTAATAGATACTACATGACTTTCATAATAGACCTATAAAGTAAAATCAATATAATTTGTATTAATGTTTTTTTAATTTAAAATTTAATCATAAAACAAATTTTCATTAAAAGTAAGTATAGAAAATGTCCATTAGCATATAAAAACCTTATTTTTGATATTGACGATTTATTGACTATTTTAAATAATCGCAACTATTCTCATAAATAAAATATAACTCTTTTTTGAAAAACTGAATATAATATGCAAGTGTATTTTTTCAGATGCTTTTTTGAAAACGTTCTCCATCTTCGAATTTTGAATTTTTTTTTAATTCCATCTTAGAAAGTAGTTTTTTGGTTTAACAATTCAATTTAGATTTATTTTGTGACGGAAATTTTTACTGTTTTTAATAATTTTTAGGTAAAAATACAACCATTTTTTTCTATACAAAATTGAATTTTTGAATTTTTGAAAATATTTTAGTGTTTTGTACAAATTAAAACATATAAAACTGTATACATATGTATGTAGATATCAGATTTAATTGATTTACAAAAATATTTTAACGTTATTTATATCGGCTTTAAGTTAAGTAATTTAAAAATTAAATTTACGTTATAAATTGCATAAGATGTATAAATGCATTTGCAATTTTTCAAATGCATTTTTTGTAGAATTTATGCAATAAAAAATTTCCAATAAGATGAAGTATACCAGCAAAAAAAAAAAAGCATCCACAGATGAAGATTTTAAACTTGTGATCCAGAAATAGTGTGAATTCAGACCATTTCAAATGAATTTAACCTAGGCTTGTCATTGGAAGTTGTTTTCATTTTTGATACCTATTCACTGAGTAGGAAGTCATGTTTACGATGTCTGTAAAATTGATTTTTATGTACTTTATTTTTTTTTTATCAATTCAAGGAAATTACTTTTAATTTTTATATAAACAATATATATATATATATATATATATATATATATATATATATATGACTGCCTGCTACTTGAATAAGGAATCATATTTTTAACTTTAATTAAGTACATCTCCAAAACTAAAGTTCAGAAAAAAATCATTTTTTTCGCAACCAAATTTCAAAGTGTTGACTTTAGTTTCCTGAAGAAATAAAAAATATACATATTCTGTTATGCTAAAGTTATGCATTTATTTAAAGACATATATTTCTGTGGTACTTTTTCGTGTATCACTTGAATAAGGAATATTTTAAAACTAAGCAAACTGTAATTTATTTTTAAATTTTGGGTTATAAAAATGAAAGTTATTATCTTCTAACATTCAATTAGTAATGAGTACTGTCACGATTTTTAGAAATAACCTCAAAAATACGATTTGACATCAACTTGTTTAATGACTCTAAGTAATTTAGCGAAATTGAACTCCATGCTTCCGTTATTGCATCCTTTAAGGATTCGATCGTCTCAAATTGTTTTACTCCTTCATAAACGTTTCTTGCAAGCCAACCCAAGACATTATCCATTGGATTCAGGTCTGGTGAATATGGGGGCCAATCCAAAAGTTGAACACCTTGTTGAATAATCGATTGTTTTATAGCTCTGGCGGTATGAATCGGAGCGTTGTCGTGTTGGTACGTCCAAGGTATGGGTCCAAAGAAATCATTAAATTTTGGAAATGCTTCCTCCAGCTTGTTTTTGTAAGTCGTTGCAGTCATTTTGTTGGATACAAAAACCAATTCTATGGTACCATAATACGAAATGGCACCCTATACAATTATTCCACCCTCTCGGCTGTGTCTGCGGCTCAAAAATAATTCTTCCTTGTTTAGATCATGGAAGTACTAGCTATACCCGTCGGGACCATCAATATTAAACTTTTTTTCATCGGAAAGTACAACTTTAAAAAATTTGTTGGACCATCTCATTGTATTTTTATCAAACTGTAGACGTTGTGATTTGCGTTTTTCATTAATTGGTGTTTTTTTTTTGCAGTTTTCGTCAGACTATGTATGGGCACAACTTTAAAATACGGTGAACTCTTCTTAGACTGGCACTGACTCCACTTTTTTCACGTATTTCTGATACCGACATTGCAGAATTTGATGCAATTCTAAGAATTCTTCGTCGTTCTTTTGGAGTTGTTGCCATTTTCTTCCTCCCTTTCATGTTTTTTTCCATATCTTTCCACGTTATTTAAATAATTGTACACAACTGTCTTTTCTCTTTTAATGGTTTTGGCTATTTGGACCGGATTCTGTTCATGAGATTTCAAAATCAGAATTTTTTCTTTTTCAGAGTTATTAAGAGTCTTACCATGTCCCATTTTGAATAAAAGCTATTTAAAAACTATCAAATTAATAATTCTCTAGCCGTTTATATTGAAAGAAATTCAAATCATAGCCTTCCTGATTAATATTAAAAGAATTCCTTATTCAAGTGACACACGAAATAGTACCACAGAAATACATGACTTTAAATAAATGCATAATTTTAGTATAACAAAATATGTATATTTTTTATTTCTTCAGGAAACTAAAGCAAACACTTTGAAATTTGGTTGCGCAAAAATTTATTTTTTTCTGAACTTTAGTTTAGGAGATATACTTAATTAAAATTAAAAAAATGTGGTTCCTTATTCAAGTGGCAGGCAGTATATTTTCAAAATTTTTATGTTATATGAAAGAAAATTTTTTGTTTAAACTTTAAAGTGTAAAACCAAGAATATATACATATTTTTTTATATAAATTTTTCTAATTATGATATTAGAAATGTACTGAATCGCTTTTCTAATGCCTTATAAATCAATGAATTCAGACTTTTCCTTAAAAATATATAAATAATTAAAATTGTATACATAGTGAAAGCAAATTAAAAAAAAAAAAAAAATAAATTTAAATGTTTAGTTTTGTTATAACTTTGTCAATGCTGCAAAAGTTCAGAATACGCTTTATAAGATGGCAAATTTTTGAATATTTTAATCACATTTTAAGATTTTAAGTCTTATTGTAATATTGCAATGCAATAACAACTTATATTTATAAAATTTGTATTTATTATTGTTATCTAATATCACATTTTACATTTTTGTATCCTTCGGATCAAAAACGAGTCTGTCCAACTGCCTTTAGTCATTTCCATTTCTATAGCATAGTAGAAAAAAAAAAAAACAAAATATGTTTTCAAATAATCTGTGAGATTGAGCAAATTAATGCGGATATTGAATTGAATGTCAGGAGAGTTTAAAACTCAATAAAACACCCCTTATTTTATTAAGTTATTTTTTTTTTCTTAACATCCATAGTTTTTTCTAAAAACTCCATAACAAACCAATCATTCCAGTTTTGGCTTTAAGAACAATAAAATCAAGAAAAAAAAAATAGAAAAATTAAACTGAAATTGTATGAAAAAACATTCCTGCAATGACATTGATATTTTTATCCCCGTTAAACAACAAAACAATCCAAAAACACGAACACGATTTAAACGAACGGTACACGAAGGATCAAAGGATCAAGATAATCTGAATCTGAATTAAGGAAAGAATGTTTGAATGAATGTATGAGTGAGTGAACTATTGAATGAACGTTGATTGTTTACAAGTAATAACATGGGTATTTACATACATATGTATTTGTAGACGCACATAAATTCATTACCTCTCTGTCTCTCTCTCTCTCTCTTTCTCTCACACACACATACACTCTTTATCACACTCTAGCAACTACAAAATAAAGAAATCAGCGTTTAATAAAAATATCATTATTATAATCACCCATCACTAATACTACTCATAGACGTTGTATATGTTTTTTTTTTGTTGGTAAATTTCATTTAACGATTTTAAAATCGTTGAGGCGTAAATTTAGTGGTAAACATGCGTTTGATCCTGTATTTGACATTAATCCGAAGGCGTTTTGCAATTAATATAGAGGGTACAGTGTGCGTTGTATAAAACTCATAGTTTCTCTAATAATAATTTTGTTTGTACACGTTAAAGGTAATTGTCAAAGTACGTGTTGAAACATTTTTTTTTTTTTTTATTATAAATCAATATTACATGATACTTTTTTTCCAAAATTTTTCGAGTTTAACTGCAATTTATTATAAAATTTTCTATAAAATATTCTTTTAGTTTTATTTTTTTTTCAAGCTGGACAAAAACTGTATAACATGCGATTTTATCTCTAATAACTTACTTAATCTTTTAATACATTTTTCATTTTTGTTCCTGAAAGAATGCTCCAAATAAAACACAAAATAAAATATTTTGTCTTAAAATATATGAACAATTTATTGATAACACAGTGCAACAAGAAAAAATTGCATTAATAATTTTAACGTAAAATAAAAGTGCACTAACATAACCCCTAAAGGGTTTTTCAAAGTTAGTTCGAAATTAGGTTTTATGGCCTCTTAAAGTTCGAATTTTTTGGAGGCCTTTTTTTCAATATAATTGAAAATAAAAAAAAACGTTTAAAGTATTTGATCCAAATGTTATTATATCTACAATTATTATACTGCAATTTTATTGATGTCATACCCTTTTTACGCCCGTTTTTGTAATAATATTGTTAACTTAATTTGACTTGAACTTATGTTTAAACTACTGAACCTGGATTTTTTCGATATGTTACACACAGAATGATAAACTTAATATCTTCTTCGATAGTGGGTATGAAAACAGTGAACTGTTTGTTTAAATAAGTTACTATGTTAGTGCGACAAAATCATTTGCACGGACTAACAGTAAATATAAAAAATTTAATGAGCTTAAGTTAAAAATAATAAAGAAATATTTTGTGTTGAAATAAAATTTTGAATAAAAATAAGTTGATTAAAGTCTTTCTAAAATAAAGGAATCTGGACCGCGCTGGAATCCAACAGAAAGAAATCTGATTGATACTTTAAAAAAGGTTATTCGAATGGAGACTATTCGCATCCATAGTTGCCAGATAAATTAGGCGAAAAGTCGTCAAATTTTGAAAAAAACCGTCAAAATTGTCAAATCGACTATTTAAAGTTGTAAAAAATCGTCAACATCAAAAATTAGATATTTTGTGTGTTAATGAACATTTTCTATGCTTTTTTTGATAAAAAATTTAAATTTAAATTGAAAAGAAATTAATAAAAATTACATTAATTTTATATTGTCGGCCTATTGTGAAAATAAAGTAGTATCTATTAAGTAATTTTGTATGACTTACAAACAAAAAATAAGTTATTTACCTTGTCTCTTGAAAAGCTAAAAAAAATACACATAGGTCCTTTTGTAAACTCATCTATGATATAGGAAATTCAATTTTGAATGAATTAATTAAAAATTAATTCGGATACTTAGTACTAGGGAGTGGTAAACAAAGCCAAAAATCGATTAACTATGTTGTTGATTTGTTTTTATGCAAAAATCAATCAAATATAATATACTTACTTTAACTTATTCTAAAATTGTTTACTTAAAATTATGGGACCTATTGAGATCTCTAACACATTTAAAATTACAAATAGTACTATTTATCAGTACTATTTGTGATGAATTTTGAAGTAAATCAAAATTCAGCTACTCTCATAAAATTTTTCCTTTTTACCTAATTGTTTGCCTTTTTCTCGATACAAATTTTTATCTTTCGGTTAAAATTATTATGGTAAACAAATCTTAAGGTGATTCAAATGATTCAAGTTGTACAAAAATTCATAAAAATTAAATTAAAACTTTAGGCACAAATCTAATCAAAACTTTGGAGGAACATCTCAATTTTATAGCATTTTGCCAGGTGCTTCCACAAAACATTGTTACTTTTTTTTTAGTTCTGTCAAAGAAAATTATAAAATTGTCAAAATTATTCAGATATTTCAATATTTAAATAATCGATTTCGGTAGAAACCGTTAACATAAAATGATTGCAAACAACCGATTTTATTTGGCAAAACATCGATTTTCGACTAAAATCGAAATCGATTTACCATTCTCTATTTAGTACCTCTATTTAAGCATTTCTTTATTTGTCTTTATTATGAAATTAAAGATTTTATAAAAATTGCAAAAGGGTTTTGGTCTTTTGTAAAATGTTTATTCGCAATTTAAAAATAAAATCCTACATGTTTGAATCGAATACAATATTTTATTACTTCCCATAAAACTTTTATATAATTATTTGTATTGTTAATATTTTTGGACCAACTAACGTTTATAGAAAAAATATATAAAAAATGGTGAAAATAGTTCTGAATATCCTTTTAGAAAAAATCGTCAAATTTCGGACAAAAATTGTCAAATATTCAACAGACCACTTTTAGAACCAAAAATCGTCAAAATGAAGATAAATCGTCAAATCTGGCAACAGTGCGCGCATCATAAAGCGTTCTGAAACGTTCTGTTATCAGAAATTATTTAAAAAAATGCAAAAATCATATGGAATAAAACTTGAAACTAAAGGCTTTTCAAAATTATCATTGCACCAGAAAGGTAAAACACCTTACGAAGCAATCAAATATTGTATCACCTGACTTGAATCACTTGGCTTGTAGGCAGATCAAAGAAAAAATTTAACTATTAGCTTGTGTTTTGACTTGGACATCGTCCATTAACTTCTTCTTGCATTTTTCGATGCAAAGAAGTTTAATCCGGCTGGTCCAACTGTTATAGTTGCTATTATCATGATAACGAGCACAAATCGTTAATATATAAATCGTTATATCGAAAATAAATTTTGAAGGTAGTCTTTAGTCTTTACAAGCTCCCTATTTTTTTTTATAAACAAAAATTAACTCAAATATGTACACCGAACTCCTAGAAGATAAGAATATATTTTTCAGCAAGATGAAATGCTGCCGTACACGTAACAAAGAATAAAATATTCAATTACTCAAATGGCTTACGTGCAGATCAAACTGCAATCTAATAGAAAATTTTTCGAAACGAATCTTTTTAAATAATTCAAAATAATGGAAGCTATACAAAATGCCGTACAAGAGTATTTTCAAGACATGAATAGGAATACGCAATCAGTTTTTTATTTCGTTTTCGTATATCGTTTTAAAAGGACCTTGAAATTTTATAATTTAAAATTTATTTACATATGAATTATTTTAAAATATGTTAGTTGCTGAACAATACCGATATGTGAATCAAATGATAGAATACGATTTAGAAATAACAGCAAAATTTTTCTTTTATCCTTTCGGGCCTTTATAATGTCAAAAATGTTCTTCAAATATTTTATTCTTAAAATATTTCAATAATTCTTACTTTTTTCATTAAGATTTTCTTAAATTTTTTTTGTCATACTTTCATTATTTAAACAAATAATTGTATATATTTAAGACATTTTTCAACACATATTGAATTTTAACGTAGCACTGAAAAGGTCTATTCTGATACTAATGAAAATTACACTTAATTTGCCCTTTAAAAGCTAAAGGGTCAATTTTATACACTTGGTTCCCAAAAGGTTTAATCAGCAATTTTTGCAAATATAAGTTGTATGTTAGTATTTATTATACTTAAATATCAATGAATTTATGAAAAATATTAAAGGAACTTATTTTAAAACCGCGGTAATAATCAAATAAAATAAAGTTTTGGAAATTAAGTCGCTATTTTACACGAATTT
The DNA here is from genome assembly GCA_932274085.1 of Protocalliphora azurea. Classification (NCBI taxonomy): domain Eukaryota; kingdom Metazoa; phylum Arthropoda; class Insecta; order Diptera; family Calliphoridae; genus Protocalliphora; species Protocalliphora azurea. The sequence continues at coordinate 92,441,497 of OW026520.1, forward strand.
ATGGTTTCTTGCCAAATTTATGCTTCTTATGACATTTATTTTCTTAAATAAGTATTTATTTGCCATAAAAATTAATTTAACCTATTATGGTCTAAAGGGTTAAATGGATTCATATATCAATAGTACTGATTAAGACCATTCCAATAATGCTTTAAATTCTAAATTACGATAGAAAATGTCCGAAATATTCAAACTTTAATAAAAGGGTATTTAAAAAAATTCGTAGAAAATTTTACTTAAATCTTCAATTCACGAGAATGAAAATTAATTAAAAAAACATGTTTGCTGATTATTTAATAGTCGACATGTGTCTATTACATTTTTTTTGACAAAAAATTAGAAATTGTCTACACTGTTTATCGAAAACTATATTTTTGGAGGTATTTTAAAAATGACCCAGCTCACGGGAACGAAATAATTGAAGCGAAATATTTTGGGGATTAGCTTATAATATATCAATCCTTAATTTTAGTTCGAACATATGCAACATTTTTTGTCTTCATACAAATCGAAACACTTTAATAAATACAGTGGCTTCCCAGTGTAACGAATGATATATTGTCAGGCCAATTCGTAAATTCGAAAAATTCGTTAAATCTCGAATATTTTTTACTTACAAAAATACTTTAAATTCTTTAAAAGATTTATTTTAAAGTCTACATTTTAACTTTTTAACGTTAAAACATAATTTAGTTATCTTATAAAAAGAAATATGAAAAAAAAAGAAATTAATTTACAAAATTAAAATTCTTAAGAGTTTTTCATGAACATCAATAATTTTCATGTATTTCCTTGAATAACAGCTGTTTCCAACACATGTTGATGTTTAAATTACAAAGAGTGGAAAGAAATTGTGGTCTATTTTAGTCGGACGCATGGGCGTTTAATACTAGAGAGTGGGTTTTTGAACCCAGCAACTGTTCTGAAACATTTACAATGTTAAATTGAATAAATAAGTAATTATGGATCGAATGGATTCTTTAAGCGGAGGTTCAATCATTTTTCATCATAAACGCATGACATATGGTGGTACCGGTTAAAATGATATTGTACAGGATACAGACGAAAGCATATTTTAAAGGAATATAACTGTTAGGAAAATAACTCTTCTGTAACGTATTTTTGATTTAAATTTCATTTACTGATTTGTTGTATTAGAAAATAGTTTTTAAATGAAAAAATCTTGTCGAAACAAATCATTTATTCTCTTTCTTTTGAATAAAAAATGTAGTAGCACCCTTTCAATATGATGTATTTTCATTTACTTTCTCTTATTTTTATGGATTTCAAAAATTCGTTACATCGAGTACTGAAATATATAAATTGTTTATAATATAAAGTATTCAATGGAAAACTTTGGACGTACGTTAAATCACGAATTCGTTAAACTGAGTGTTCGTTAAACCGGGAAACTACTGTATATAAGCTCGTAAGCAAATTGTGAAACTATGGGCCCGTGTAAAACGATATAAAAATATGCATGTTAGTAAATTTTTGACTGTAATGAAAATTTAACAGGTCATAGGGCTAGTAAAACTTTTGATAAATGTGTTTCAATTAATGACGTTTTATATTTTATAGAAAATATTTAGAAAATTTATATTTAATTCTAAGATATAAAATACATTTATTTAAATATTTAATAGACTTGCGCATAAAATTACCCCAAAGAGGAGCTCTGCTTTCTAAAAGGATTTCAAAAGGAAACGAATCATTCTGTGTTTTTGCAATCATAATTTTTTTCTTTTCTATTATTTTTTTATTTTTCTCTTTGTACGTTTATTTTTTATTTTTTTAATAACAATTTAATTTGTCAATATTTTAGAAAGCTTTCACAGCAGAAATAAAAATTTTTCCAACCATAGTAAAAATATTTTTTTACCATAGAACTTTCCAACCATTTCATACAGGCCCTTTTTTTGAAAAACCATTTACAGAGTTCATAAATATTTACGCTTCAATTTCAATGAGTAAACGACTTCGTAAACTTTTGCTTAAGATAATCAAATTTGGAATAAACAAATAAAATTATTATTTTTTTTGTTCAAACGAAGAATAAATATAATTCAATAAAAAAAGTTTGGAAATATTTTTGACTCAACTAATTTCCTAAAGAAAAATAAAATATTTGCAAGGGGTGTTCATGCAACACGTGAGTTAAAGTTATAAATTTACGAATTGAGTAAATTTATCCGTTTGAATGAAAACCCTTATTATTTTTTGTTTCTTACACAGAGAAAAAAATGCATATATTTAAATTTTTTTTTTCATAAATATTATGAATCGAACATGACTTTTTTTCCCAAACTTTTTTCATAAAAAATAAAATTTTGTTCATAGATATTATTAAATTGTTCATAATAAAAATTTTAGGAATTTTGCGAAAATTTTGTTAAATTTTTGATTTAGTTTTATTAAATTTTATTGCAAATGGTAAATGAAAATAGTTATATATGAAAAAATTAACAGAAAATGCCTTAAATTGCAAAATTCCAAGGAAAATCTGCTAAAAAATAATATTCAGAAATTTTCATAATTTTGCTCGCATTCTGCAGCACATCATTTTGATTAAAATCGCTTCTTTTGTTCTGTTCCAAAAACTTAAAATTTTCCAAAAAAAATTTCAAACATTTTTTTACAAATTTCAAAGTGTTGGCTTAAGTTTCCTGAAGAAATAAAAAATATATATATTTTGCTATACTAAAATTATGCATTTATTCGAAGACATATATTTCTGTGGTACTTTTTCGTGTGTCACTTGAATAAGGAATATTTTAAAATTAAGCAAACTGTAATTTATTTTTATATATTAGGTTATAAAAATGAAAGTTATTATCTTCTAGCATTCAATTAGTAATGAATATTGACACCATTTTTAGATATAACCTCAAAAGTACGATTTGGCATTGACTTGTATACTGACTCTAAGTAATTTAGCGAAATTAAACTCCATGCTTCCGTTATTGTATCCTTTAAGGATTCTATCGTCTCAAATTGTTTTACTCCTTCATAAACGTTTCTTGCAAGCCAACCCAAGACATTATCCATTGGATTCAGGTCTGGTGAATATGGGGGCCAATCCAAAAGTTGAACACCTTTTTGATTAATCCATTGTTTTACTGCTCTGGCGGTATGAATCAGAGTGTTGTCGTGTTTGTACGTCCAAGATATGGTTCCAAAGAATCGTTGCAGTCATTTTGTTGGATACAAAAACCAATTCTATGGTGCCATAATACGAAATGGCACCACATACCTTTACCCGCCCTTTCGGCTGTGTCTGCGGCTCAAAAATAATTCCTCCTTATTTAGGTCATGGAAGTAATAATTATACCAGTCGGGGCTATCAATATTAAACTTTTTTCATTGGAAAATACAACTTTAAACCATTTGTGGGACCATGTCATTGTATTTTTGGCAAACTTTAGATTTGCGTTTTTCTTTAAGTGGTAGTATTTTTAGCAGTTTTCGTCGGACTATGTATGGGCATGACTTTAAAATACGGTGCACTGTTCTTAGACTGGCACTGACTGCACTTTTTTCACGTATTTTTGAAACCGACCTGGCAGAATTTGATGCAATTCTAAGAGTTTTTCGTCTTTCTTTTGGAGTTGTTGCCATTTTCATGTTTTTTCCATATCTTTCCACGTTACTTAAATATTTGTACACAACTGTCTTTCCTCTATTAATGTTTTTGGCTATTTATCAGAATCCGGATCATGAGATTTCAAAATCAAAATTTTTTCTTTTTCAGAGTTATTAAGAGCCTTACCACGTCCCATTTTGAATAAAAACTATTTGAAAACTATCAAATTAAAAATTCTCTAGCCGTTTATATTGAAAGAAATTCAAATCATAGCCTTCTGATTAATATTGAAAGAATTCCTTATTCAAGTGACACACGAAATAGTACCACAAAAATACATGTCTTTAAATATATTCATAATTTTATTATGATAAAAATATGCATATTTTTTATTTCTTCAGGAAACTAAAGCCAACACTTTGAAATTTGGTTGCGCAAAAAATTATTTTTTATTCTGAACTTTAGTTTAGGAGATATACTTAATTGAAGTTAAAAAGATGTGATTCCTTATTCAGGTGGCAGGCAGTGTAAATGATTTTCATTTAACAAATTTTCCAGTCTTCTTGACTTTTGATTCATTTGAAAAAATATAAAAAAAGTTTTAATGCTTAAGAAATTATGTTTAAATAATATGAACAAAAATCAATGAAAGGAAATTTTTATATCTATTTACAAACTTTTCTCTGTGTAACAATAAAAAATAAGTAATAAGTTAAATATTAAAAAGGATTTTTCCTTCGATGAACAACAAAAATATATTGCAAAGATTAAAAATTATGTTTTTTGGGATTATTACATACATAATTAATCATACTTTAATTATTTAATTACTCCATACCTAGTGAAATTTTTTGGCTATAAATTTAAATATAAAATATAAAATTACCCTTTTTAAGATCTAAACGACTGACTCATTTAATTGTAATTTTTACTTTAATTGGTTAAACAAACTGTGGACTTTATAACAGAAAAAAAAAATAAAATTTTAACGTACAATTATTTTCTATTAAAATTTTTCATATGATTTTTTTTCATGACGGTACTACTAATAAAATACTAAGAAGTATCCAAAATTAAGCAAATAGGGATAATAGGTAAAAATTAAAAAAAAAAAAATAATAATAATAATAATAATTGCAGACCAAAATATATTGTATCGCTCTTAGTATATAAAATACTCTAAAAAAATATTGCACAAATATTGTGAATATTTGTTCAATTTATCGTATCTCTCACATGAAAACAAAACGATCAATTTTGTAAACCATTTTAGATGGGGTTAGGGCCAGGAAGGTATTAGCTATTAAAATATATATATATATATATATATATATTGCTTCAAAATGAAGGCAGGAATTTTTTAATTTAGTCCAGCTAGATTTGCTATTTTAAAAGTGGTTGTCACCCTAAATCCAATCTTTAACATTGTTTTATAATTATTTTTTTATTTTTTCTAAATATAAAATTTTTTCTCCACAAATTTTTTTGGGAGTGCGATTTTATATCTATGCAATTTTTTCCTTTACACCTTTTTTTCCTTAAATGTGGTAGGTTAGAGGAGAAATTTTTAATCTGTTAAATTTTTAATCTTTTCAAAATTTAATAGGAGTTCTATGAGGCAACTTAGAGAACTAATTGTTTTCTACAAAACATAATTGCCTCTGGATCTTACCTAGACAATTATATAATCTAAAAAACGCTTGGGGAAGCTTATTTCTTTAGACCGTCGAAGGGTCAAATTTGAAACGTGAATTAGTATTTCTACGAGATCCTAAATAAATTTTCCACGATATTTCAAGACAAGTTTAATATAAAATTTGGATATAAGATTGAAAAATCTGATTTTTTTTTTTTATAAGCAAGCGCAATTTTTATTTTCCATTTTTTCACTTAATTTATTGTTTTCAGATATGTGCGTTAATTCTTTTTTTACTCTAATATTAAGTTATGTTTTAGATCATAATAATGATGTCTGCTCTCAGATATGTAAGTACATTAACATAAAGGAGTGTACAATTGTACATACATACATATAATACACATTCTATATATCATTTGTTAAAAGACAAATAAAGGTGATTTCCATATATTAACAAAGCGAATACCAACATTTCGTCGTCAGCTGCTGTTTTTATTGTTTTCCAAACAAAAATTTGTTTATTTTATATTTTAATAATTTAGGCAGATTTTTAAATGAAAATTCAAAAAATTAGTTCCAAGAGGATTACATATTAAAAGAAAACGAAAAAGAAAGATATGGTCGGTCAAGACCGACTATATGATACCCTATACCATGGTGTACGAATGTTAAAATTCTGGAAGGGGACTTATATTATACCTGTGGCCAATTTTACTAAATGTAAAATAAAAATAATAACATCTAGATGATTTTATGTACTTTAAGGCGATTCCTGAAAGTGGGTTTATATGGGAGCTATGATAAATTGTGGACCGATTCTCATAATATTTGGCAATGTTGTTTCTTATTTGTCTCTAACATAAACGTGATGCTAACATTCGTATGGAATTTATGCACGTTAAAGTGATTTTCGGAAGAAGAGTTTATATGGGAGCTATGGTCACTTTTGAACCGATCTTCAAAAAATTTGGTACAAAGTTTGATACTTGTACAGAACATCTCTGTACCGAATTTCATTAAAATATTCTTATTTTTAAGGCATTTTTGAGTGTTTAAACTCTGTTCCGGGGGACATTTGTATGGGAGCTAGATGAAAAAATGGACAGTTTACAAGCAATTTCAATAGGCTTCGTCCTTGTATCATGAAAGTCCCACATGCAAAATTTCATTGAATTATCTTTAAAATTGCGACCCGTAGTTTGTGCAAAAGGTGTACATGCAATACATGGCCAGCAAGCCAGTCGTCCAGCCAGCCATACGGACGGATGTCGTTAGATCGATTTAGAAAGTGATTCTAAGTTGATTGATATACTTTAAGGTGGGTGTTGGATAACTTTTTCTATGCGTTACAAACATCACCACCAACGCATAATATAACCCAACCACCTATGGTGGTGTAGGGTATAAAAAAATTTAAAGAATCAAATAATAACACAATTGTTAAATAAAACAACAGTAACTACTGTAAAGAGAGTTAATGTATGTTATGGAATTTCTTTCGATTTAAAAAGTAAATCTAATTTTTAAATGAATCAGTACGTACCTATGTACTGTAACTTTGTGAGAAATTTTTATTTCGAGAAATTTATAGTAGCCTTGTTCAAAACAGGGTGATTAATAATAAATCGTCTGTTTTTTGGTAACATTCACTTTAAATATTGTATGAACCATTCTGCTAAAAACTGGATGAGTACTAGAATTTTAAAGTTGTTTTCGTTTCGATAACTTTTCGAAAGTTACAGAACACGTGTACCGATTGTGATGAATTTCGATCGATTTCATTTTGTCTATTTTTGAAAACGCGTCGAAGAAGTGAAAATTTCCATTAAAGCAAAAACAAAGTTTAAAAATTTATTTTTGTCTACCATATCCCAGCAAAAACTTTGCTTTCCTGGTAAGCTAGCAGGTATAAATGGAAACAAAAATAAACTACTTATTTTTTGCCTGAATAACTAGTTATTTTTGTTCGACTTGTCCACAAATTCATGTAGTTATTTTTTGACTCTAGGGGTACTCAAAAATATGTACCTAAACGAAAACAAAAATAAAAAAATACCGAAAAATTTTGCCGTCAGTGAGACTCGAACTCGGACACACACTAACCATTCGCTTTTACTGACTAACGTCTTACTCAGTACACCATCTCGCACATAGCAGCCTAAGCGACAAAAACTCTATTTAGTTTAAAATAACTTTTTAGACATTTTGTTACAAAAAACTAACAGCTTCAGAATGGGGTTGAACCAACAACCTTCTGGTTGTTAATCCGGCGCTCTAGCCAACTCATCCACGTGATTGCAGTATTACTGTGCTATTATACTATTGAGTACTTATTAATGTAATACAAAGTAGGCAAATAATAATGACGCTTCATTACCAAACAACTACTTGTTATTAAAGAAAACCAAAAAGTTTTTGCTGGTTTATTTTAAAAATATAATAAACGTGAGAACTTTAACGTGTTTCTCTCTCTTTTAAAAACGTTAAATTCCATTTTAGAAATGTACGGTAAACGAAAACAATTTTTTAAACTTTGTTTTTGTTTTAATGGAAATTTTCACTTCTTCGACGCGTTTTCAAGAATAGACACCAATATTTGTTTTATATAAATTAAATAATATAAAATTTATTTTTTTTTTATTCTAGCATAATTTGTTTGAAATTTATTTAAAATATATTTAAATATAATTTTAAAAAAATGTGGATGGGGCTGCCATAGAAAGGACACTTGCTTCCGAACATAATACAGCAGAATCAGTGTGTTCATAAAAGTAACACTTTGTTAAGGAATAACATATTTATGGGGATTCGACTCCTTGATATATCCCAAAATTGATGCCTTAATTATTAACATTTAAAAATGAACACCAAACTTTTTACGGTTGAATGTATCAAATAATGGACTCTTTTATTTCTTTAAGTTCACGGTATTGATAAGCCGTTTTGTAAATTTTAGAAGTTGGGCGAATGCGATGATTTTTCTGAGTATATTGTTGTTTACTGTTTTTTCTGTTATTGTAGCCACCAGGGTTGTCAGATTTTTTTGAGCCTCTGTCGCCAAATTGCTAATCAGAAATCGCCACAAATTTCCAAATTTAAATTTTATTTGGTTTTTTAAAGAAAAAATAATAAAAAAAAAAATAACAAAAAAGTATTAGTGTCGTATAATTTTTTTAAATTTCGTTTAATTTATATATGTAAATTCAGCTTCAACAAAGCCAATGATAATTGCAGTATGTAATAGTAATTGAATAGAAAATTAAATTATAGTTTGAAATGCATTTTTTTGACATACATACATATAACTAGATTTTCGGGTAACAACTTTAAAAATTTATTGACATTTATTTAAAAAAATAATTCTAATATTGAACACTGGTCAAAAATACACTTTTTTTGGCATAATTTTAAAAAGCATTATTAGTGTTTTTTAAGGGTTGTATCGAAGTCATTTTATCTAAAATTATAAATAATATATATTAAAATCGATTTTAAGAATTTTTGCTTGAACCTTTATAATACATATTTTGACTACAGTAGACATATTTTTTAAATATGACATTTACACTTGTTTACTTTTGGTTTAATATTTATTTTTTTTTCTAAGTTTTTAGATTAGTGATTTGTTGATTAGTGAAACTACTCAAAAGGTTAAAACATAAAATTTTCTTTTTCTTGTTTGTGCAAATCAAGGTTTAATAAAATTTAACTGAAAGAAAATTGAAAATTGCAAAAGTTTGACAAAAAATGCTGGCATTATCTAAATTGCTACATAAAATATCTCTGGCGAACACTTTCATATTTCGTGCAAGTTCATGTGTAAACATAATTTTTCGTCCTTCAAAGTTATATATTATCTTGATGAACCACCCATATAATCACAAAGCTCAAAAATAATAAAAAATGCACAACTAATATCCAATTTTAAATAAAGTTCTTAAAATACATCTCCTAGGCTGCAATTTTTATTATACAACATTGTTACATATTTTTCTGATAATGAGATACAGTTTTAATAATACTAACTCTATTTAAAAAAATGGTAAAAATAATATAAAACTATCAAGTTTAACGCCATGTCAAACTGTCAAAGTTGCTACATTATATTTAGTAATATATGTTCTTGATTACTTGGTCCGTTATAATTTATTAAACACACTCACTTTTTCCAATTTTTTAAATTATTGGTTTTGGAATTTCTGAAAAAAAATTGGATTTTTGACCAGTGTGCATTTTATAGCATTTCTTCTCTTATATTATGTTTCCACTGAGGTGAAAGCAATTAGTGTTGATCAAAACATCTAAAAGCGTTTCTACTGTCTTGACTTGTTTTTGCATTGTCGAATTTTCGAGCGAAATCCTGACATTTCTTTATCTAAGTTGAAGTTTAATTTGTTTAATTCGTTTTGTTAAATATGCAATTACCAAAAATAGTCGCTTTCTAGTAAGAATACGTAATCGTATTTTTCCATAAATACTCATTTTATAAATTTTTTAAAATTAGCCAAAATAAATCGCCACCATTTTATAAATCGCCATGTCACCAAACGGAAATTTTATTCGTCAAAAGCAATTAAAAAGCGCCATGTTTGGTGAAAGATAGCCACATCTGATAGCCATAGTAGCCACAGTCTGAAATTTAAAAATTTTAATTTGTAAAGTCGGCTGTGACTTTATAATATAATTGGAGGAATCTAACATGTTTTTAAAAAATTAAAATAGAGATAAACTGTGGCCGGTACGATCGATCACCACTTTACCACAAGTACAAAACGCTGGTATATGACACATGGTCTGTTATGCATATTAAAATTTTAAATAATAATATTTAAAGAATCCTTATATTTTTGCCTTTAGCTTCCACACCAATCTGAATTATTTTTTTTTTATTTCTGTACTTTTTTCTTCTGAGAATATAGTTTTTTTATGTTTTAATGAAATGTTTAATGCAACGAATTTCTAATAACACTTTTGCAACAATTTTAAACAAATTCGATTTTAAAACGACAGAATTATGTTAATTTCGTTTTTCACCACAAAATAATTAATTGTGCTTTTCATAGAAAAAAATGGAAAGTGAAATCGAGTTCGTTTTTACAATAAAAAGAAAATGAAAAAAATATGTGTATCACAACTTTTTTTCGTTTTTAAATCGTTTTTATCAAACAGTAATTCTTTAATTTAAATATTATTTTCTACTCGATCTTAAATGATTTTACCTTTTAAAAAATATTTTGTATTAAATAATGTCAAGCCATAAAAATTTTTATAAAATTACTCCTCATCATACTTAATCCTTATACATATATATATATATATATATATATATATATATCGAAATGAAGTGCAAGTTTGTTTGTTTGTTTGTGTATTAATCACGTCTAAGCGGCTGAACCGATTTTCACAAAATTTGGCACACAGATAGCACCAGTGCCGGAGGAGGTTAGATGTCACAGCCAAGATTGGATGTCACAGCCAAATTTTACGCCTACTTTAAATATATATATATATATATATATATATATATATATATATTTATATATATATATAAATATACGTCATTCATGAAGCTATTTATTTGATTTGCATGAAGAATGTTAAAGTCTATGGGTCTTCATTGGATTCCACGTTCACATTTTGTGTCTACTTTTTAAAACTCAGACGGCTGAACCGATTTTCTTAAAATTTTAACAGCATCATCCTGTGTGTCCTTAAATTCAAATATGATATTTTATTATTCGATAGGGGCAGGGAGAGTAGTACCCCACATATAAAGTAAAGCTTCTTAATGGCATATCTAAAGAAATATTATAGTGAGAGCCCTTAAAGTTTCTCGGAACTAATTCCTTATCATATAAAGAAAACATTAATTTTTGCATATCTAAAGGAATTATTTAGTGTAAGTCTTAAAAAGTTTTAGAAATAATTTTCACATAAAATTTTGAATAGACCGGATAGGTAGAGGGTTGTAGTGGCCACCATATAAAGTAAATATTAGTTATCGCATCAAAAAGGTTAGCGAAGCTCACCGGGAAAATCTAGTTGTGAATATTTATCTTTGCTTGTAAATAAAATGTCTTTAACTTTTCCATTTTTAATTTTTTTTTAAATATTATTTACTTGTAGATACGCAACTTTTCTCATTAAGTAATTAAAAAAATTAAAAAAAGAGAAGTGTAGGTATAAATTTTGTTACCAATTAAATACTTTGGCTTTAGTTGTTTATGGGCTTCACCCCTGCTTTCCGGTTTTTCATGTCATTTTTTGTTGTAAATAGGAAAGAAATTACGCCTGTTGGCAGTGGATTGAAATAAAAAAGGATTCAGGAAAAATATACCAAAGGAGAACAATAAAATAAATTAAATATTTATATTATTATACAAACAACAAAAATTTTAATTAATGGGTTAAATTGTTCAACGAAATGACTTAAATAATAATTAAATTATTATTAACTTAATTAACTATGAATAGCATTTTATTTCAATGGAAAATATGACATATAGGGAGGAGAAAATGTTATAATAAATTAATGTGTATGTGTATGTGTATGTGTATGTGTATGTATATTAAATGGGTTACATTAAGTTTAAATATTAATTAAATGTAAGATATTAAAAACATATTTTAACATTTAATTTAGATAATTAGTTATCTTTGTTATTCGAATAAAATGCTATTCTGAAATTATGTTAGAAAAGTAGCAATAATTTGATAATAAAATTAACTAAATAATTTTAATTTTACAACTTTATATTGATAATTAAACCAACATCATCTGAATTAAATGTATTAAAATATTGTAATACAAATCTAAGCTAGTAAGGATAGTATGTACTATATATTTGTCTGTGTAGGTTTTTTTGAGTGAAAAACTTTTTTTTTTTTTTAGTAAAAAAATGTTTATGTCAACAGCTGATGATAAATCGATATAGATAAATTTTAAGCAAATTTGGGATAAAATTGTCCCATAGAATTTCTAGAGTATTAAAAATAGTCGATTACATAACAAAATGTCGTTAGTTTTGAATAAAACATTCTCAGAAGCATTTCCGGTATATTGTTGTATTATACCTCAATTATAGGGACTTCTAAATATATTCTAAATATATATTCCATGGGAATTAGTATGCAAATTAAAAATCGTCTTCAGTTCTGCCAGTAATTTAAAATAAACGGTAAGTAAAAAAAAAGGTTAAAGGTTATCGAAACAAATTTCAAAAAATCCGCAATTTTCGCAAAATGAGCTTATAAAAAATGTTTTAAAACAAAACACTAAATATAATACCCAATAAAATATTTACCATAATATGCTACGGATCAAACAGTTAATATTTTTCACTTAAATAAAACCCTATGGAGTCACTTATGAACTTCAGTTTTTGTTGTGAGGAATTGTAAAAATCTAGATTTTATTTAGCTTTTTATTTTTAACTTAAAAAAAACAAGTACATCACACAATACATCTTTTTTGGAAATAAATCTAGCAGAGGAGTGCACAATTTTAAATTTGGAAGGGGAGCCCCACAGACACCACATGAGCACAGCTATTGGGGTCCAAAATGGGGTACTTCCGACATGGGAAATTTTAAACCGCTTTTAAAATTTTTGTTACTTTTCTGATTTAAAAAATTTTTACATCTTCTTAAAGCCCTCAATATTATTTATCTATTACTATTTTCAAGTTATTTGCATTTGAAATTTCAATCTTGGTCAAGTTTTTCAATATATAGCCCAATATTTTTATTCGATTTTCTAAATTAGTTAAGGAACAAAATTATCTATCGAATAAAATAAACCTGAAGTCAATATCTCTTACGAGACCAAAAATAACCAATTTTGAATTTGAAAATTGAAAAAAATTATGATTTTTGTGTGTTTTTTTTTGCCGAAAAACTGTCCACACACTTTTTTCTCTAAAATAAAATTTTCTTTAAGAACATATAATAATTTTATGCTTTTTTGAAATGTATCTTTACAGAAGTGATTCCAAAATTAAAAACAAACCCAAGCACCCCTAATAGGACTAAGTACAGGCCTTCTGGAATTTGACCTTTTTATAACAAAATTTTGACTTTAGCCTATATGTTCTAAAATCCTAAAGGCTAGTAGTTTTGAAATCTTTAAATTTTACCATTTTAATTGATGAAGTCAACAATCATTGAAAATTTCGTTACGATATCTTAACTAACAAAAATTTTATTAGAGATAAAATATCTATAGTTCCATCAAAAACCAATTTTTTACAAAAAATTTACTTTAATTCCAAAAATCATAAAAAATCATAAACTCTCTTGTCTAGCTGACGCGTAATACTTAATTATATACAAAACCAAAACTACGCTACTTTAAAATTTAATATGTCACGAAAAATTTGCGTATTTTAACGCAAACACACCTCCGAATGAATATTGGCTACGGGAACAAATTGTTTATTTAGTTGTGTGTTTTTAACATCCAGAATTGTGCAATATTTTTGGAAATTTTTGTGACATATTAAATATTTAATCTCTAATAAAATCTTTGTTAGTTAAAATATCATAATGAAATTTTAGGTGATTGTTGACTTCATCAATTAAAAAGGTAAAAAGAATCCCACAATTCCCAAAATACCGGCGAAAATCCCAAAAATGGGATTTATTTGAATTTTGCCACGTTTATTGCAGGTCTTGAAAAATCCGTTGTGTTCTTTGGAATACATTAGAATTTTTGAAACTGCATTCAGTTTGCAGAACTAGCCTCTGGGATTTTAAAACATATAGGCCAAAGTCAAAATTTCGATATAAAATAAGACAAATTCCGGAGGGAATGTACTTAGGCCTATTAAGTGTTTGAGATTATTTTTAATTTTGGAATCATTTCGGTGAAGATACATTTTAGAAAAGTATAAAATTATTGTATGTTCTTAAGCAAATTTTTTTTATTTTGGAAAAAAAGAGTGTAGACCTTTTTCGGCCGAAAAAATACAAAAATCATATTTTATTTTAATTTTCAATTTCAAAATTGGTTATTTTTGCACTTGTAAGAGATATCGACTTCAGATTTATTTTATTCGATAGATAATTTTGTTTTTTAACTAAATGGGTAAAAATTTTATTTTAAAAATTAGACCAATATTAGGCAAAATTGAGAATGTTGAAATGCAAATAACTTGAAAACTGTAAGAGATAAATAGTACATGTATGCATGTTTTTCATAAGTCTTGTTGAGGGCTTTAAGAAGATGTAAAAGTATTTGAAATCGGATAAAAAAAAATTTGACAAGCGATTAAAAATTTTTTATGACAGAGATGTCTTATTTTGAACTTCAATAGCTACACTCTAGGGGGTATGTGGGGTCCTATTCCAAAAGTAAAATTGTACACTTCTCTACTATTCCTTCGTGAAATTTTAGGTAAATCCAACCAGCAGATTAGAAGATAAAGATTTATTTCCAAAAAATTTCGATTCTGTCCCACTGTGCATCATAACCATCAATAGCAATATTTATGGGTGGACTTTCATTTTTTAAACTACTTTTTCTACTTTTCCTCTCAAAAAGACTTTAAAGTTTTTAATGATGCACATAAAAGTATATATATATATATATATATATATATATATATATATATATATATATATATATATATATAATATTTACGAATATTATAAGAATTTCTGCAAACATAATAATATTTTAATATTTAAATGTTTAATATATGTATATCACTCTGCAATAATCATTTTCACACGTAAAAAATCACTATATGCATGAAACTAGAGACCATACATGGTAAAACTGTGTACTCAGGACTTCAAAGTTTCGAAGGATATATAACTTTTAAGAAAATAATAAAGATATTCATATCGACCCAATGTATGGATGTCAAATGAAATACAACAATATTTTTTATTTAAATGTTGCAAAACAAATAGGTAAGAAAATATCCTTTTGAAAATTATATCTTTTAATATTTATTATACCAAATATTTTTAATACTTTGTATAGCAGATATTTTAATAATTTTCTGTGCTACAACATTGAAAAAACACTTGTTTTATTGCAGAGAATCTAAGCTTTCATTTGACACCCATATTGGGTATCCTTTGAAACTTTCAAGTCCTTTTGAGAGGAAATTTGACGTCCTGGAGAAAAACTGAGTACGCAGTTTTTCGTATAAGGTCTCTAGATGTATGTATATATCGATTTTTTCATGTGTGAAAACATTTTCTAAACATTGTTCCACGGTGTAATATAACTTAAAACAGCGATTTTTTGCCTTCTCTTTTAAAGATATTTTATAATTTTTAATTGAATAGCCTTTTTTCTAAAAAAATTATCTTGAATATTTTTGAAAATAAAAATTAGAAATATTGTTTTAAAAATAATTTTTACTATTTCTTAAAATATGCAATTGTAGTTTTCGTTTAAAATTTGGGAATATTTTTGGCTGACGGGGAGCCAAGTGCAAAAATTTTGGTAATAATTTTGTATCTCCTAAACTACATTTTATTGTTAAATCAATCTATATATAGAGCGTGATCCATTTCGAGGTTCCCTACTTTTTTAAAGAAAAAAGAAAAAAAAAACACCGAAAATTCAAATTTAATGTGGAATGTTTATTATCATTTGAAAGAACATTCTTTGGCATTTATTTTTTGAAGATTATGTCTATCAAATGTTAGCCGTTGCTACGTCGCAGATGGTCCATCCGTTGAGTCCAATTTTCGATGACTCGTTCGAGCATTTCGACTGGTAACTGGCGAATGACACGCGTGATGTTTTGCTCCAAGGCCTGAATCGAAGCGGGTTTGTCCGCATAAACTTTCAAACGGTGTGATATCACACGATCTTGGTGGCCAATCGACCAGCCCAAAACGTGAAATTATGTGCTCACCGAAGTGTTCTCTCAATAAATCCATTGATTGATGCGATGTGTGGGAAGTGGCGCCGTCTTGCTAAAACCAAATGTCGCCGAGATCACGAGCTTCAATTTCAGGCATCAAATAGTCGGTTATCATGGCACGATAACGGTCGCCATTGACGGTTACATTCGCACCGGCATCATTTTTAAAGAAATATGGGCCGATAATTCCACCGGCCCACAAACCACACCAAACCGTTGTTTTTTCTGGATGAAGTGGCAGTTCTTGAATCTCTTCAGGTTGCTCTTCGTATTAAATGCGGCAATTTTGTTTGTTTACATACCCATTGAGCCAGAAATGGGCCTCATCGCTGAACAAAATTTGCCTCAAAAACGTCGGATCTTCTTGGAACTTTTCAAGAGCCCATAGAGTGAAGCGATGTCGCTTGGGAAGGTCGAGCGGCTTCAGTTGTTGCACAAGTTGTATTTTGTACGCTTTCAATTTAAGATCTCGACGTAAAATGCGCCAAGTTGTTCCATACGTCAGTCCGAGTTGCTGCGAACGGCGCCGAATCGACTCCCCACGCTCTTCGTGTACACTATCAGCTACGGCCACGTGGACGTGGTCTATTCGGTCGAATATTATCCAATAATGAATGTTGGGTCTCAAAATGGGTCAACATAATTGGCCTACGATCAGTAGGCCGATTATGTTGACCATAAGTTGAGCGAAGTGCACGAAACACATTCCTCACAGAACTAAAATTTTCGTAATAAAGTTGAACGATTTGTAAACGTTGTTCAGTCTTTCCATTATGAAATGCCAAACAATACTAAACAAAAGTAACATGACAGCATGGCACGACTCACACGTGATCTGTCAAAAAAGGCTATTGAAAAAAGTATCTCTACTTGAATCACCCATTATATGGTTATTAAAGCCATTTTTTAGATCTGAAAAATCTCGTTTTTTCTAGCAAAAGAGCTTAAAAATTTTCTAAAAATTTCACTATTTTCGATCAATGCTGGACGTAGCGTGCAACACTCAATTAAATCACAATTTCCTTGTTAACCATTTTTGAAGTTTTAAAAAAATAAAAAAAATAGACTACTTTTTTTGTAAAAAACCTGCATTTTTAATACTTATTTCGAAGTGTTTGCCAGTGTTGCCAATTTAACACCTTCAAACTCATTTTTCGAGCACTTTTTGAATTATTTTTGTCATTTTTTAGCTCATTTGACAGTTTAGTACTATAAAAACATCAGTTTTCTTTTTCTAATAATTAAAACTGCAACTAAAATTTGGTGTTTTTAACGATGGAAACTAATGCGATCTTTAGAGGGTATGTTTAGCAAAATAAACTTTGTACAAACCATTACAATTACAAACAGTTAACCCTTTCAGTGCCAAATTTGAACAGTTGGATAAAAAAGACCAATATTTTCAATTTTTATTCTTTTTGACTCTCGGAATAATAATCTATATTAAATTTTATGATATAATATGTATAAACTGGGGTACAACTGAAAAACACAAAAATCGTTTAATCTCGAAGAAAATCTTTTAAATTATTTTTTTAAGCTAAATAATAAAATAAACTCTTCACTTTCAATCCAGTTTTTAAAAAAATTTTCTCATTTTTACGGTCTTTTTTTATTTTGAATAAATGTAAAAGAAGCATTTTTGACACAATAAAAAACATTTTACGATACATTTTTTAAATGCGATATTTTTTAGGTAAATTTAAGACAAATTTAACATGTTTTTGAAAATTATTAAGAAGGCCTTAAAAAATAACAATGTATAAAAATCTAAAACAAAAATCAGCTTAGCTGTTGACAAATTAGCTGTTGACAAATTATTTTGTTATACGAAATAATTATGATAAAATAACTTATTAATAATTTTCAAATAAACAACTTTTTTTACCATTTAAAATATTATAATATGACTTATCAAATTTTAACACAAAATTAAAGCCTAATTGTAGACAAAATGACTAGTTTGTGTGAAAAGAAGGTCATTTAATAAATGGTTACACTTAACTCTTGGTTAAAATTTGATAAGTTAACAGCCCTATGATATTTTATATTATTTTTTTGAAATATTATTGTAAGTATTTTATTACATTTTTTTAATTATTTTCTTGCTGAAAAACTTTTTCGAGAATTTTATTTTTGCAAAATATTGGTTTTTGGCTAAAAGTCTGTTTATTTAGTTAAATTTATTTATTTAATATTATTTGAATATTATTTACTTAGTTAAAAATTCGATTTTTAATAAACATTTAATTTGATTCATTTAAAGAGAAAATTTTCTAACATTTCCTAACTTTCCAATCCACTCCATAACACGCAGAGAAAAAATATAGTTGTAGTAAACATATTATGATTAAAACATATGATAACAGTGAAAAATAGAAATGATTATAAGTAATAATTATTCTTTCATGTTATGATTATAGTTTTACATATAATTAAATCTCAATCTATCAGATTATGATTTTATATTATTATATTATTATTCTACCTTATTATATTATTACACCACATTGTCATATTATGATTCAATTTTATAATATTATTATCCCATCAAATAGTTATTATTGACTTATGACATTATTTCATTTTGCCATATTATTCCATCTCATCAAATATTAAAATAAAACGTATTAATAAAAAATTATTTCTATAAATTTTTATTGAAAATAATGGAGAAAAGTGCTCATTAGCAATATATATATATATATATATATATATATATATATATATATATATATATATATATATATATATATATATATAAATATTGCTTGAATCATACCAAGTATAATCAAACCTTGTCTATTTATATTTATTCATATATAAACTAAATGAGAATTGTAATGAAGAAAAACAAATATTAAAAACGAAATATATTTAAAATTAAAAATAAATAAAAATTAAAAATATTTAAAAATATATAATTTTTGCAGTCAACCATACAAAAATTTTTATTGAGTTGAAACATTAAATGACAAAATTTAAACAAAAACATTGTTATCATGAACACAGAGTTAATAAAATTCAAGAAAAGTTAACAATGAGAACATAATATTGTTATAGTAATAATGCTTTAACCATGATTTTTCTTTGCGTGAATCCGGATTAAATAATGAAAAGTCCTTTCTTATTAAAATTTTAGTATAACTTAGAAAATAAAATAAAATAAAAAATGATGTAGTTATAACGCTATGAGGTGATTCCAGTTGAATTTTATTATTTTCAGTTAGTGTTTGTTTCAACAGTTCTTCAAACAAATTTGTGTGTTTTTTTTTTAGATAAAAAACTTAAAATTTGAAATGTCATATTAAATAAAAGATATATTTTAATAGTTTATTTTTTTTAAGTTGAACAAAAAAAAATCCTCGATAATCCGGAATGAGATCTGAAATAATTATTCAGATCCTCGAGTTTATATTGTATTTAATTTTTAATAATAAATAATATTTTAAAAACCAAATTTTCGGTAAAAGAAAGAAGACTTTGGTTGGTCAAAATGTTAACTTATATGTTATTTAGAATACGTATAACACTATAATTAAGATAACACATACTTGGATAAATTATAATTTTGAAATATCCGCTCAAAAATTTTGTTTAATTTCTAAAGAACCAATTTCAGAACGAGTTTTTAGTATTTTCTTTAATGTACTTTTAGCTTTAATCCTGAAAATAAATAATATAACTATTTCTTTACAAACACAAAGAGTTTTTGTTCCTAGCACTTATTTCTAACACCTTTTTCTTATTTTTAGTAATTTCTAGCATTTTTCTTTGCAAGTTCCAGCAGTTTTTCTCACTTAAATTTTGGCAACACTGGAGCTTACTTTGATAACTTCTTATTGCTGGACGAATTGAGATAATTAAAAAAATCACACATTATTTCGGAATATATTAATAATTGCGAGATATAAATATTTTTTTAAAACTTAGAATTTTCTAAATCATGCTAAAGAACAAATTTTAAGATTAGTATCCACCTTGAAATTTTACAAGAGTAGGAAGAGTTATGTCAAAATTATATATTTTATAAGAATTTTAAAAATACCACTTCTTGAAATATAATGGTTTGATTTTTATGTATCCAACTTTGACTTTTGAACTTTTGATATAAACCAACTTTATAAACATCATTATAAAGTCTTTAATATAAAACTAAAACTAGATATGGAATTACTCATTGCTCGAATCAATTTTTATTCTAAACTGGAAAATTTTGTGCGTTTGAATAAATTTTAAAAATTTGTTCTTCTATTAATGGAATAATTTTTATTCGAATGACAACCCTAGTAAATAGTGGTACACTGATTCTTCCTTGTCTAGCTTAGTAAAATTCAGAAATTTAAAATACAATGGCCGGCATATCTTTATACATTTTGTCATATGTAGACCTAATTTGAATGAATTTTAATAACATCTATAAATGTGCGCACTTGTCTTTGATTCTTCAATGTATTTTATAAATGAGAATTATTATTATTATTAAATCTGACACATTTTTAAATAAAAATAATTTAAATTAAAAGGTGGAAGAATATACATTTTGTATTACGTTACATTTCTAATTGACACACACTATATTTAAACAATAATATCAATAACAGCAATAACATTTCGTACTAAATTTGCATTATTAAAGAGTATTTAAGATTTATCCTAGTTGAATAAATTACTCATGTTCATTTAATATATTTTTTTTTATGAAAAAAAAAAACACGTTATTAAAAATCTAAAGTATTAGTTAGGTTATTTATACGTAAATCTAATAAGTCTATTGTTTAAAAATATTTTAATCTAAAGTGTATATAACTACGACATGAACAACGAATGAGTACACAATTGTTTTAAATGGATGAATGATTTTATAAACTTGATATATACACGTGTAACATACAAGGAAACAAAAGAATATATAGTATATTTGACGAATTTAGGAAAATTGCAAATATGTACTACGAATATGTATAGAAACTATGACAAATCCTTACAACCAAAATAAACACATATGTACACACTTATAAATCTATGGTTTGCTAAAAATTAAAAAAAAAAAAATAATAAAACAGCAATAAAAACCCATAAGGATTTTTGTCAAGAGTAGAACTCTTTTTTGGTTAATACTGTAAAACTTAGGCAGAAATTTAAAAGACTTGGTTTTTATGAAATCCGATATTAAATTTACATTTAATACAAAGGTAAGCAGTGAGGTCGCAGAATTTTGGTTAAATAGGTACAAGTTTTAAAATACTCGTATTTATATCTTAGTTACTGAAGTTTTTCTGGTTTTTAGTTATATTCTGCAAATTAAAATATGCATATGTGTATATATTTCCATATTTAATATATAAATTAGGAAGGAAGTTCCTTCTGTATAAAATACAGCAAACTAGTTATAAAACTAGTCCAGGTTTTCTAAAAACCACAAATGAATTCATTATTTTAAATCTCTAAATATAAAGAAATCATGTGAGAGGTAGAGTGAGTGGATGTATGTACAATACTCAAAAGCTTATGATTCAAAACCAAAAAAGTATGCTATACAAAACCACATTCAAATTTATACACATACATTTGCACTTACACATATGTATGTACATACTTATATACATACTCGTATGTAAAAAATATACAAACAAATGACTGTTAGAAAGAGTGTCTACTCCCTGTGTTTTATGTTCATAGAAATTAGTCAATAATTAATCATGTGTGCAAAGGACTAAAGTCGCTAATAGAATTTTCTTCTTGTTTTTAAAAATAAAACCAATACACATGGATACATATGTATCTACATATGTGTAAGTATATAAACATACATTTGTACATGTTTGTATAGAAATGTTTATTTTACTGTCACAACGAAGCTAGAAGAAATAATTTGCCATAAAATGCATAGAAAACTGACGGGGTTTATATACTCATATGTACTATGTACTTATTTTCACTAGCCCCAAGGATAAATAAGCAAAGAACATTTCATTTTCCTTTTCTCTTTTTCTTCATATTCTTCTTTTTCGCATATTGAATGTGTACAAATTGGAAAACATTCGTAACTTTGATGTTTAGCCAATAAAAAAATATCAATTTTCTCCTGTATTTTTCCTAGGTCAATATCATTTCTGATTTCTTTTTAAAATTCTTATATGTAGGTACAGTTAAGTTGTTAGAAGTAGTACAAGTATAGGGAAAACGATATTCTAAAAGAAAAGCTTTTTGAAAGAGCTTAATATGTGAAATTAAATTCCGGAGCTTACCAAGGAAATCGTTCTTTTAAAAATTATGAAACGGTGACCCATATATGACGATTAGGTTATTCACTACATATGGTTCAGCTATTTAGGATCCTCATCACAAAATTTTATTCTACTTTGCTGCATAAAATGGAGCGAAGATTTTAACCTTTTACTATATCGTAGACGCTTCCGTATGTCATTACAAGGAGGAGTATTGTTTTCGATAATTTAAAAATTATCTAAAGTAATTATCATACTGTTCTATGAAAAATGGAATCGATTTGTTGGTGCATATTTTTGCATATTTAATTGAAAATACATTTTTTTAATAATTCACTTAATAATTTTAATATTTAATATTTTTGAAAAATAAGTCATTAAACCTGAAACCACTATAACTGATTGAGGTATTATGCGTTTGTGTTGATGTTTATAACTCCGAAAAAAATTCGTTGCACCTCCATCTTAAAGTATACCGTTCGTAATAAAACTAAAGATCGGAAATTTTAAGATATGTCAATGAAATTTGGTATATGACAGGGATGAAAAAGTTGGTACTATAGTACTTTTTTGACACCATTTAACATTCAAAAGTATCGAATTACTCCCCCGATTTATTTGATACTTTCAAACGATTAGCTTGATATTCCACAATTCGTATTAAAAATTTTTAAATGAAAATTAATTTTGGTGATAAAGTCACCGAAATAATGATGGGTTTAATGATATATAATATTTTTCAACTTCAGTGTTATGCAGTAGAAAATTATAAAGTCTATTACAAAAGTTTCATTGATTTTTTTCTGCATTAAGTACAAAATTTTTTAATTTTTTTCATTTTTGGAAGCGAAATAATGAGAGGTTCATTGTGATTTAAATGCAAATTCAAGTAAAATCGAAAGAGAAAAGTAAATTAAATTGTTATTTAGTTTTTGAACAGCATGTTTTAAATGTTAATAACAATTGGTTTCATTAAAACTTTTTTTGTGGAAGCTGGGAACAAATTTTAAATATTATTGAAGAAAACATTCTTCAAAAAAGAAAAAAAAGTTAAATTGATTTTAAATAATGCCAGAATAAATATAAAAGATAAATCAGAACGAATTAAAGAAGTCTAAATGTAGTATTAAGATGAATACTGACCAACTTCAAAAACCGTTTCCGGATAAAAAATCCATGATTTTTCGAATTGTATCGAGACAGTTTATTTTCGGCGCAAATAATGAATCAGCCTTATTTGTTTTCATAAGAAAGAAGAGTTAAATAAATTTTTATTAATTATAGGAAGTTGATAACCCAGTTTTTGTACAAAAAGGAAATTTATGAAATCCTTATTTGGCAAAAACTAACAAAATTATTCAAAAATGTCAACTTTATCTTAATTAGTATTTATTGATACTACGCACAATGTTTCTTAATAATACAAATGATTTTTCCCATATTCTTTTATTTCTCTTAATGTTTTCTTGGATAATATAGGATACAAATTTTTTTCTGAATTCAGTAAAACCCATTTGTACTTAATTAACTTCATGAATTTATCTAGAACATACAGAAAACCAATTTTGATTTATTTATTGTAATTTAAAAACTTGTTGTTTTTGGTTCAAATTCACTTTTGAGGTTATTATTGGGTTCCGTTAAAAATTAAAATTTTATTTTTACCAAAAGTAATTGTAACATGTTGTTAAATAATAAAATGACAATTTTATTAAATTTTCTCTTTCAATTTTGTGTGAAAAAAAAAAATTCAAAGGTATGTAAGTTTAAATACCAATATCTCTGGGAAGGCTTTGTAAATTTTAATGATTTAAAAGGCGTTCAAATTTTGCTGATGTCGGATTTAATAAGGATACTTAAAAAAATGCATTTTTTGTTAGATATGCTATTTAAAATTTTTGATTTTTAACATATTTGGAAAGTAAGAAGTCTTTATATTAAAAAAAAATGTAAATTTTTTGGGAAGTGCAAAAAAATTTTTCATATAAAAGTAATATTTTTATTTCTTCATTTTTTGAAAAAACGATTTTAATTTGCATAAAAGTTAAGAAAATATAGAAAGTATGTAACTTTAAATATTCATATATCTTGAAGTTATTGGCGGGTTTGTATAATTTAAAATGCATATAAAAGGCTTTTTAGTCAACACATCCAAAATATTCTTTTCGTTCAAAAATATTCACAAAATACAAATGCAATTTATAGATGCATTTTTGACAATTGTGAATTCATTAAATTTTAGTTAATCTTTAGGTGTATTTTAAATTGTTCTGTTTACTATAAAATGCAATATTAATTAATCTTTTACATAAAAATTTACTATTTTTAATAAATTTTTAAAAATTAATCCAGTAAGTTTTTTTTTAATAAATATATAAACAATACTAGAATTTTTAAATTTTTGTATGAATATTTTTGAATGGGCCTTTGCAAAATTAAACAGATGTGCATCCCAAAAATTTGGAAGATTTAGTTTAATGTAAAGATTCTATACTTTCTAAGTATTTAAAAAAAATCAAAAATCTCGCAATTTCGCGAAACTGAAAAAAGAAATCGATATAAATATCCGTGTACTATTTACGTGCAAAATTTTATGAAAATCAAAAGATACTCGGTAAAATTTTGGGCGTTCTTTCATGGAATTGTCGATATAGATTTTGTATTTCACTCTACTGGCTCTATTCTGTTGACACGCAGTGTAAAAGTTACACTTATTTCAAGAATCGATTCATAATTGGCCACAGATTCCATTTAAGACACGCTCCGAAAATTACTTTGACGCAAATACAATAGTGTAGGGTTTTGTATGTCCGGGTTTAGCCGACTATAACTTTTTACTTATGCACTTATGTAAAGTCTTACTATCAACAGATATTCTTTTGGAAAAAATAACTAATCTAATTTTATTGAATTTATTTAAAGACCTAAACAAATAGATTTTAATAAAAAATAAAATTATTTATATATTTATCGCATGCGGTTCCTAAGTCAACTAAATAAAGCCACAAAAATTAATTATCTAATCATTTTGTCATTATCCTGCTTAGACATAGTCTCATTGCACTAATTACCTGATCAGACTGATTAGTTGGTTTCATATGAAAAATAAATATGCTTAAAAGCTTCTGGCTAAATTAAATGAAAGTTTTTCTTAATTACCATTTGCTCCACAACCGGTTATTACGTGATGAAGATCTTGGCTAGATTCAGTAAAATGTAAAAAAAATGTTTATTTTGACGATTTAAAAAGAAAGCTGTGGAAGAATATGATGATCATATTTTTAAGCTTTCCATAGAATGATTTTTGCTGTTCTTAATTTTCAGAGTATATTATGAATTTTAAAAGGATTTTTTTTAGGTGCACATATTAAAAAAATAATAAATGAAAATCCGCCCCCTAAACATTAGTTTTCTAATATCAGGTTTTAAAAACATTTCCTCCTTGAATTTTTTTTCTCTCACGGTTAAGCACTTTTGAATAAGTTCTTTATTAGATCAAGTTTTAGGTGGCTAATTGTGAATTATGATATAATCGAGCATAATTTGATTGTCATTGAACAATAATTTCGTTGGAAATTCGAAAACCTGAAGATCACTTAAAATCGATGTAAGAGATTTTCTTTTACTGCTGGCAACATTTTAAGACCACATTTTTTAATAAAACTAAATAAATTTCTGAAATCTTTATTTAAAAGTTCCCAACCCTTTTGGAACCGTAATGGCAGTGCAAATTCAATTAATTTAATTCGCCTTGCACAGTGCATCCAATAGAAGGCCAAAGATAGATAGAGAAAAAAAGATTTATCTTTTGTGTTTTTAATATAAGGAAGAAAGTAATACGAGTGATATTCATACTCTTTTCTCTATCTACCTTTGGCCTTCTGTCGGGTGCATTTTTTCCATTTTTATGAGAATTTATAACCTTTAGGATATATTTTTTTACTATTTATCTGTCCACTTCTGTCAAATAATTCATTTGTATATCACGGTATTTCTTTGTTTCTTTCGAAGGGCTTGGTTCCACCTTTTCTTGTTCTTCTTCGTTTTCTTATTGTAAACAGTAAAAATTATTTTATTTGGTGCCTTTAACTAAAGGCATTCTGCTTTGTGCTATTTTTTCTTTTTTTCGTTACTCTTTCATATACAAACGCTATTTGCAATATTTTTAACGTTTTTTCACTCTTTGTCTTTGTTTTTTTTTAACAACAGAAAAAAAGTTTAGTTCCCAATCCTAGAGTTTTTGTTTTAGTTTTGAGATTGAATTTTAAAATAAAAATTAAATTAACTTTGTTGTTTAGTATTGTTTGTAAATGGATTTTTGTGTTGTAAGTGGAAAGAAAGTTTTTTTTTTTATATCCTCTGATGTGTGTTGTGTGTGGTTTTTGATTTTTGTAACAACTTTTCTATTACTCTGAATAATTCCAAAGGGAATTGGAAGTGGTTACATGGTATATGTATGCACTTCTTATATAGAAATATTTTCATTTGATTAAAGATTTAAGAGAAAAAGATTAATAAAATTTTGGTAGTTGTAGAAAGTGGTATGTATGTATTTAAGATTAAGTGTCTTTAAATTAGTCTAAGTAATAAATATTATAAGATTATTAATATTTATTATTGATTTTAAATTATTGTTTTTTTCTTCAATTGTTTTCTTTTTTAATTATTTCATTATTTTCAATATTTTTAAATTCATTTTATATTTAGCTTTCCGCTTTAAATCTAATTTTATCCTGTAATCAATTTTCTTTGTTATATTTATTTTCTAATTTTTAACCATAAATAAATGTTTATTATTTAAAATACACTGAAAACATTTTGCATAAAATATGTAAATGTAAACATTATTCGTTATTCATTTTAAAATTTCTTTATTACAACGTTTATACGCTAAGTACGTCTTTTTAACTTATCCTTTATATTTAATAAATTAGCCAGAAAAAAAGCTATTGTCTTAAAAATTTTTTCTAAGTGTATTTAGTTTTTAATAATTTGAGTTTGAATTGAGCAGCTTTAAGTGTTTATGGTGCTGATGCTTATGATTTCAATAAAGTCAAATGTTTGCAACCGACAGTATAATAAGATTTTAAGTGGAGGCCGTTTGCAGCTTTTGTTCTCTCTTGCATGCTGTATTGGGAATACAAACTGCTGTTGTCTTGAGCGTTTTAATATAAATATGTATATAAAAAAAAAAAAAAAACACCACCAACAAAATTATTTTCATAGACATTTTCACACCCTTCAGCTGCTCTTTTATGTTTAAAATATTAAGGGAGCACATGCGTTGGGCTGTTATCTAGATTTTTATTTGACAGGATGTTAATAGAGATCATATTAAAATTAAACAACTTAACTAAGTGAATCAACTTATAACTGTTGGCATATTATTGAAATTTGTAACTTTAGTTTTTTAAATAGATTTCCGGTTGAATTTTATAGGTCATATTGAATACTTTAGATATATTTGAAAATGTTCATAACCTACACCACCATAGGTGGTTCGGGCTTTATGTGTTTATGCTGATGTTTATAACGCGCAGAAATAATATTCGGTCCCCCTCCTTAAAGTATACCGTTCGAGTCGGAATTTATTTCTCAGTTGATTTAACGATGTCTGTCCTTCTGGCTGGCTGTTCATGTAAAACTAGGGCTAGAACAGATCGCAATTTTGAAAATAATTCAACCATATAAGCCACTTCCGAAAATCACTTTAACGTGCATAAATCTCATATAAATATTGGTATTAGATATTTGTCGAAAGTTTTATAATAAATATAAATGATATAAATATAAATAAGGTAGCGTCGTTCCCTCATTTTTTCGCCATGATAACCATCTGACGTTCAGTGTTGCCAGAAAATGTTTGAAGTATATGCTAAATTTTCAAAAATGATATGCTAAAATCTTTTAAATCGAAAATTTTTGTGGGACCAGAAGAAAATGTTACAAAATCAAATAATTTTTTGAGAACTGTGTGACCAAGATATGCCGGACAAATAAAATCGCAAAAATACCAAATAAAAATTCAGAAATTCAAAGATAAATATATATAATTTAATAGTTTGAATTTATATAATTCAGATAAATATGTATAATTTGACTGTAGGGTTTTTAAGATTAAAAAGTTTGTTATTAAAAATATTTTTTTTTAGATAATTACCCGTGTGAATAAATTTAACAGTGGGTTGTCACAATTTTTCATTTTAATTCGAAAAAAAATGCTAAAACTATCAATCAAATTTGGTTAGAAATTAAAAAACTTTTATTTAAAAATTAATAATTTTCGACTTTACAAAATTGCACTTAGTTAAAAAAAAATATGGAAAATTTCACATTTTTTTTATTTTTTAAATTTTTATTTTAAAAGTTATAGACAAAAATCCAATTAAGTCAAGGCCAAAAACGAGAAATCAAATTTTGAAGTTAGATATCTTTTAAACAATAAGATATAGTATAGTTACGATATGTTTTTAAATTCTTGGTGGTCAACTTTTACCCACTGTAGCATCATTTGTACTTCAGTTACTCACACCTGTCAACAATATTCTGAAAACTTATTCCTTCTCTATAGATATCTTAAGTTTCATCAAGATTGGTTTAGCAATTTAAAATATACAGATTTATTTTGCAAAAGAATCCCACTGTGTAGCGTGTTATAAGTATTTATTAATTTTGCCTTTAGACGAAACTTCTTTCTCTAATCTAATTTTCATTAAATTAACTAAATAAGTTTTTTAAGGCAAAGTTTTTGCAAAGGGAATATTTTAAAGTCTCAATTTTAAAAGTAACTTGATGCAAAAAATTTAGTGTAAATATTTCGCTTATTATGTGTTGAAAATTATGCTGAAAATCTGTTTCAGTAAGTTCACTATGCTAAAAAACATTTAGTAGATTTTTTTCAAAATAAAAATATGCAATTTGACAAACCATTCTGCTAAATCTAGCAGAAAATATGCTAAAATGGTACCACTACAGCCAACACTAATTTTATTCTCTCAAATTGTGTTAATGCACACATTTTAAAAATTCAGATTTTTATACTCCACACCACCATAGGTGGTTGGTGTATTATGCGTTTGTGCTGATGTTTGCAACGCACAGAAAAAATCATCCAGGTGGGTGACCTTAAAGTATACCAGCCAAATCAGAATCACTTTCAGAGTCGATCTAACGATGTCCGTCCGTCTCGCTGGCTTCATGGTTTCATGTAAACCTTTTGCACAAAGTACAGGACTTAATTTTGAAGATATTTGGCACGTAGGACACAAAAACGAAGCCTATTGAAATTGATTATGATCGGTCCATTATTTCACCTGGCACCCATACAAATGTCCTAGTCTTAAATATAGCAATATTTTACTGAAACTCGGTGTTGTATAATCTTTGTGCCAAATTTCATGAAGATCGGTCCATAATTGGCCATAGCTTCCATATAAACACCTCTCCCTAAAATCACTTGGACACAAATAAGTTTTATATAAGTAGAAATCACAATGAGGATCTCTCCTTAATTTACCATAGCTCCCATATAAGCCCACTTTCGGGAGTCTCCCTAAAGTGCATAAATTCATATAAATGTTAGTATTAACGTAATATTCTGTATACGAGGGGTATGGTATGGGGTATCATATGGTCGGGCTTGATCTTTTTTATTTATTTTGTTTATTTTTTTTTATGTTCAGGTTCATTGACAAATTTATTAAAAAGAATAAAAATTATATGTATATTTCCAATCTTGACACAATTTTCTTACTTTTAGTAGAACTTTTTGTTCTAAGGTTAGTGATATATAGTATTGCCAATTTAGAATTTTTAGTGCTCTTAGTTATCTGCTACTATAATTTATTTTTTTTTTTTTTCATTCTCATTTGAATAAGTATCATATCGTCGCTACTCCGAAAAAAACAGATATGTTAATAATTTTTTTTATTCAACCACCCGAAAGTGTTTTTGATCGTCCATTGATCTACCACAACATTTTTAAAAATCTTTACTAGTTTGGAAGCTATTGAACAGTATTGGAAGTAATTTTGTGTGGCTTTCATATAGAAATTAAACTTTATTTTTGCTTTCCTGAAAAGTTGTTAAAAAACACATAATTATTTTTGTCGGGCAGTGACGATATTCTGATTTATAATAAAAAGAGTTGGTAAATATATATATGACAGATATCAGAAATTTCTATATGAGCTTTTAGTATGGATCGAAAAAAAACTAAAACATGCATTTTGGCGATTTTTTATTTTTTCCAATATTTGTTTTATATTAATTTGATTTTTTTTTTTTTTTGGTAAAATAATGTTTTACTTGTCCCGCACCAAAAATACCTTCCCCTCAAACGGAACCTATTTTTTACAATTTTATGATTATGTTATATGCAAACAATAGAAAAGTAAGCTTTTTGCTGCTGGATATATTTGTGACTTTTATCTGGTTAATACGTGAAACACTTAAGGTATCAAGTTCAAATTTTTCTTCTAATAATATTCCATATTTTAAGTTTAAATAAAAAAACTGTTTTGTTTGTACTCTTCTTACTGAAGAATTTTTGGAAAAAAATTAACTGAAAATGAAGGAATACAACTACAATCAACTCTTACATCATAATTATATCATAATTCTTATTGTATTTTCCAAGTTATACTAAAAGTTCGAAAAGAAAATAATTTTCTCTAATAAGTTTCGAAAACTTTTTATTTTTATTTCTCAATTGATATAAATATCTTTACTGTTCAAAATGTGAGGGATTTTAATTTTTAATATTAATATCCATTAAGATGAAAAAAAAAAAAAAATAAAAATCAGCATGGAAAAATTTTGCAAATGATTGTTCATACTTTTGTTTTTGTTTCAAAAATATTTTGTACCATCCCTACAAGCAAAATAATACGAAAGTGATTCGAATTTGTATTGCTTAGAAGAAAAATTTTATTGCCGCAATAATCGTATTACGAAAGTTTCCCCCATCGGGAGAGCTTGTGCGTCACAGGCGATACATCTAAGCAATAAGAAATCAATACGGCTGGAAGAAAAATAGGCAATATTGCTAGATAATCATATAGATGAAAAAAAAGAAAATAATACCAGATAATCTTCTGGAAAATGTAATAAATATATAGCAAAATTATCACTAAATAAATTTTGAAATAATATAATAAAGAAATCTTTTATATCTTGTAAAGAATGTATGCACGTAAATCTTAATATTATAAAGCACGAAAATTTACATAAAATGTCCATTTTTTGAAAAAGGAAAGCAATTTTCTTCAATATTTCTTTATTTGTGAAAAATTTTTTGACGACTGAAAATATTGTGACTGGAAAATAAAAGTATTGCATTAATTTCTTCCAGATGATCTCAATGAGATATCATGAATCTATTGTGAAGGTGATAATTACCTTACTGAAAAAACGGTAATATTTTAAGGATAAAAATAATAAAAAAATTATATATATATATATATATATATATATATATGTATATATATATATATATATATATATATATATATATATATATATATATATATATATATATAATTATTTTTATTTATTGGCTAATTTTCTTTAAACTGATAAAAATTGAATATTGTAAAAATATTGCTTTGACGATTTTCGTCTAAATAATAAAGAGAAGATATTGCGTAAATTTTTTTCCATTTTTTTTTTATTTACTTGAATTTAACGTCGATATGTGTGTGAATATATTTTATAAATTTTTTTATTCAATGAAATTGTTGTTGTTTAGAATTTTTTTTCATCCGATGAAAATAATTTTCAACTTTTGTAATAAATATCACAAATGATATTTATATTCTTTATTTCAATCAAAATGAAGAAAAAAATTAACTATTGATGAAAATAAACAAATTATGATGGATTTTTATTATTTTTCGAAGACAAAAGATTGTGTTTCGATTGATATTAAAATCGGTTCTCTGATAATAAATTATTTAATTTAAATTTAAATTATTTAATTAAGTTGATTATGTATGTCAAACCGAACTGAAGTTGTGTTGCCAGTTGCCGAAATTATGTTACAGATGGCAACTGGCAACTGAAAGTTCTCAACTTCAGTTACCAAACAGGCAACTATAAATATCTGGTTGCTGAAAATGTTTTAAAACAAAAAATTAAAAACTAAATATTATTTTATAAAAGTGTTAATAATATGAGCAATTAGTAGATCAAGTGTCAATTCCATATATTTAGAAGCAATTGGATTCATTCAAATCCATACCAGGGCAGTGTATTTGGTGAGTTCTGAAGAGTGTCATCTATTATTATGAACTGTTTAAACCTGGTGAAATTATCATGGAAAATTTTGTAACAAACATAATTGATCCATTTAATGAGAGCATCGAACAAAAAAGATAAAATTCACTTTAATTTTTTTTTAGCATTATTTGTTTATTTTAATTTATTTCAGTTTCTGAACGTTCAAAATAGCGTTTTCGATCACTTTTTTAGCAACTGAAATGGAGTTGCTGTTCATAATATAAATTTACTTGTAGGTTGCGTTGTTAGTAGGCAACAAAACTAAAGTTCGGTTGCCATACATAATCGACCTATGTGTTTTGTTGCTACCTTTGAATGTTAACGTTGATAGTTAGCAAAAAAAAAAAAAAAAAACAAAAATGCTATCACTAAATATTCAAACAAAAGTTGCACAAATAAATCTTTATATTTTATTAAATTTGTTTTCATTCCATTTATTTGTATTTTTATATTTTTTTCCTTTATTGATATTCAAATGTTCATAATTCTATTTATGTCCATAAATTGGCAGCACTTTTGTCAACGTTATATATAACATGATTAATTAATTCTACACGTTAACTACTAACGTTTATAAATTAAAATTTTGTATGAAATTGCCTATGAACGTTAGCAACAAAATACAAATTATGTATAAATATTTTAATTTTCAAGAAGATTTGAAATTAATAAAAATTTTGTTTTATTTTAATTTACGACATCTATTACGTTTACATCTAAATTAATAAGTTATTTTATAGTAATTATTTCTTATAACAAAACAATTTTATTTTACTTAATTGTTAAAATTTTATTCTACAAAACTGCAAATTAATAAAAAAAATGCCAAAAATAATTTGAATGTACTAGAAAAAAGTGCTAGGAGCTAAATTCATTTTCTTTTTTTTTTTGTGCTAAATAAGTTAAAAAAGTGTTAGATGTACTCAATTGCGTACTGTGACTTCTAATGGGTTAAATAAATTATATATTTAATATTTTTTTTTTTTTTTTTTAACTAAAGTGGACCAGAAAAAAGGCACGGTAATTGGATTTTAGATCGTCAAAATGTTAAACTATGTGTTAATTGGAGTACCATATAAAATTATAATTCGGATAACATATATTTGAATAACGTATGATAAAATTATAATTTGGAAAAATTCACTCATAAATTTTGTTTAGCTTTAATTTTATTACTTTTTAATTTCTAAAGAATCAATTTCAGAATATAGTTTTATTTTTTAAGGTTCTTTTGGCTTTATCATTATCAAAAAATCTTTGATTTTAGACCTTCAAAAAAAAAAAAAAAAAAACAAAAATAAATTAAAAAAATAAGAAAAAAATTTTTTTGTTGGCACATTAAAATTCAAAGTATAAAGTGACTCGAATGCATATAGAATCAGTTCACGTAAATCATTTTTTGAAAATTATAGTGGTTTTAAGTTGAACATATAAAAACGTTTTCAAATTAGAAATTTATGTATAATTCTGTTAAAAATTACGCGTAATATTAAAACCACTGTGTTTTTGAAATAAAATTGATAATATTTTCAATGTTTAATGGTATTAACACGACATATTTTAAGGTTTCCTAGAAAAATTTTAAAAATTTTCTTTATAATAAAAAACGCAATTTTTTTTTAATTTTCTCGGAAAAATCTCTGTTATTTCTCCATATGTAATATGCAAATATATTTTATTAGAGTTTCTTACAAAAAAAAAAAGAAACAATTTATTAAATATTGTGATCCTTTTCTAATCATTTCCGTTAAGCATTACAAACAACACTTATTTGTGCCAATTACGGTCAAGTTCGTGCTGTCCATGTGACGTACCTTAGTAAAATGTGTTTTGACAAGTGTGTCCAGTTTTCAACTACCAGCGATATTTGACTTAAATTTATGGTCCCGATCAATTATATTTATTGTCGTTCTTATATCTATATATGCAAGATTTTTATAAATTCCAATTTCCTATACAAAAATACAAAAGCAAAACATGTAATTTTTGCGTAATTTTCAAAAATACCAAATTTTCATTAAATTTATTTTCAATGCTCCTCCGATTTTATAGTGTAAAATGACAAAAAACTGAGCTTATGCAGTAATCCACGAAAAACTGACTTTTTTAAAAAATTTTCGCTCTTATTTTCCAAACTTTGAAACTATCTACTGCATTGACTATTTCGGGCACATCAACTAGATATATTACAAAATACGCACAATTGCAAAGAGTATCAATTCTTGTTTCGGTTAAGGAACAGACCCCGTCCAAAAAATAAGAAAATTTTAAAAATTAAATCGAATGAGATCAAAAAGTATAAACGCGCGAACAAAAAGAGTAGAAGACAGAGAAAAAATTTAAATAATTTTTAGACCTTTTCTAGGTTTTTGAACTTTGAACAGAACCCATTTGTTTGAAATGGTACACAAAACTTATTAAGGATTAAAATAAGTTTAAGGCAGATATAAATATATATGTCACCAGAAATATTAACTCAACTTCAAAGACTCTCTTTTATTCGTTTATCACCGCAGTTTTAAAAGGAAGTGTAATAAACACTTCCATATAACTAATTTTCCAAAAATTGCTGATTTAATCTATTGCGAACCAAGTGTATAAAATTAACGCTTTTGCTGTTAAAGGCTTAATTACTTGTAATATTCAATAGTATCAGATTATAGTATTAGTATCAGACCTTTCTAATGGTACCAAATATGTGTTAAAAAACTTCTTAAATATGTAAAATTACATGTTTAGATAAAGACAATATGACGAATTATGTTAGTAATATCTTAATATTCCGCAAATAAAAAGAGATGTAAAAATTATTTGAATGTATATTCCAATTTTTAGTATGTTTCTATTATATTTTGAATTTAATTTTCTTAAACGAAAATTTTGATAATGCTATTGAAATAAATTCTTATTTTTATAGGAAATAAAAGCATTCAGATGAAATATTTTAGTAATCGTATAAGAACATATTAGAGGGGTACTTTGGCAACTGTTTTTCGTGAGGCACTTTAATGAACATGTCAAAAAAGGCATACGTGTATATGTAATATGCCCTTTTGTAGATCGAATTTAACATTAGTAATCTAAAAATCATAAATGATAGAAGCATCAAAGTTTTCTCTTATTCTCAATCGGATGTAGCCATTATCTCTTAATATATTTGGAGGTAGTGGTTATGGGTGCATTTCAAGCTTTTTTAAATATACTTCTGTGTGTTTTTTATTACATTTTTACCAAAGTAACGTTAAGATCCTTATGTATGAACCTCATAACTTCAAATTGGCTTTAAAAATGAGTTATAAAGAAGTAATTTACAATCTAAATTTAGCATCTTAAAAATTTTTATTGAAATATAATGTTTATTTAAAATGCGATGCTTCAAGTTTTTTTTTTTCAATTTTGATAATATAATAATTTCTTTTCCTCTTAAATAACATTAAATTAATAATGAAGGCACTACTAAATAAACAAACTTTTTAAAATAAAAATAATAATTTAATCACTTAAACTTAAATTTAGTTAAACTGTACAGTCGATTTGATTAGACAAACATGGTTTTGGTTGGAGACCTTTCCACATGAATCTTTAAAAAATATTACACGAGACAGTCTTTAAATACGGCGGCTAAAGAAAATCGTTAGAAAAAAAGTAGATGATATTTTTATTTCGATCCACTTAGAAACTAAGGACTGCGCATGAAAAAATCCGTGCATACAAATCTGGTTATAAAACTAAATCAATGGGCAATTTGTTATGTTCAAGTTCTAAATTTAAAAGAATAAATTATTTCATATTGGTTTTTAATAAAATATTTGATCTTTTCCGGAATTCCTTACATTAGAGCTTTAATTGTGTATTCTTACTTAACTTACTTAATTGAAATAAGTGTACTTCCTTTTAAACTCCATTTAATTTTTTGCTGATCTTTAAGTGTCCTTTAAGTGCTTTTTTACTAGGGTTCAATACCTTTTAATTGGGCGGAGTTTTGGGCAATTTGATGGATAAGCCTCTTCGGTACAAAAACAACATCATTTGTTTGATGCTACTCCATTGCTTTGTTGTTATAATGAGAAGTAGCGAGATCAGGCTGAAAAATGAGGATACACTGCGTTTTCTTAGGGAAGAAAGAAATTTTTTCCAAAGGCACTAATTCACGTATGTTTCTGTGTACGCCACACGTGCAAATAAGATTTTTGTAAACCAAAACTTTCTTAGGAATTTTTTTTTTTTTTTTGGTACGTGATATTTTTCTGCTACATTGCTTCTAGTATATGCAACATAGAATTCCTGGCCAGGAAGTTGCAAAAACTTTGCCAGTATGTAAGTTTCATTGTCGATTATGCAGCAATCATAACTCTGAAAAAAATTCGTCTAAAGTATTTTTGCCTCCAAATTCTTTCTTATATTCCTATTAGTACCTTTACGTATTCATGCTAGATTTTCTATTAAATTTTTTGACCAAAGATTAAGAGCAATTAACTTTTTGAACACTTTTCATGCAGAGATGCGGGGATTTTCTATTCAATTTATTTTTATTTTGCATGCGGTCCTGCAGTTTGAAAATCCATTTTTTCTCCCACTATAAGGTTTCCTTTCAGTGGTCATGACTTTTTTTTTTTTGTATATTTTTATGACCCGAGAAACTGTATTTCGTGACACATTTGCCTTTCTGGCAGTTTTGTGGGTTTTCATTCAATATACATTTTAGAAAAATTAATTTTGCTATAAAAATGAAATTTAGCACATAATTACTGAGCATAATACAAATGTAGACAAGTTAATGAAATTATTTTTCTTTCATTATATCAAAAGTCCGCACAGATTTTTTCGTGCGCAGTATGGTTAAGCATACAAATTTTGAAAAAAAAATAAAAATGAAAAAATCATATTAATTAAACAAATGATTAACAGCAACCCTACAATAAACAAACAAATATTTTAATACTTTTATGGCATCAATAATACAAACTAACATGCAAGCCTCGTCCGTCTTTCTGTCTGTCTGTCTCTCTGTCAATATGTACTCTTATATTCGTATAGTCAGTCGTACTTATAAAGACTTATTTACAAAAGTAAAAACCACAGATTCATCATCAACTCAAATTTGGAAACGAACTCAATCCAACACAAAAACAAAAAAACCCTAAATTCAATATTTGTTTATTTTAACTCTTTACACTGATATTTCAGCTTTGAACAATTATTGTTGTACAACAACACAAAACTACTGACTACAACAATTGTTGTATTTGAATTGTGTTTTGTTGTGATTCGATTTGATGTGATGAGTGATGTTTAAGTGCCACTAACACTGCAGGCATCACAAGTACAACAAATTAAAGGGTTTCTTCTTAAGGAACAAATTATGTACGAGTATGTTAACTCTTTAATAAAAAGAAAAATATTATGTGTACAGAATAGAACACACACTCATTTTGAAATCCTTTAAGTGTAAGCGGGTAAATATTAGACGAAAGGATTCTATACGAAGGCATGTGAAATAATTTTCATTTTACAATATTTTTCTAAAGAAAATAAACAACAGCTTAAACACGAAATAAATACAGAAATCAATAAATATATTTTTTTTAAGATTTTGATATCTTTTGCCAAAAAAAAAAAAACGAAGAAAATTGAAATCGTTTAAATCTTTATCAGCTGATTTCAAATCTGTAACAGAGGATTCTTGTGTACCAGAAGTGATAATCCCAAAAATAATTATCCCAGAAGTGAATTAAGATATTTTCTTCCTTTAATATTTTATTTATCGTATACAAAACAAAAACAAAAAGAATTCCAGTTTGTCTTCTTTTTATTAAAATTTCCAAATAAACAGAAATTTTTAGACAGTCTGTACTTTAATCTAGCTCATCTCGCACAATGGCATAATTTTTTAAAAATTTGTTAAATCGTTTTTTAAAAATCATATTCATTACCACATTTTCTTATATCAATCGATCCCACAGTGCGATACATATGCATTTGTATTAAAGGGAGATGATGAGAAACCATTTTGTAAATTTCATGTAAAAACCTTGTTATCCTACGCAAACATATTTAATGCATGTAATTTATGTATGTGAACATTTGATCTATAGTCTAATATAAATTATGATCATGATCTGCAACCATTTTCAATTGACCGTAAAGAATTGTTTTACCTTTTTTTAATAACAATGTTTATTGTAGTTGGTTGGTTGCCACTTTAGTAAACAACAAGGCTTAGACCGGATTATCTGGTGTACAACTAAATTGTTTTTTAAAAAACAATCATTCATATGCAGCCTCCTTTATTCATGCATCTATGGTAGTTAAAACATTTTGCCAAAATAAAACCCAAAAAAAAAAAACAATATTTTTTTCCTTTTTTTTTTTTTTTTTTTTTGTACAAAAAAAAAAAGGCCAGTTAATTTTGGTCTTTTATTGTTTGAACGGAAACCAAAGTATTTTAAACAAAATAAGTCTTAGCTCTCTCTATAGGTCTTTATTAATAACAATTTCATAGTTCAGCTACTTGGTTTTTTACTTGTTCTTTTTTGCATTTTTTTTTCTTTCTTACCAAAATAATCTAGTCCATTGTTTGTCAGTCTCTGCTTTTTTTACTAATTGTGTGAAAAGATGTTTAAAAACAATTCAAGATTAAAATATAAAAAAAAAGAAGGAGCAGTTATTTTTTACAAATTATTTACGAATGATTGCATCGAAATCATCTTAGAGATTTATTTAATCACAAGGCAGCAAATTTATGTTATTGGTAGTGAAGGTTATGTTAAATATTCCAAGTTAAAACAGCAAATGTTGTGATACACTCTTAAAAAGCAAATTGTTTTAATTTATTTAATTGTAAAAAGTACAATCAAATTTGCACTGAAACATTATGTTATTATCAGGGACAGAAAGTTCATGCATTTAAAAAGTGCATTTTAGGCGCTTAAAAATGCACTAAAAATGTTAAAATATGCCCTAAAACAAATAAAATATGTACTTATTTCTTAAGTTTTATTAAAAAAAAACATAAATTCTTAATTCAGTATCATATTAAATTAAAAATAAATACATGGTAAAGACCTTAAGCCTTGTTCAGACCGGCGCGAAATTACGTAATTTCATGCCGAAATTACGAATGAAATCTAGAGTGGTTCATACTGGCTAGATGACATTTGATGTAATTTCGTGAACAGCTGATACTTATTGTTTATATTTAAAATTTTTATAGGAGTAAATAAAGTATTTTGAAATGGAAACAAATAAGAACAATTACTTACTAAATTGGTAATTATTAATGAAAAACTTGCTAATAAGAAATTGTTATTTCAATAATTAAAAATGGTTAGGCATGCAAAGGTAAAAAGGATACGTTTCATTTTGCAAAATCACTTTAATAATTAATTTTAAAATTTGTGTTTAAATTTAAGATCAGATGTCAATTGTTTTTTTCTCACGATTGAAACATGCAGTACATAGTTGAAAAAAGTATTTTTTCCAACCATGTACAGAGTTGCAAAATTTCGCAAGTGTCAAAATGTATAGAAAATTACGTGATTTCAACTTAATTTCGGTCGAAATCACGAAAGCATGTGAATGCCCTATTAGACAACTTTTGATGGATGCATTTTTAAATGATGTGGAAAGATTTTATTATTTCTTGGTGTGAATCTAAAATTGTAACATCTGTATTGGCAACACTTCTTTCTATGGCTGTGGTCATAATGATAGATCGATTTTTTTAAAATGATATTAAGGGTAGCTCTATACAGCTTATTGTGCTCTCAGACAGAATAGTCTCATTGGTAGCTTCTTTTAAAAGAAGTAATCAATTCTCGATGTCTTACAATCGTATGACAACCAAAACAAATGTTTCATATATATAACTCGATATTAAACGCATTTGTTCTGCCTTCAGATAAATGACCGGAAATTTGATCCTCAAAGTCTGTATTTATCTCTATGTTTTCCACTATCCAAGGACTGATATACCAAAAAATAATCAAATAATCAACGTCCTTTTCTGATTGTTAGTTTTGGAAAAATAGCTTACCACATAATAATTTGTTCATGGTATTTTTAATATTTTAAAACATTTTTTAACTCTTCTGAAAAGTTTAAAATGTCGACTTAAGTCGTTTTAACAAAAGTCCACAGAATTATTTTTTTCTATATAAAAAATAATTTTGAATTTGAATATTGCACTAAATATGATACAAAATATGCAAAAACATGCATTTTTAACATAACATATACATAAATATGCACAAACAAATAAATGACATTTTAAAGCAAATTCTCTAATTCGCAAAGATATTTAGTTTACTCTGTTCAAGGAGTAAATGCAAAAGACATGAATTTGCATGAACTTCCGGTCCTTTGTTATTATGTTCAAAAGCAATTTCTCAGTAGAAACTCAATGTAGATTTTTTGAAATGCTCTCTTCGTAGCTTAAATAAATTTTTATATTATGATTGAATGTACATAATTGAAAATATAAATTGGCGGATCCACTATACCGTTTAATATTTAAATTATGATATGTTAGATTTGAATTTCTGCGATACTAAATTTTCATATTGTTCCTTTGGCGGTAATAATATGAAGACAATTCCGAAAGCCCGAAAAGGGGCCTTTTTTAATTTTATCCCAGCTCACGAAAAGATAATGCCAAGACCAACATTTTGGGAAATGGTATCTTAAAATGAATTGGGAACATCGAAACATTTCAATTTTGAGCCACTTTACAGTCAGGAATATCACTGGGACAATCACGAGAGGGCAGAGCGAATTTTGTAGTTCTATTGTGTAATAAATTTGGCAGTTGGAGGTACTCTATTTCCACATAAGCTGACACACAAAGTTACCTATAAATCACCGGATAGTGTTACAATATTTCAGGTGATCATTGCTGAATGTAAAGAAAGAAACGTGTTCCAGTTGTTGGCATCGAGCTTTAAAAAATCTGATACTGCCAAACTCCATTTGTGTAAGGTGGTGTAATACCGTCGAGAATAAATATTTAATCC
This sequence comes from Protocalliphora azurea, assembly GCA_932274085.1. NCBI lineage: Eukaryota > Metazoa > Arthropoda > Insecta > Diptera > Calliphoridae > Protocalliphora > Protocalliphora azurea. The sequence goes on from OW026520.1 coordinate 92,483,123, forward strand.
TTATTATTGACTACGATAATATAGACGCAAATAATTATTGAGAATATACACTGATATTGAATGGTTAACAGATATTAATTGGTAATTGATTGAAAAACATATACAGACGAAATTGAATCAATTAGTTTGTGACTCGTCTGATCAAAAAACCTGAGTCATAAACAACAAAAAACTGTGGCTAGCAAATCGAACCAGTTTGAAAGAAAAAGTGCATATATCGGTGATCTAAAAAGAAAAACAAATTGTGGCTGTGTTCCAATTCGAGATCTTGGTGCGATAGTCCACAAGTATGTAACTCTTAATAAGATAATAGGACTTTGGTCAGTGAATCAAGATCTTTTCGACGCATAGGAACTCAGTCATGAAAAAACGTCTTCATGCGAATTCCTAGCTCATTTTAATATCTCCCCCAATTTGTTCTGGTTCATCAGCAATTTCGTTACCTTCAATATTATTGTAATGCGGTACCTAGCACTGTTTAAGAACGTGTTACTCGTTGAGAACTCGTAGATCTCTGTAACAACGACTAAGAAAAGGTATTTGTTAATTGTGGTCATAAATACTATGTTCAAATTGCGTGTGAAAATTTTAAGAGAAATCTCCTTAAAATGTCTGGAATCCTTCATCAACGCATTATTAAAAACGATAAATTGGTTCTAAATTCTAAAATTTCAATAAAAAAATTTAATATACATTTTAAGTTTTTTGTTATTAATTTTTGAAGTGAAATCTATAAATATTTTAAAAAATTAAATTGTAGCACCTTGATTATAAAAATTAATGTGCGTTTATAGGAATATGCACCATTGTATATATATATATATATATATATATATATATATATAAACATAAAATTCAACATGTGATAAAAGATATTCGTTAGTTACTTAATATCCTCTTCCATGACAATAATTTAATACATTTCTCATAAGACCACAAAATTAAGTGTAGTCAATTTTGTGGATAAGTATTTTCTGCAAACACCCACAATAATATAAAAAATCCACTTCAAATCTTAGTAAATTGTGTTGTGCAAAAATCCTAAGACTATTTATTTGTTTTTAATAAAATTGTTTTTCTAGTTTAGAAAAAGTTTAGAGCATGTCAGGCTACTTACAGCTTTTTTTTTAAATAAAATATGTTTGTATTTTATTAAATTGTATGTGACCCGTAAGAAATATATTAATGCATGCGTATGGGGAATAATAGAGTTTTAAAGGAATTAATTCTTTAAAATTAAAAAGTTAAATATATATGTAACAAGCACGGACCATAAGTGTTATAAGTTATTTTTGTTTTTTATTTTATTGTTTGAAGAATAAAAAATTGTTTTGATAATAAAAATAATAATTACTTTAGATTTTTTTTTTTTAATAAAAATCAAAAATAAAAATCAGTTTATGAGTTTTAAATATAAATGAAAAATAAAAATCAAACATTGAGTTTTATGTTTTCAAATGAAAAGAAAAAAATATTTTAAGATTTTTATTTTTGTTACGTTATTAATATATAGGCGAGATTTTTCAATCAACTTCGACCATTACACGATTTATGTAATATCTTGATAAGGTTTGGCATGTATGTATTTAGATAAAATATTTGTGCATAGATGGCATGGTTAAATTAAAGTTAAAAATTTAAAATAATTCTTGCAACTACATAACATTTTTTTTTACATTAACTGCCTGTCCTTTTGATATCTTTCCTTTTACGTATATTGCCTTCTACATATTCAGATATTCTTTGAAAATCACTTTCTGACTGAAATTTTGCTAATTTTGTAGTACCTCTTTATGTTAATTGTAGCATTAGAAATATCCATATAATTTTCTATGAGAACATAGTCAAATAGATTATTTATGTGTTTCCCAATACTAATTTGAAGTCGCTCGGAAAGTTCTCATTTTTATTCCAAAATTTAGAACTTTTATTCATCGTTAACAAATAAGTGACCCACACATAAACCTGATAAATAATACATAAACATTACCAAATTTGGTAGGATTTTTTCCCTTTAGTAGGATGGTGGGTTGAATCGAATATTGTTAGATTTAAACAAAGAGCTCAAGTTTTTAACTTAATAAATTATAGGTAGTTAATAAATATAAGCAATTTAATTTTTAGTTGAAATTTGTATATGTAAAGAAGAAAAATTGTCTTTAATTGTGGAAGAATTATCTTACCTGAGCATTTAAGGATAGATTTGAAAAAAAAAAAAAAAAATTAAAAATACTCGGTAAAATTTGACGTCTGCTAATTAGATGGGTTAGAACTATATTTTATATTCTGGTTTTAAAAATGTATTCATTTTATTATTATATTCCTTTATATGAATATTAACCCTAACTTATAATATGAATGAGCTAAAATCAGAATTAGCATACATAACTTTATTAAAAAGAATTTAATTAAGTAGACTTTACAATAAAAATAGTTACATTGATGTTTCAAACAAAACACAAGAAAACTTTGAATAAACTAAATTCGGCAGAAATGATTGAAACTAAATACTGAAATATTTAATTATTTTCTTAATCAAATCAAATTAAAATTTGACTTTAATAATGAGAATATCACATTTCTGTAGAAAATGTTTCCTAAAAAAGTATATTTTCTGGAATATTTGTTTAAAAAAACCAAGTTTAACAAATCTATATTTGCCTTTCAATCGATTTATTAATTGGCATATTTTAGGATAAACTATGACTATTTATAAATGTGTTGATCGATAAATGCTATAACAGCAGGTTTGTATTTAACTTATTTTCATATTATTCTGCTGCTACGCAAAATCTACTAGGTCTACATTTGTCTATCACTGCATATAGGTTTGGAAGACTACTTTTTTGGCCAAAAATATTAACATATGTTTTATGAATTGAATATTGTATTTTTATCCATTTCTTATAGGTTTATGTCAATTTATATTTTTTCTTAACCCTTTTGTGAACAAAAAATATAAATTATTTTTTTATTTTAATTAATCTTATAATTAATTCCAACTTTCTTAAAAATATATTGGCAAAGAATTTCGTTTTTTTTTTTCAATTTCGATTGACCTTTTAACAAAATTTAAAAAGACCATAATTTTTGAAACAAAAAATACCAATAGAATTTCTTTCTTGAATTGGCAAGTTTTAGAAAATATTATAAATAATGCTCAACAAATGATTCTAGTTGCAGTTTATTGTTTCCAGCTGGAACAATGCAGATATTTTTTTATTATACAATAAAGTTTGTAAATAAGTTCGTAATGAAATTTAAAAAATATAATTTTTAATGTATAAGAAAACATAATATTTTCAGTATAGATTTTTATATATTTCACTCCTGATAAATGCATTTCCATAATAAATATTTTATGGTCTTGTATCCCTAATAACAAAAAATCTATTTAAAAGGTTAATTCTACCAATTTAAAAAATTATTTTTTTAAGCAACAAAATTTGTTAGTGTCACTGAAGTAAAAAAAAAACTGATTGTGCGTTTTGGGTTTCTTCTAAAAAAAAAAAAACTATGCTTTCAGACCTATGTGAACTGATAGGGAATAAAGAAAAAATTTGAGTTTTCTATAATATTTTCAAGTCATCAATTATTGAAGCGATATTCCTACAATTTGTTCTCCAAAATTAAGTTTTGGTAGTTTTCTATGGATTTTGGAAGATTCTTTCGAAAATTGTGGTATGATGAAGATGTTTTCAGTGGCAACACTGATTACATCCCAGCAAAAACTTGGTGACCAGATATAGTTACCGAACGGCATATTTTTCAATGCATATTTTTCTCTGCATTACATGTAACTAATTGTGTAACTATTGAGCATATTTATATGCATTTATATTAGAGTAATTAATTATTTAACATAGTGTCTACATTAGAGATTTTTTTATCATGACAAACGTCAAACTTAACGCGAATTTGTGTGAGGTGGCAACAGTTGCAAAAAATAACAATGTGGCGTATTCATTATTGTTTTTTATTTATGCAGTTTGACAACTGTAACAACCAAAGTAATAATCAGCTGTTTAACTAAGGTTACCTTGTATATATTCGCACTGATTTTGACGTTTGTTTTGATAAAAATTTGCCTAATGTAGACACTAAGTAAGGCAACTAGCTACCATAATATATGGTAACTAGTTGCCTCTAATGACATCACTGTGTTAAAATAATGAGTTAAGTTGCTAAAGTGTAACTAGTGTAGTGTTATTATAAAAGAAATTTAATTCATTATTTGGCAATGGAAGTTTTTGCTAGGATATTTATCAATTACAATAATGTAGATAAATGCAAAAGACTTTTATGCCACAAAAAATTAAAAACTATTTTATGACTTTTATTCTTGTTTAAAAAACTAAAAATCATAGACTAATTTTAATTTTTTGTGAGAGAAAATAAAAATTTCAACTTGAGTTTTATTTAAAAAATTTTCAATAAGGGTACTCATTTTGCAATTGTGCATATTTGAGCGACATGTTTCACGAACCCTCTTTTTTTAAATGTTGTGCAATATTAAGGATAAGAAATTATTGCAAATAATTGAAAAATTTGTTGAAATCAAAGATTTTATTTTAATTAACGTAAATATAATTTTTTAAATCGCAGTTATTTACAATTTTTAAATATAAACAAAATACAGCTGATTTACAAATGCACAATTAAACAGCGCAAGTTTGCGAGACTCATTAGTGTTGTACAAATGAATTTCTATACAATTTTTGACAGTTCATTTGAGAATGTGCAAACTTGCACATATTGCACAGTTTGCGAGAATTTTCATGACGACATTTACTAACTGTTATTTGAAATTCATAAAATAAAAATCAGAAATAATTTTTATTTTTAAGAAATAAAATAAAAATCAAAAATAAAAGTTTATTACACAATAGCTTAAATAGCGTAATATCAAATGCTATAGTGTACACAGGATATTTTTAACCAATTTCCTTCATATTGATTTTTTTGATCCAAATTTACACAATAATTATTTTTTTCTCCGGTAAAAAGAATATTGAAATTTTTCTTGTGTAAAATGTCGAAATATTCATCTAAGACTCCATAAATTATATATATATTCTGGGTCCTCGTAAGGTTCTGAGACAAAACAAAGTTATCGGCCAAATACTAGAAAAACTTAATGCTCATCATAACTCCAGTTCTTTTTGGCCGATATCTTTTAAACAAAAGCATGTACGCCATCGAAATTATATAAGAATAGTGCAATGATCGATATAAACTCGTAAACAAAATATGGGCGTGATCCGCCCACCTCCCATATAAGGAGAAATTTTAAATTAGGAAGGTACAAAAAGTTGCACATGGTGGGTATAATAGGTTCGGCCGAGACGAATATAACATTCTTAGTTGTTTATTTTTAAACTGTTTTAGATAGTTGAAGAATAAGATTTTTCAACTTTATATATTTAATTATGTCTTGGTAAAAAGTTAAAGCCTAATTTATAGATAGGTTAAAAAAAATTTCCTAAATTTTTGGAGTTTAAACGCAATTTATTATACAATTTTTTCTATTAAAGCATGCATAGCAGTGTTATAATTTTTAAAGTCGTTTTATATATAATAAAATTTATTTTTTCCAAACTGTACAAAAACTGTAGCTTTCCGTATTTAAAAGCCACACCACCATAGGTGGTAAGGGTATTATGTGTTTGAAATGATGTTTCTAATGCACAGAAAAAATAAAGTATACCAATCGACTCAGAATCGCTTTTTGAGTTTATCTAACGATGTCCGTCCGTCCATACGTCTGGCTGGCTGTCCATGTAAACCTTGTGCGCAATTTTGAAGATAATTCAATGAAATTTGGCAAGTAGGACATACAAGGACGAAGCCTATTGAAATTGGTTATGATCGGTCCATTATTTCACCTAGCCCCCATACAAATGTCCTCCCGTAATAGGGGTTTATCGATCATAAATGCCTTAAATATGGTAATATTTTAATGAAATTCGTTGTAAGAAAGTTTTGTATAAGTTTCAATCATTGTGCCAAATTTTATGAAGATCGATCCACAATTGACCATAGCTCCCATATAAAACCCTCTTCCGAAAATCAATTTAAAATCATATGCACATGTTAGTATTAGGTTTATATTCGACACAAATAAGTTTTATATAATTAGAAATCATAGTGACAAATTTTTAAAGATCGCTCTATAAGTTACCATAGCTCCCATATAAGTCCACTTTCGGGAACCACCCTAAAGTGCATAAATTCATATAAATGTTAGTATTTACGTAATATTCTATATTCGTATAATTTAGTAAAAGTATCCTCATGTCTTATATAAGACCCCTCCACGAATTTTGATGGACATGCACAATGGTGTGGGGTATCATATGGCGAGCTTGACCGACTATATCTTTCTTACTTGTTTTTATTTGTTTTTACCCCTGAAAGTATGCATCAGATAAAACAACAATTTAGCTTAAAATATATATATTTTAAATTTATTCTCTTATTATTTTTAAAATTTCGACTGATCAATTTTTGTAGCAGTGTTATTTATGTGAATTTTTAATTTGGAAAATTGAAAAAAAATTTTTTAAAACATAATTAAAAGTGAAATATTTTACTTATCAACTTTAAATCAATATACAATTTTAATATTAAAAATTAAACTGTAAAAGTTATCAGTAAATGTAGTACGTTGCCATTATTTTAATATATGTGGTCTATATACCTACTAATATAAAGATTAAATTATTATTTCTTTACACAATGACATATCAAGGCATGTCATAAATGTGGTATACCCTTCTTCTCTCTTTCACCTTAAGTCCGTTTTTAATACTTTTTAAGCCTTTTTCAGTTTGCTATTCTATATACAAAATCAGGGATGTAATTATTTTTAAAAGGATTTCAATTAGTCTACAAATTGATTTGAAAACAAACGTATCTTGCTGCGTTTTCAACATGTGTCAACTGATCACAAAGTACTACTACTAAATAAAAGAGCACTTGGAAGTGTTTGTGACTATGGGTGTGTACTTATTATTATTGAAATAGTTCATATGCTAATATTAAGATTAAACCTTAAATTGTATGTATTTAAACAATGACATTTCAAGCCACATCATAAAATTTAACCATTTTAAAACTCTCACTAAAATTCTGTATGTCCATTTTTCTTAACCAGTTTTTCGAATTTTTCTAAGCCTTTTTTATTTTGGTTTTCACATAATTCCCTGGATCAATTTTTTTTTAAAGGATTTTAATTAGTCTACAAATTGATCTCAAAACAAACGTCCCATGCTGCTTTTTCAACTTATAACTGAGTTTAAGATGTAGGGAACGAAAGTTATCCCTGTGAGCCTTTTGTTAATCTTTATGGTTTTGAAAGGCGGTTTTTTGAAGTTTCAATTTGTATTCTCACCACAAACTAATAGATCCGCATTAATTCTATAAGGAACTAAAATTGATTTAATAATTACATCAACTTCCACAGCCGATATTTATTAAAAATATAACTTTCTTAACTTTATCAAGGGAAACTTCATATATTGTGCCTTGTTAAGCGTTGGAGTTACTAAGTTTCTAATCCAATGTTTATCAACATTTTGTAATATTTTTAATTAATTTTTGTTTGAGATATATATTTTTTTTTTTTTTTTTTTTTTTTTTTTTTTTTGTTAATTCTATGAAAGAATTGATTCTTTAAAAGAATTTCTTATGCTTTTAATGTTGCTGTTGTTCAGTGTTGCCAGAAGGAGAGAAAAAAGAGGTTAAATTGTACTTTTAAAAAAGGTCAGAAAAGGCTAAATGGCCCAAAATAAATCCAGAAAAAAGCTAATATATTTTTTATTTAAAAACTTTTTTTGTGCTTTCGTTATTTTTTGATATTGTAATAAATTTATAAATAAAACTTAGAACGGCTGCCAACAAAATGATCAAATGAAAAATCACCCACAAAATTCCCATACAAATTTTGGTTATACTTCATATGAAAAATTACCTAATGTTTTGAATTGATATTTTTTTCATATTTGAATCATAAATCCATTTTGATTATTCATTTCTAAATTTTTAGATTATTTTTCGATTTTATAAGATTTTTAAATTATATTTATAAAGAGTTTCTATGGTAAATGAAGGTTATTAAAAAAATACTTATGACAGATTATATATAAGTCTACAAAATGAGTTAAGTTATATTTGATTTGAAGAATGAAGCGCCGTAGGCGACAATTTTTGTTAAATTTAAATAATCCTGATTTTTTGTGCGAATTAATAGCTGCCAGCAAAATGACCCATAGCAAAATCCACCAAAGCCAATGTAGAAAAATCTCTCAAAAATTCCCATACAAATTTGGTTCATATTTCATATGAAAAATAACCCAAAATTTTGCGGTGAGCTTTCGTCATTTTTGGGCTATAAATCGTTTTTGATAAAACATTTTTTATATTTTGGGTGATTTTTTCGCTTTTATTTATTTTTTTAATTCTACAACATGCATGAGAAAGTAAAGTAAAAAGTCATTCTATTCAGAAAAATTTTATTTAACCAATTCGAGGTTTAAAATATGCCAGAGTTGAGTTGCTTTTGTTTGGAAATTTTATCATATTATGGATTAATTTTCATACCAGAAAATGTAATAATGGACATGGACGAGGGTGATTTTTACTAAATATTTGGACATTTTATCACTTCTTTGGGCAAAACTTAAATATTTTGTTGGGCAATTTTTCATTTGGTTGATTTTTCTATCTTTGATTTGGGTCATTTTGCTGGTAGCCCGAATTAATACATAAAAATGCTTAAATAGATGATTCCGTAAAAATAAAAATGCTAAACTGGCAACACTGCTGTTGTTGTTGCTGGTTGTTAAGTATCACTCTCTCTTGCTCATATGTGATTTTAAACCGTTGGCAGGCAGTTGGGAAAATATGGTTGGATGGTGTAAATAGCAACGTGCGTCATTTGGTGGATGTGTTTGTATGTATGAACAAAAGTGTGTTTTTATTATTTTCAATTGAAACCCATTTGGGAGATTTTTCTTTATATTGTATCTCTAATATAAAAAAAATATCCTGCAGCAAGGATTGTCTTCAATTTTTGTTCATATATGAATATATCTATATGTATGTAGGTGTGTATTATTTCTAAGTGTAAAAATATCAATTTTTAATATATTATTTTTTCGTCCTTCTGTATTGTTTTGCCAAGATATTTTAAATACTTAAAAAGAAAAATATCAAATAATGGAGATAATCTTATGAATTTTTATTTAGTGTTTTTTGTTGTTGTTTTTGTATATCCTTAAAGTAAAATAGCACTTAGATGATAGAATGTAGGTGTGTGTATGTGGGTACAAGTATTTTAAAATAGTCTATATACTAATATAAAGATTAAAATATATATATTTCTTTAACGCAATGACATTTCAAGCCATATCATAAAATTAAGCCTTTTATTCACTCCGACCGTCACTCTTTGTTTAAATCTAGTTGAAAAAATAAAATTAAGTCTTTTTTCAGTTTTCCTTGTACATTAAAGTCTAGGGATCTAATTATTTTTAAAAAGATTTCAATTAGTTTACAAATTGATCTCAAAACAAATGTGTCATGCTGTGTTCTCAACTTGTTCTAGTGTTAAAAAAAAAGAAATTTTTAAGCCTTTTTGCCAAAACGAAAGAGTACGAAAAGAGTAATCTAATCTGGCTGGTTTTGGAAGGCGGTTTTATAAAGTTTCAATTTGCATTCTCACCACAAACTAATTGATCCGCCCTAAATCTATACGGAACTGAAAATGTTTTAATCATCGAAGGAAGTAAAATTATATTAACAGCAGCTGATCAAGATTTTTAAGTATCAGCTTAAGGTCGGATCAAAATTACTACGTATTTTTAAGCCCATATCTGTAGACTAGTTTAAAACTGAAAAAGATCATTGATTTTGAAAATTGAAATGCTAAGAAGGCAACTAACTGCAAGGGTTTAGATTTTTACTCATCTGATGTATGTATTTATGTATGTGTGTATGTATGTATGTATGTATGTATTTATGTATGTAGTATTTTTTGTTTTCATGTATGAATATTAATTATTGGTAGCATGTTGAGCAGGAGTATCTCATTACCTTTAAAGGGATTTCAATTAAATAGTAAATTGATCATAAAACAATTGAAGCTTGCTGAGACCACTTCATGATTTATCTGAAGACATGGACGGATGAACAAGAAAGGAAACATTTTGAATATTTCTTTTTTCGCAAATGCATGTACAAACAATTTTTATGTTCTGGCGATGTGTTTGCAAATAATAACTCTCAAGGGTTAAATAATTCCACAGTACTTTAAAAGAAAAAAACATATATATTAGGGTAATCGATTATTCAACTTTTTGGAGAAACCAGTTTTCGAATAATTAGAATTTTGTAAAAACCGGTTGCCGGTTTTTTTTGCAGAAGTAAATATTTTGTTAAAAAAAATTTGTTAAATATAATTATTTTAAGAAACAAATTTTTATTAAAGTAAGAAAATAATTATTAAAAAGTGAGGCTTAATATGAAAAAAACATGTCTATTTTATTTGGAATCAATTTAGGCAATACAATTCCTTCATTACAAATATTGAATTAAATCCCTGAAATATATAAATTGTTTGTAAGATGTTACAAGGGAAAAGCTAATTCCATTGATATACATATTTCATTTAAGTAAAGGCCTGTTCATGAAAAAATTGTCCTTTGCAAGTTTTGTCATAAAATGAAATAATGAATTTAAATCTCAACTAAAACTTTATTTTATTAAATTTTAATATATTTACATTAAAGATAAAATAAAAATTGTGTTATTATGATTTGCCTTCATCAAATTTTCAGACTATTTTTTTATTACCTCACATTAGTTTTTATGCTGTGCTTCTATCAACATTAAAGCTCTTCGCCACTTATTCTGAAATCTGGCAGCATTGTGCTATATATTTGCTCTTCATTAATGATATTTTCATCAGCGACCAATATTTCTCAATTTGGCGCATCTTTGGATAATTTGAAGGATTTACTTCTTTTGGTAAAACATTTATAATATTTGCATTATACAATTCAATTGTGCTTTCAGTTCAATTGTGTAGCGTAGAAAAATTGGGTCATGGAATAAAAGTTTTTATAGACCTCTCTAAACACTTTTCGATATAAATTTTGGTCCTTTAGCTTTTTGTGTATATTTTGCACAGACCACTTCTCTATATCGATGCATAACCCACATATTGTAACCTTTACATCCCGAGGTACTTTTGGGTACTTTACTATAACTTGAGTTTGGATTTTCAAGTATTTTGTACAAAATTTTTTCTCGATTTTTTTCTTGTACCGACGACATTTTTCATTTACTAATCTCTTAAAGTTAAAAACTAAAGAATGACACTTGTTTCATGGTTGCCAAGAAATATTAGTTTTAAAATTGTCAATTTTTTCGTGGAAAAATCTTAATTATTACTTTAATATTTGTTTAAATTTATAGAATTTGTTTCAATTTCATCTTAAACTATATTTATAAACAAAACAAGTTCTTTAAGGTTTTTGCTTGAAAAGTAAGCTTTTGCATATTTCACAAGTATTTTACAAGCAATGGGTTTTTTTAAATTTTTATATAAATTTGCTTATAGTGACTACAAAAATTAGTTTTCTTAACAAAAACGTCATTTGTTGGTGTTGTATTAACTGATCTATATAAATTATTATTATTATTATTATTATTATTATTATCATTATTTTAATACTTCGAACATTATTGTAAAGAAAATAAAATTCAGAACTAACATGATATTTTATATACTTTTGATGTTTTCTAAAGAATCGAAAACTATTAGAATTAGAAAGTTAGAAAAAATTCATATTTATATTATAAATGAATTGTTTAGCATATTTCTTTGCATATTATACAATTTTTTCGAGCTTTTTCAAATGCATATTTTAATTTTTTCGTGCATATTTTAAATTGCCCTGTTTATAAAAACATAACAAAAAATTATTTTTTATAAACATTAATCAGTTAACAAATATTTCCTAAATTTCCATTAAAATATTAATATTTAGTACATATGTTTTTTGAAAAAAGTTTATTTTTAAAACCGGTTTTTTGTGTTTAAAAACCCGGTTTATTCGACATTTGAAAAATAAACATTTTTCGAATATCTATACCAAATGACTAAATGTTAGGTGTAGGCCTTTCTGTGGAGTTTATAACTATATTCAATATCCTAGTGATTTTGAAAATATTAAATGTTTGTCGCAATTAATTTAAAAATTTTATTTATAAATTCAATAAATATTTTTCAATCTTTATACAATCCGTAGACATCCTAAAACTAAAGTATAACATCTAAACAAAAATTTAGAATATTTATTGACATAATAAAATTTTAAACAAAATTTTGAAATTAATTGAAGCATAAAAATGTTAAAATTTCAAGAATTAGATATTTTGTTGGAATCCAATTAAAAATTCATATATAAAAAGTATTTAATTCTTAAAAAAAATAGCCATGGAAAAATTATTAGTTATACAACTAGTTTCAGATTACAAGCAAATCTCTTGTTTCTAGTTCTAGTTTGGCGTAGGGATCAATGATTTTTGTTCGTGTGTATCACTCCCAGAACTAGTTCTATTGTAGTATTACCTGGCCAGTATCCATTCTATGTAATGCTTCTAACCTACGTTTTTAATCAATGATTTTTGTTTGAAATTGGTACATTCAATGAATTTTTTTTTAGGTTAGTTATTTTTCATTCTAATGAGCCATTTCTTAAAGGTGTTAATCAGTGTATAGTCGATAATAAAATCGGAGGTGGTAAAATTTTAGTGTAGAAAATAAAAATTAAATAAATATTAGTAAGCAGTTTTAATAATAAAAATTTAAGTCAAATTTTACAATTTTTCAATGTCATAAAACGGTTAAAATTTGTTTATAGGCAACTTCCAATATCTACGGACTCAAAAACTCCAATAGATTGAAATCTTCAAAAATCCTTATAAACATGAAAATCCAGAAACCTTATTTATTTTAGACAGTTGTTTTTGGAGCGGGTCCGAAAGGGCCTTAATATAAATTTGTTAAACTCTGTTATTTTTTTAATTTACTAGATTTTTTATAATTGTTATAAATCTATCGATAGTATTGGATTAAAAAGAAGTAAGTTACGACATTTTCGAAAATTAATTAAATCTCAGCTTATTTTCCCTAAATATTAATTCTGAATTAAGAAATGCTAGCTTTCTATTCCATATTACCACTTCCAAAAACATAATTCTTCATTCAAATGCTTTTAGTTCGATTAGAATTAATTCTTTATTGAATTAATTCATAAAGAATTATAATCAATTTTTATTAATAAAAATCTTTTCCAAATTGGATGAAAATATTTTTTTTTTTTTCATTCAAATTTTAATATGTTGTTTTTTAGTCTTGTGTAAAACGAATTAAGAAATATTTAGATGTATTTGAAAATTATTTGGCTCATATATTATGGAAGAATATATTGTAAAAGTTTATTGGACACTCGGCATTTTCTAGTCATTCATCAGCACCCTTTAATGTCTCACCCTCTAATAAACTTTTTCAATGTTTTGAACTTGAGCCCGAATAATTTTCAAATAATTCCAAAAATTCTTAACTGCGACTAAAAATTAAAAGGATTTAATTAAGAAATATTTTATAAAACTAATTTCTAATAGATTTGACTTAAAGAAAATTTTAATGATATGTATTTTTAAAAGCTCTATAGAATAATTTCAATACATATGATTTATAAAGAATTTAAGTCTTTTAATTAATTAATTATGAATGCTTTAAAGGATATCAAATTTAATTCGATTTTGAAAAGTGATTTAAAATATTAAGACTTTCGAACCTTTGTATAGAAGTATAAAATAATGCTGAAAGAACTATAATTTAACTTAAAATTTTATTTAAACTCAAATTATTTGAAAAACGAACAACTCAACGTTGCCAAATATTCGTAACTAAAACGCGCAGGAAAGTTCCAAAACGCGATAAAATATTTTAAATTTAGCAAAAATAGTGAATTATATTTAAAATAAAAAATGTTTTTTTTCGTTTTCTTAAAGTAGTAAGCAGTTGAATTTTATGTAAGGTAAAAGGGGAGAGCATTCGACATAGGTATATATCTGCCATTGTCAATTATCTTGAAAATGAAGTAATAATTTTTTGGCACTAAATCATTTTCTTTTCCTTTATTTCAGACCTTTCATTCTTTAAAATTTCACATTTTCAATTTACATTTGATCGGAGGTAGATATGATTAATTATTCCTTGATATTCTCGAAAATATTTGGCTTTGGGTATTTTATATTATAACTTTCTAAGTTTTTGGAATTTAGTCAAAACTTTTCAGTATTATTAAATTGATAGTAATGCATATAATGTGACCTCACATCTACAAAAACAACAAGTGTTAGTGTAAAACCACTGCACAAAATGTCAAAATACTATGAACAACAAATGAGAAAATGACAGAGAAGAAGAGTAAATAAAAGTGGCAAAAATATTAAAAAAAAAAAAATAAAATTGTAAATCAGCTGGGCTTACGAAGTCACTTTCTTATCACGCCATGGTAATGCACAAGAATTGACAACAATTGTTTTAATAAATTTATTTAAAGTACGAAAAAAATGATCACTGTTGCACAAGGCTGCTTTTGGGGAGCATTCGCCTGACTCCTGGTAGGTTGGACTTATCCTCCAGAAATGTCGCAATCAACTACAAAATACTTACCAGATGAAAATTTTTCTCCGTACATATGGACTCTTTACTTTTTACATAATCCTAACAAAAAAAAATCGTTTAATGATTTTCACAATGCACTGATTTTGGATCTGTACTGTAAATACATTTTTTTATTTTACATGAATTTCAAAATCACATAACTTGTTATCTTCGGCTAGATATTTCATTTTATTTTTAATCTAAAGCCTTTTCTGTAATCAGTTCAAAATTTCCATAAAAGTTGATTTCTGAACAAAATAAGAACGTATTTGAAAAAGGCGTGGAGCCACGGAGGGTTGGGGGAAGGAAATTACCTCCCCCCAAATAATTTACAATAGGAAATGAAAAAAAAAAATTAGTTCGTCATAAATAGAAAAAGGAATGATGAATTTAACATTGTCTGTCCTAAAATTTTTATCTTATTTCGAAAATTTTTAAGTAAATCAATAGGTTTTAAAAATTGGTACTTGTTTAATAAAAAAATGTAAGAAATGCACATTTTAAAGTATTTTTATTTCACTTTTCTAAAATAACTTCATTTTTGAATTTTTGTAAAATTTTAAATTCTTCTAATAGTAAATAATTTTGTAGTTTCATTTATTTATCCTCCGTTTCCAAAATTCTAAATTTCCAAATTTCGTTAAATTTAAGTTTAAATTTTACGGTGCATACGATTAATAATGCATCCTTCGATAAAAAATAATTTGTCTAAGTACTAGTTTCATCAGTTAATGAAAAATATTTTTTATTTTATAGATCAAAATCTATCCAAAACTTTTTGCAAAAAGCGCTTAAGTAATAACACAGAAAAACTTTTCCACAATTTTTCTTATACAAATTATAATATTTATCCTAAATATTATTAAATTATACATGAAGAAAATTTTGCGTATTTTGAGACAATATTATTTTGGAAACTAAATAAAAATATTTACACATAAATTATCAACGATAAATGTCTAAAAATGGTAATTTTTCAAGTAAAATCTTAAAAGAAAAGGTTAATTGAAAATATGCCTAATTTTGTAATTAGAAATCATTGAAAATTTTGAATTTTGCTAAAAAAAAAACAGTTTTTTTTGGTAAGTTCTTGGATAAATTCTGTTATTGTTTTATTAATTTCTTGTTTTTAAGATTTTTGGAAAGTAGAAGAATCAAGCTTGTTGACAATATACATTTGTATATGTTGGTGAAATATTGGAAGAAAAAGTTTTAAAAACATTTAAAAAAATAAAATTTTTAAAGTTCTAATGCAATTTATTATAAATTTTTCTACACACAGAAAAAATTATTACCGTATATTTTTCAATTAACACAGTTGTTTCATTTTGCATTTAGATTTAATAAATATATTAAGTAAAATTTTATTTCATACTTAAATTTTTAATTCATTCAATCATCTTGTTTTGATAAATTTTTTAATTGGAAAATTTTTTCTGTTTTTCATTTTTTACAGTTTTTAGTAATTGGTATAATCATATTGGTGAGAGGTGCAAATTTAATAAAGTTTTTAATTGAATGAATTATTTACTAATATATTTGGTGATTGGTGACTTTTTCAGTGTAAAAGGCTATGCAACGATGCAATATTTTTTAAAGACTTTTTTTGTAAGCACAACAAGAACTTATTCGATTTTATATGGAAACTTTTTATATGGTTTTATTTTTGCTCCAAGTATGTTTCAAATAAATCATAAATTAATTTGCTTAAAAATATATTAAAAATACTTTGATAAAGTTTTGAAATTTTTAAATAATTGTTTGAGTACGAGTATTTAATCGATTTGAAAGATTAACGTTTCATTTTATTGTAAATGAAATAACATTTAAAACTTGATATTATTTTGTTATCTTGAAATAGAAAAGCAAATTAATTTAAAAGCATTTAATAAATTATTTCTTATTTATAATAAATATAAAAGATTTAAATAAAGTTGGTTTTGGTTTCTTCATTCAATTAATGCGAGGTAGCAGCGAGATCTTTAGTGCACCAACTATTATTAAAAGTTTTTGTTTTCGAAATATTTCAAAATTTCATTGTATTTCGAATTTTTGAAAATTTGTTAGTTTTTCGCGTTTGACAATTTTGTTATTTTTCCTACAATTTCTTACTTTTTACAAGTAATGCAAAGTAATGGAAATCAAATAAAAATAAAGTATTTATTTTAGTTTTGTAAAAAAATATTGATTTTCGGTATGGTTCCCTTTATCAGATTAGTTCCAAATTTTTGCATCAGTAAGTTTTTGATATTAAAAAATATAATTAGATCTATTTAAGTAAAATTGATATTCTAAGTATCAAAACCTACATAACTCAAGTCATGCACTTTAATTAATTTCATTGAAATGCATATCTTTAAACAAAAACACAAATATTCAATATTCCCAGAAATTTACAAACCATAGATTCATAAAAATGTTTGTTTGTATTTCATGGTGACATATATATATATATATATATATATATATATCGCCACTTATCAACTTTTTTTTTAGCTATTAATCAAAAAAAAATCTCAAACTCGCAGCTATTCGCTATTGGAAAATATGCGACTTTTGGGTAGTAATTAATGTTCTCTCAAGTTTCAACAAGATCGACTAAAACTTGGAACAACAATAAATAAAAAGTTAGGCTTTTAAAATATGTGTGTAGTTGATGCTCAGACTGTGCTACATTGGGCTAATTTAATCGCCTCGAATATAAATATTTTGAAATATTTGATATTTGCATTGATTGTTTTGAATTTTTATACAATTTTTACAATATTTTTACAGAAAAAAATTTTAATTTTTTAAAAAAATATAGTGAAATTTCTAGTCATTTTGTAAATAACACTAAGAAAAAATGTTTAAAAAATCTCAAACTGTTAAGTCAAAAAAAAAAAAAAATTAAAAACCCAAAGTTTTGAAATTGATATCAAAAATCTTTTTTATGAAAGGAAATCTATTATTAGTTCTGTTTCTGTGCTATCAGATTTAAAGGAAGTCGCTTAGTGCTCAAAATTTTATCATATTTTGTTGTTTTCCTAAAAACTTTTAACTAAGTCCTGTAAATGAAACCAGTATTAAAACAAAGCAATTTTAAACATTTAACTAATTTTCTAACTAAATATCTAAAGATCCTAAATTAAAATTAAAATGATTGTAATTATTATTTTGAACGTACACCTTAAACTTATTTAGCTTTGGGCGAAAACAAAGTGACAACAAATGCATTTGATTGTGTGGTTTTTTCGCCGATAGTATCGCTACTGGGAAAAAACTATCGATAGTACATTCAAATTAAAACTATCGATATTGCAGATAGTGCTATCGATTGTTTTACATCCAGTTTATACTAGACAGATTTTTATTAAGACAGCGCTCAAGCTCTGGAAACTTTGCCTTGACGTTGCTCGTTTAAAAGATG
Source organism: Protocalliphora azurea (assembly GCA_932274085.1). Classification (NCBI taxonomy): domain Eukaryota; kingdom Metazoa; phylum Arthropoda; class Insecta; order Diptera; family Calliphoridae; genus Protocalliphora; species Protocalliphora azurea. The sequence goes on from OW026520.1 coordinate 92,501,275, forward strand.
CCGTTTTGATTATTCTTGTTACTTTCTATATGGTTTATTATGACATACGTTTTCTCCTAATATTGATAGAGATAAAAACTTATATGCAATTCAGACAAAAATTTGACGTTTGTCTTGATAAAAATTCTCTTGTATAGAATCGACGTTATAGCTCTACAATCCAGGAGATACAAAACCGAAGCTATTTTTGCGATCAGTTGTATTAACCTTTATGTGCTCGGGAGTATAAACTTATGTAGACGGTTGGTTGACTACATTTGTAGTCATCTATGCATTTCTTTGGAAGTTAGTGTAAAAATTAGTAAAATATTTTAGAATTGAATAGGTAACTTCTATGTGGTTAGTCCAATATATATAAAATTTCCCACAGATATAGTGTAGAAATATCTCGATGTCTACTTTTAAGGCAGACCTCATGGCCCATTCAAGGGCAGGACTATGTTGTTTCAAATTCGGAAGCCTCTGATATATATTTTTATTAAACGTTTACAGTATTTTTGTTTTTATTCGATTTTAGCGATTTTTTTATCCCACATTAATGAAAATTTCAGTGAATGAGATTTTAATTATTGGAAATAATAAAGTGTACAGGAAACTTAAAATGGGATAATGAAAATCCCACAATAAGAAAATTGGTGATATTTCTTATCTTTGCCCCTAAAGTCACATTTCTCGTAGGCTTGAAAAAAAAAGCCAGTAAGAATAGATTTGGAATACATTATAATTTTCAAACGCAGCTTTCGAATTTTAAAACAATTACGATCATTTCAAAATTTTGATGTAAACTTGGTCAAATATAAACAAAGCATTCTAGACAGGAAAATCTTGTTTTCTAATATATGATTTTCTGCAAAAGGACAGCTTTCATAAAAGTACAAAATCATTATGTGTTTCGTTAGAAACTTTCTATTTATGAGGAAAAAGATAAAAATAAAAATTTTTCAATTTCTTAATTCAAAGCCGATTATCTCTAGTCTTGGAAATGTTAACAACTAAGAATTATTGTTATATGAATGCAAATTTTATTACTAAATGAAAACGAAAAGTAAAAAATCGATAGAAAATTTATCCGATATATTTCGAAAATCAAACTAAGGTTTATTGAATTGAATATAATTATAAGCCTTTAAAAATAGGGGTTCCTAAATTTAAGACCCAATAACTGTACTTCTGAGAGGGGTGTAGGGTCCGCGTTCGAAATTTTAAATCATATAATCCTCTCTTACGCTTATGTAAAATTTTGTGTTAATCGGTCCTATTACTTTGAAATTATTGATTAATTAATTGCACATTTAAAGTTAAAAAATAAAAAATATATGAATTTCCATAAAATAAACAATATTTGTAGTCAAGACGATCAGGAGGTGGTCATTTCAAAAAGTGTGCTTGAGGATTTAGTATGAAATGTTCTGTACACTTTTAACATTTAAAACTGTTTAGTATCGATTTTTAGTAAGCTTCTGAAAAGCTTGGACCCTATTGCTGTTTTAAAATCCAATTGCTACAAATGTACTCAACCGAACACAAATAGGTTAAACAAATCGTTTGTTTTTTTCGTAATTTTTGGCATGAAAAACTAATTAATCTAAAAATGTGAGATATACAGTTTTTAACATAACTTACAATAGGTACTTAATTCATTTGTATGAAATATTTAAAATTGTTTAAATCTTGAAAGATATATCATACTTTAATATTATTTAATTTTTGGTTAAATAATTATGATTTATAATGTTGTTTAATATTATTTAAAAGAAATCAGTGTTTTTTCTTACAATTTAAGTTTTTAAATATGAAAAATTAAATTTCCCGGGAATTCTCGGAAAATTGAATTTTTCATTCCCGTTTCCCGGGAAAAGAAATATCTCGGGAAACCCCAAACCATAATCATATCGCTAACGGCCCATATTCTATGAACCTCTAAAGTTGGACACTTATAGCTTTTTTATCAAAAATGAACGAAATTTAAACTTGAATAATCAATAAATTTGGTATCATTGGAAAGGCCTAAGATTCTTCTTTATTAAAAAATTACAACAACTAAAGGACTCTATAATGAAAAATATCATTTATCCTTTGTATATCCTGAAAAAGCGTCTTTTAATTTTCAAAATTTTTTTACACGATCATTATCAATCAATTTGTCTTTATAGTGTAAGAATTTCAAAATGGGATCTAAATGGGAAGTTACAGTAATTTTTTTTTAGCAACTAACTCATAATCTATTAGATATTAAGTGGTTATTATATTATGCATATGTTATATTGATATACCTATTCAAATTTTAATATAACAAATCACTATTGATTAAAATAGGTCGCATATATATGTAGCATATTCCAGATCCCGATATTATTTTAGTTTCAATACCACATTAACAGACCTTTAACTCACTGTAACCCAATTTACAAAAACCGCCGAATTATTTTTGATGACCTTAAAGATTATCTACTCAAATTTGATATATGGGGTTACAAAAGTAAAATCTACTGAAATTGACCATGATCGGTATATTATTTCACCTAATTTTTTAAATAAATTCAATTTTTGGACTTGTTTAAAAAATCTTTATTTTCGTTTCAAATTGACTGTCTCATTATTCATGTTAAATTAATTTTATTTAACTACTATATAGCAACTGATCAATTTTTCCAAAAGGCTTTTTTCGGAAATAATTCTTTACAGATTCCTAGCGAGTCAGGGAGGGAGTGCAAAGTTGGGCATCTCTCAAAAATTCATTTATGATTTAACTGAAAAAAAAATTTACATATAGATAGTGTAAATCCCTTCAAAAAATACGCTTACATGTGTGGGTTCTTTTTTAGTTTAAGTCATATCGTAATATATCGAATTATATAATTTTTGAAAAATTCTTCATAACAATAATCAATAATCACCAGGAACATTAAAGATTTTTTAATGAAAATTGGAGGGGTAATGACTTAATATATCCCGCTCCTGATGTAAAGTGAGAACTTTTGCAATCCATCGAAAGAAATTCCAGAAGATATTCAATTCTACAGAAAATTTTTAAAACATTTCATAATTTTATTCGAAATAAAATATAATTGATTACTATTTCTTTATTTAAGAAAATTAAAAACATTTTTCATCAGTGAAATAAAATACTTCACAAAGTTAAGAATATACCATGCGTTGTTAAGTTATGCCCAAAACGCACAATTGACAGGCCTTTTTTTATAAAAATTTTGTTTTCGTAAAATCCTAAAAATTCTGTTTACACTGAATAAAATAACTTTATTAAAAAAAAGTTTTTTTTTAACTTATAACAGCTTGGGCCTAAAAGGGCTTAAACAAATGTAAAATACATTTAATAACCTAAATTATTTTACCTATGCACCCATATAATGTTTAATTCTTTCCACGATGGATAAGCTGCTAGTTTTAAAATCAAAATCTAGCATTTGCCACTGCACTTACACTTCCAGCAATTGTTCATTGGAGCGGCAGATTGTAGCAATATTATTAGCCGCTTTTTCGGAGGCATTAATGAGACTTCTTAGCAATTAACGGGAGGTAACCTCGTCACTCATCATTGTTAACTTTTAAGATTTTGTTAAAAAAAAAAAATACCTTATACATTCAATGAACACCAAGTGGCATATTTTTGCACACACAATCATTTTACTGGTTACAATGAGTCAGTAAAAAAATTTTGTTATCTTCTTTCCGTCTTCTCCTATAGGATCAGTTAAGTGGCAACTGCTATCCATGATAGCATGATTGGTAACTGATGGAAGCGAGTCGTTGGCCACTAAGAAGTTAGATACTATTGAAATTTACACTCAACCAAGAAGAGTAAATTGCGACTTTTAGTAATCTGCTGGGAATAGTCAAATAAAAATCATAAATTTAATTAACAGGTAAGAATTACATATTTCCTTCTTTCTAACTTAACTTTTTTTTATTTCCGGTATTTATTTTTAAAATAAAGACTTATTTTTTTAAATTCTATATATTATATATTCTCTAAAAATAGCCCGAATTTGTTTATGTTAATTTATATTTATGCATTCTTATCGATTTCTGTTATTTGCATATTTTCCTGAAAGCTCAAGTTTTTGTTACAATTTTATTTTATGCTTTTACTTATTCTTTATTATGAAACTTGCCTCCATACCTGCTTAAACATGTAAATCAAATATGTATGAAGGTTTATCCAAAGGCTGTCGTTCTAATTACTCAAACACGATCCATAAGCTCCGGTGTTAGCTCCATACATCAGTGTGATTAATCTATTACAAAGCGGAAAGATTGCATTTTACTTTGTGGTGACATCTATTGTTAATAAATATTAATTAAAAATTAACGTTCATGCCATTCAACTCGTACACATATTTTAGTCTGGCCACACCGGTTAATGTATTTTTACAGTGGTAACATTGATACAACATATGTTTCAATATCATTAATCTGGCAACCTTTAGTAACCGCATTAAATTCACCACAGTTGTTGATATTTGCTTGAGAAAGACATCGAACATTTTAACATTACTTTTTATCACAAAAAATGTAAGAAATAATAAATATTTTATTAAAATTAACTCTTTTGTTATAATTTTTGCTATTATTTCAACAGGGCGGACTACTGGAAATCAAATGAGCGTAAATATTGTGAGTTTTGCAAATGCTGGATCAGTGACAATAAAGCGGTAAGAAAATGTTTACATTATATTGCAATAAACTATAACATTTACTCGAATCTTAGAGCATTTCGTTCCATGAAAATGGCAAGCGGCATAAGCTGAACGTGGCCAAGCGTATAACAGACATTAGCCGTAATAGCGAAAAGGCTGAACAGGAAAAACGTAAAATGGATGCTGAAATACGCAAAATGGAAGAGGCAGCAATGCGTTCCTATGCTCAAGACATACACAGTCGTGGTGATTTAACGGCACGCTCAATAAATGCTGTAATAACAGCAGGCGTGGGACCATCCACAAGTTCAGCTACATCCGCCACAGATAGTACAAAGTTTAGACAAGTTGATCCCTTACGTTTGGCCGGCAATTCCGATGATGAAGATGAGGTAGGTCCACGTGTGGGCATACAAAAAGTAGATCATTCCTCTGTACCAAATGCATCTCTTTGGGTAGAAGGTGTAAATGATGATGGTTACTCTTACTATTGGAATGTAAAGACTAATGAAAGTGTATGGGAACCTCCCAAAGAAGGATTCCTGTCCTGGCAGGAGTACCAACGTATTAATGAATTGGCGGTAAAACAACAAGAGATTCAAGAAGCTGAGGAGGCAAAGAAATTTCGTGAAAATGTCAATGAAGAAGTGGCGCGTTACAATCGAGAACGTTTGAAATTGTACAGAAAACCGATAAGCAAACAAGAACAGAAAGCAGAAGAAGAGCGCAAAGAAAGTTTTAAAACCGAAGAAGAAGCGAAAGCACCGGAAATTGGTCAGTGGCAAGTGGTGGAAAATAAGTAAGTTACAGAATCTTATTTTAAAATTATAAAATTATATTATTGGTAATTATTAATTTTGCAGACCACCACCACCACCCATTGATTTACAGCTACCAGTTACAAATAACTATTATTCAGCTCCCGTGACCTCAGATATACCCTATGAACCTCCGGTTAAACGTTTCAAAGAAAAGACTATTGAAACCTTAGATCCTGAAGTTGCTAGCAATATCTCGACGTCATTTAAAAAACGCAAATTTTCAGCCAAAGGAAATGCTCGAAAACGCTTGGATGACGATTGAAATGTTTTCAAGACTGGTTTATATAGATTTTAGAGTAAAGTTAAGGTAAGTTTATATCTTTACATTTTGAAAAGTACATCAATAATGTTAATTTTTGTAATTATAAGATTTAGCAGTTTCTAACACCAATAATATTTAGATTAGGCAGTTTTTAATTAGTCTAACTTAAACAAACTATCAAATTAGATTCTAGTACGATATATAATTTGATGACTAAACGAATTGATACATTGTAATAGACTCCAACTAAACATCTACATACATTTTTATTACCTAGAAAAATTTAGTAGCAAACACCTTATGAGACAGACTATTTGATAGCGCAAAAGGACGTTAAGTTCCCATTACTATATACTAGTTCATTATTTTTTTTATTGATTTAGTTTCTACTAGATAGACCCAATAGCGATAAACATAATTTAAATATTAGGGATTTTAAAGATCCAAAACTCCTTAATATTAACTACTCTAATTATTATTAATTGGTACACTTTTTGTATACATAAATACTTTCTGAAATAATTTAAATATAGATGTTTGTTTAAATAAATTAAATAAATGTAGTTGTTTATTTTGTTATATTAAATTATTACTTTTTATGTAATAGCTTTTATTAGTCGTATATGGACCGATCGGCTTGGTTATGTAATTTGAAGATAAATAAATTTTATATTTATTAAAAAAAAAGAAGAAAAAAAAAACAAGACCATAATAAAAAATAATCCTTCCAATCACCAGAAAGAATTTAGTTTCATTTAACCCATTGACGACCGAATAAAATGTTTTGCCAATGTGTTTTTAGGTTATATTATTGTCTAGGTAAGAGCTAGATCAAACTTGTCAATTATGTTTTGTAAAATATAATACCAATTAGGTGCCTAACTTATCCCGTTTAGGCTCTTGGAGTATTTATTCCCATTTAATCATACAAACATGGCAAATGAATGAAAAAAGGTTATGAATGTATGTATTCTTAAAAAAGAAAAAAAAAATGTAAAAGAGGGTTGAGGATGGGCCATAAGGTTCAAAGTTTTTTTTTGAAGCATATCATATGACAGCAAATTCTAAACGTAATAAAAGTTTCGAAATCGATTTGGCAGAAAATGTATGATCGCCAAAAACAGTGTTAAAGACCGACCTAATCACAGATGATGGAAGGAGATGAGGGAAGGAATATTCGTAGAATCAAAAAGTTAATAAAGAAGCTATACATTTCAAATAATGTAAAAAGGATCCTAGCTAAAGGTCATTGCGGTCGCAGAAAACTTTTAAGGAAAATTTAAATCTTTGCAGTATAATAAATTGTTGAAAGCTTATATAAGATGAAATGCCACATGTCTTTGATAATACATTTGGACTCGCGCTAAGAATTGTTTTCTAAAAATAACGCACCAGTTACCAGTCGGAATGGAGAGCGATTTCTCCAATACATAGAAGTTATTAGGAGATTAAACCCAACTATATTGGTTGATTATTACCAAAAAATAAAAAAATAAATAAATTTAAATAATAGTTTTCAAGCATAATATGGGCAAAATTCATGCGTAAAAATTCTTCCTAAAGGTCAACATTGAAGATCGTTATCTCATAAAACTGTGACGTGATAGAATTTTTTTATTTAACCTTATCAAACTTAAAAAGCACAAGCAACATGAATTACGTAAAATTCGTAGCGTTAAAATTTGTTTCTATCCTTTTGTTGACTTGTGTGATTAACATACTATTCTATAATATTATTTCCATAAACAAAACAAAAGTTCACCAATAACATAAAATAAAGTACTTCAAAACAACAACTTTTATTAATTCGTATGCTATTAATAGAATAGTTTAGCAGAAAAAGTTCGTAATATTGAGTATTTATAAAAGAATCATAAGTAGGAGGTTTTTACCTTTTCACCAATAAATATTAAAATTCTTTTCAATAATATATTAAAAAGGTTGTAAATTACATTTTTAATTAAATTACCATTAGTGTAATTGTAAATGAAGAATTTGCAATTAAAATTATTTTTTTAATCAAAACTTTTTTGGAAATATTTGATATATTACGTATACGTACATGATGAAATATTAAAATCCAAAAATTTTGCCAGTTTTATACTTTTAATAACTTTTAAAGAGAAAAAATGTCCAATTTTTCATGAAAATTTGACTTCTTTCCCCACTAGTATCAGAATAACTCGGAAAAATTTTGAGCGGATAAGAATAACAATAATGTTTAGATAACCAGATGTTAATTTTAGTCGGAGTCTTTTGGAGTTTTATTTATTTCGAGTTATACTAACGTGATAGAAGCAGATTTCTATTTAACACATCAAATTCCATCTAGTCCTCTTATTTTTGTTTAAACCTTTCGTGATTTTCCATATGGCAAAACGCAATTTTTATAATTTGCCAAATTTACTAAAAATATAAAAAAATAAGTAAGTTTTTATAAAAACCGAATTGAATATGTAGAATCTTTTTTATTTTAATATTTAGGTTTAACCAATTTTCTTCAAGATTGGGTAATTTTTGTGTTTTTCGATTGTACCACAAAAAACCCATTACACATAGGTTAGGTTCCATGGGCAGCATCTCCCCGAGATATCTCACCTGGGTCCATCGTATTTCTGATCCTATCGTGTTACTTCGTTACAGTAATACAGCATTTATTCTGTTGTATTATCGCTGATAAAAACCAATCAGTACCTTAAAGGAAATAGTATAGTAACCTTGGATCAATTATAGATAGATCACCTGAGTTTAGAGCATAAGAAGCTAACAATAGCTCCACGTGGCCAGGGCAGACACAGAATTTGAACGTGGGTTCATTCTCTCACCTGCATTGAGTAATACCAAAGAATATCTGCTTACTTTGCACTAGTGGAATACCAATTCATATCGTCATCGAGATTCGACCTCTGCCACAGTGGTTGAAATCACTGATCCAGCGGCATTTAATTTAAATTTTGAAAGCTTTAAATCGATAAATATTTTATGGTATACCGTTTACCAAAACTTCACTGAGTGAATTGACATTTTTACTTTTCTTTTGTTCTAAATATTAATACAACTGTAAGCGGTCGAATGTAGCATATGTTGCAGCAAGTGCATTAAAGGAATATGACGTCTATTTATTCAGTGTGTGTTTTTTGTCATTTTAGCGAAATTGATTATTAATTTTAAAAACTAGTTTTTTTTTTCTCGAAAATTGAAGGTGAGTGTTAATTAAAGAATAAATTTGGTTTATTGTTGTTATAAAATGTCCAAAATGATCTGTCTATTTTTGCCCGTTTATTTGTTAAAGTACTTTTTATACACAGTAAATGTGGCCGTTATTATAGAGATATCTTAATGAAATTTGCCAAGAATAATTATTTTGATACAAGGACGAATTCTATTGAAATTATGATCGGTTCATTATTTCACCTAGCTCCCATACAAATGTCTTCCCGGGTTTAGAGGATTTACATTCCTAAATTCCTATAATATATAAATATTTTAATAAAATTTTGTAAAAATAAGTTTTATTTAATTATAAATATATGTGCCAAATTTAATAAAGATCGGTCCATAATTGATCATAGTTCCCATATAAACCCCTCAGCCGAAAATCAATTAACGTGTATAAAATCTATATTGACGTTAGTATAATGATTTTATTTAACACAAACAACTTTTGTATAAGTAGAAAGCAAAGAGAGAAATTTTATGAGTATTGGTTCATAATTAACTTTAGCTACCATATAATTCTCACTTTCAGAAATCACTCCAAAGTGCATATATTTCATATTTATTCTAACATTGTCCCAAATATAACAACATAGTTGTGTCAAAGTGGACGTAATGGGGTTTTGTGTCTTAAGACATTAGACTTCGTTATTATCCAGTTTCGAATTTAATGCCGCTAAAATGGGTATTTTGACTACTGCACAGTGTGCGATTCAAAAAATGAAATAAAAATAATTATGCAGTTTTGGAACGGCTGCTACGATTTCAATGAAATGTCACATAATGATAGTAGAGGTGCAAGCGAGTTTAAGTGTTGAGTTTGGACCACATAGACCTACCGGCGGCTGGTCCACAGCGTCCCAAAATTGGACACCTCGAGTATGAACATTTTTAAAAACAATCCTGCTTCGTTATATCTGATTCGATTTGAAAGATATTTTTATATGAGAGGATTCTGCTGGTCGAGGTCTACAAATCTTATTTTCTGTTATATTAAAATTTGTTTTAAGTAACATATATAGTATTTATATTTTTCTGAAAGGTAACCAAATAAAACATATTCTCAAGGAAAAAGGATTTAAAAAAATTGATTCCTGTGAGAACCATGGTTTTCCGATTTTTCCCTATACGGAGCACCAGCTCCGTTTTCACCGGATTTACACTATGACCACAATAGATACTCCAGTCATCGTGTACTTTTCTTTGAGATCGACTAATGTTGTGAGGATGAGAGAAGTTTATTTGGTATCATAATTTTCAAGAGTATATCAATAACCCTGCCAAGAGTTTTAAGAAGAAACGATGCTAGACTAATCGGTCTAAAGTCCTTTGTTTTGTTTTGAGAGGGTTTTTTCTTTTGGGTATGAAAACTATCCAACCACAAACCAGCATACTGGAATGTATGCTCATTTCAAACATGTCCGATAGATAACAGAGAGCCATGATATTACTAAATCCGGTGATTTAAACGGATCAAAACTATTCCCAGGGCAACCAGTGATCATAGATAATAAAAATGGTCAGCACAATTCTGGTTTCCTTTATAATTTTTTTTATTGGGCATTTCTATGGCCCTGACCATGAAAAAAAAATACTGGGAGATTGCTAACATCTTTACTTTTTGAAATATACAGTTTTATTATTTTGACAAAAAATTAATACATATATTAACAAGTTAAGTGCATGTTATCGAACTTGCAACTTGTTCGACTTGGTCGTCAGATTTCTTTTTGCCTAAGAAATTACTCCGTCATTGATTTGACAAAATTAGGATCTTTCAGGAGTTGCCTAATCTGTGGCCCATTAAAAATACCAGCTTTCAGTTTTTCTGTACTTAATCCTGGAAACTTGCGTGAAAGAAAATTGATTGGTTTTCTATCAATAGTGTACACAGTTTTTAACTTTTGATCAAAAAACAAAAAAAAAAAAAAAAAAAAAAAAGCAACTTGTAATTGACACATGTCGACTAATACATCTTGACCTAATATTATATTTTTGTAAAATTAGTTTTTTTTTGACGTGAAATTAATATTTTAGTATGAATATGAATACTTCTAAATACTATTTTATTAAAGTTTGAATATTTCGCACATTTTTCATCGTCATTTAGATTTTAAGGTATCATTAGAAAGGTCTTATTCAATACTAATGATATATGTATTCATTTAACCCTTTAGTAACAAATGTAATATTTTGGGTTCACCGGTCCATAATAGGTTAAGGTAATTTGTATGACAAATAAATGGTTAATTGAGAAAAATGTAATCATATATATACGAAAGTGATTCGAATTCGTATTGCTTAGAAAAAAATGTATTGCCGCAATAATCATATTCGTATTGCGGAAGTTTCCCCCATCGGGAGAGAGATTGTCCGTCACAGGCGATATATCTAAGCAATAAGAAATCAATACGCTCTGAAAAAAATGAGGATACCGTCAGATAATCTTCTGGAGGATGTAATAAATATATAGAAAAATTATAAATAAATAAATAAATCTTAAAATAATATGATAAAGAAAACTTTTGCATCTTGTAAAGAATGTACATAAATCTTAACATTATAAAGTACGAAAAGTAAAACGCTCACATAAATTATACATTATTTTGCTAAAAAATAAACAAATTTCTTCAATATTTTTTTTCATTTTTGTACAATTTTTCGACAACTGAAAAAAATTGTGACTGAAAAATAAAAGTATTGTATTAATTTCTTCCAGATGATCTCAACTGGATATCATCAATTGATTGCGAAGGTGATAATCACCTTACTGAAGAAAAGGCGATATATTGAGGATAAAAATAACAAAAACAAATTTATTTTTGCATATTTTTTTTTGTGCATTGCCTAATTTTCTTTAAACTGATAAAATACAATATTATAAAAATATTCCTTAATGATTTTCGTCCAAATAATAAAAAGAAGATATTGCGTAAATTTCTTCCAGGAAGATATCTTCTAAATGTTTATAGGGTAAAAGTTAAACAAATTTCCACTATAATGTAGATAAGATGTTTTGTCTATTAATATCACTATGAAGTGTTATAATTTATTTCGTGGTATAATAATGCTAATTAAATAGACTAATCAAGTAAACTTCGTATATAAAAATTCAGTTTACCTCTACAAGATCAAAATTTGAACATTCACAGATTATCTTATAATTAAATATTTCATAATATCATAAACTTATTTTTTTTTTTTTTTATTAAAATTCAACATAGAACAGAAATTTTTTATGTTAGCAAATGAACTATAAATTTTTTTCTTTTATCTTTTTTTCAACAATTAATGGCTTTTCTTAATTTATAGTTGCTCACTTGTTCATTTTTATTGTTTTGATAAATAATCAAACTATTTCGGAACAATTTGTAGCATAAAAAATTTATAATTTAGAAGAAAAAAGTTTTTTTGTTTCGAAACGGGAAATTATGTGGACGACATAAAAGTTTATAAATCTTGGAAGTTAATATAAACAGCTAAACTATTTAATATATTACATAAAAATATTATTTATGGTACAAATTTTACATTTGTAATGTTGTATTTTTACATCAGCAATTCAAGAAATTACTGCCAAATAATTTTTGGTTATTTCATAAAATAATTATCAAGATGTATCGGTTATCGATTAAAATTTTTTAGAATTTGAATTGTGAGAAATATGTACTTGAATATGTCAGAATTTATTTATAACTTTATATTCCACTTACTTAACGGAATATAATTTTTACAACGTCTGTATTGTAATGTGCTTGACATTACGATAGTTGTTTTAACAAGGGCAAGCAAAATCCTTTTCAGAAAATTTAAAGAGTTTTTGCATCGATTTGTTACAATATATTTATTCATATTTTGGTCCTAACAGCATATTTTTGCATACTTTAGGTTTAGCAGCATATTTTGAAATTTTTTCACAGAAAGTCCTTATTTGAGAGCATAATTTAGCAATTTAAATGTCATATTTTTGCATATTTTATACTTAAGATAATAATTTTGTATATTTTACAATTAATTTTGCATATTTCGCATTCAGTACAATTTTTTACATAATTTCCCATTAGTGACATTTTTTTTAGTGTCACATATGTTTTTCAATTCAGTTTCTCTAATAATTTTCATCTCGTAAATAAATAAAAATTTTGTAATGTCCTGATATTATTAGTATTAGCTCTGAATATTTTTAGTTCCAAAAAGAAAATATTTTTTACGAATTACTAATAAAAATCAAGTTATTTTCCACGAAAACTAAATAATTTAGAATTTAGCCAGAAAAAATAATATTTTAAGATAAAATTATTTTAATTTTAATCGCGTATTTTCCGATTTTAATAGCATTTCTTATACGCATAAAACACTTTTTAGCGCATATTTTTGGTTGCCCAGGTTATAACATTTCTTACTTCTTTCAACATAACCATGTCATTCAAATATCCCGTTCTGCTAAGAAATCGATGTATTATGCTCAGCTAGCCTATCATTTACTATAATAATCTTTTAAAATTTTCCGAATATACTCCCTATTCGAATAAATACAAACACAATTTATACAAATATCGCACACATATCCCATAAAATTCTTAATACACTTAAAAATGTTTTGAATGATCATTTGGTGGTCGCTTTTTTTTTCTTTTTTTCTGTTTCAATAAAATTTTTAATTGTGTCTCTTCCCCACTAAAATATAAACAACACTTTCTGTTTTATTTTTATGCTTTTTTTTCTTTTTTGAATTTTCTTTGCGATTTTGGATTTTCTTTTATTGTTTTTTGAAAATCCTACGCAGACACAATGGCAGACAAATAAATGTACGTACAAAAAAAAAAAAAAAAAAAAAAAAAACAAATTGAACGAGAAAGTTAATTCATGGAAATTCTTAAAGATTTACATTTTTTTCTCATTTTCTTTTGTATACGTAATTTGTGATTTTTCACGAGAACCGTGCAATATTCATTCATATTTTAAATAAATGTGATGTGTCGGACAGTACGTCGGACAAATAGATTGAATGTTTTAATGGAAATAAAAAAAAAAAAAAATTATGTTTTTGTTTTAAGAACAAAACAAATAATTATTAATTAAATGGAAATGACGGCACGAACATATGTTTTTGTGTTCGTTTAGTATTAATTATTCGATTTATAAGTTGGCCAACAAGTAAAAAGGGAGAGGTTAAGGCTTATTTACATATTTTAAAATTATTATTTTTTTTTTTAAGGATTATACGCGTGATATTTTGTATTAGTAATAATCATCTTTTTGAAAACTCGAAATTTAATTATTTTTGTTGAAATTTGTATAGATTATAATTTATTCTCATCAATTACAATTATAAATGTAAAAATATTTTAAGAAAATTGTATTGTTACTTAAAAAATTAAGAATATGTTTAATATATTTAACAAATCATCAGCTACAACTGATCATGTATTTAAAGCAAATTTTATATGTTAAACACATCTTCAAATAAATCTGAACGTGTAATGGCTCTTTAAGTGTGATTTTCGGTTCAAAAAAAAAAAAAAAAAATTGCTCTTACTACGTTATAAATATGGCTCCGGCTAAGATTAAATTCAGGGATGGATAAAATAATTTACCAATCATTTCATTCTTGCATCAAAATATCTTTTTAAAAAGCAAGAAAATAATGCCACGTAGTGTTTCGCGTCCAAGAAGTATGAAGTGAGTGTTTTTGTATTCTTCGGCTATTTGATTCTATACCATTTCTGCCTAGTATACAATGGTGTAAAATTTTAATTTTGTTGTGGAAAAAACAATTTTTCATTCTAATAAAGTTCGCTTCGGTTAAAAAAGAGATAGAACGTGGTTTAATCAGATTTGCAAAATCACAGTCAGATCCAAAAAGGAATCATTCAGAATCTGGCGAAATAATCAAAATCCGAATCAGACATTGATTTGAATGGCAAGAAGGTAAGCCTCACGGAAAATGCTATGGCGCAAAAAAGCTCTATATTAGAAGCGTCTTTTTGCAAGATTCCTTAATAAACCCAGAATAGCAAGACCTTATGCTTTGTGAATATTGCTGGATGGAGTGTGTAACACAGTCACAAACGGGGCTACAGTTGGATAATTTGACCACTCCTAATGTAAGGTTTACAAATGTGAAACAATTTAAATATTTTTAAATTTCTAAACTCTTCACGGTAATAATTTGTATTAATATTTGTCAAAAATTCGAATATCAAAATATAATTTTATTATCTAAAAACAAATTGTTTGTTTATGAAAAAATACTTATGACTTTTTCGAAATACCAATGGTAGTATTTTTAATTATTCAAAAATCATTTAATTTTCATGTGTATAAATAATGTTTTTTAATATAAAAAAATAAAATAAACTTATAAAAAGTTTTCCGTAAAAAGACAATAAACTAAAAAAAAAATATTGAAAGAAAAATAAAAACTTGTGTGTCACTCTCTGCATTACTAAAGCATTTTCCAATGTTTTTTTTTTTTTTTTTTTTGACACCGATAAAATACACAATGTTTTATTTTTGAAAAATATTAATTCCTTGCGTGCATGTCTAGAAATACCCCTTACGTAAGGCAAAGAAAAAACATATAAGTCACATATGTACATACTCGCGCAGGGTCTGTATGACCAAAATTTGTACATTTCACGTAATAATAATAATAATTTTTATTATTATTTGCGTAAATACTACATGTATTAAATAAATAAATCCATTTTTTGAAATCGACAGTGAAATCCAAATCCAAATTACATGTTTCAAGTATTTGTCTTATATATCTTTATAAAAATATGTTTGCAGCTTAACCATCTAACGGTCAAGGCTGCCTCAGGGCATTTTGTTTTATTTTTTTTAAATAATTCCTATTTTAACTTTTTTCTTATTCTAATCATTTGGTTAATTAGTTGACATATTAAACTAAAAAATATCTTCAGCTTAAATCCTCCAAAAACTGTATTCTAATTATATTTTTAATCTGTAAATTGATTTTATGCATTTTTACTTCGTTAGAGGGTTAAATCTTTTGGTGGGCATTTATAACATCTTATTTAGAGGCGTTTTCATGTTTGCAAAAACGATTTTCGATTGTTTTCTTTTTTTTTTTTTTTTTGGCCGGATTGCACAGTAGGACAGATTCGAACATTTTTTTAAACAAATCTGTAACTTCTAATCAGCGTTGGATTTAAAATAAAATTTCACATAGGCATAGCATAGGAGTAAATAATTCTAAGTTTAAAAGGGCGACCCCACTGACCCCTTAAGAGCGGAACTATGGGGGCTCAAAGTTGGGTATCTCCGACGCTAGTAAAAATTTTGTTACTTGTACGATTTCAAAAATTCTTATTTATATCATCTTAAAAATCTTGATAATACTTACGAAAAGCATGTACTATTTATATCTTATAGTTTTTGAGTTATTTGAATTTGAAATTTCCACTATCTTAAATTTCTAGATTTTGGTCAAGTTTTTTGTTAGATTTTTCTGTAATTAGTTAAAGAACAAAATTATCTATTGAATAAAAAAATTGAAGTCGATATCTTTTGCGAGTCAAAAAGTAAACGATTTTGAAATTAAAAATTGCAAAAATTATGACATCTTGCGTTTTTTTTTTTTTTTGCCGAAAAGGTGTCTACACTCCTTTTTCTCTAAAATTAAATTTTCATTAAGATATCTTTACAGACTCTCCCGAATTTGACCTATTTTGTATCGAAATTTTGACTTTATCCTATATATTTTAAAATCCTAAAGCATGTGTTAGAAGAGTGTTTTAAAGCATATTTTACTAACCAATTTTGGAAATTTCTACGTTTTTTTGGAATTGTGGTATTGTTTTTACAAAATGCTTAAATTTTTTACACTTTATCGTTTCAAATGATAAAATCTTAACTAATAAAGATTTTATTACAGATAAAATATTTATAGTTTTTCCAAAAACCAAAATTTTAATTCAATTTTAAAAATGAGAAAAACGGTGAACTAAATTTTTTTTTCAAATAAATTCACATGTCTAGCTGATGTAACTCTTAATTATATATAAAAAAAAATCTAAACGTTAATACGGACTCTAGGGATCCCTGGTGGTCTGTACTAACGTTCTAGAAGGTCCGCGAAGAGGTCTAAATTATTGTATAAATTCATTTTATTTATTTTTTTCGAAATAAGAGTGAGCATAAGAGATCGAAGCAGAGCGAAGATCTAATTGTGGTATTAAAATATCTAATAAGGTTACAAAGTTTAATGTCTATTGGGGTAGACATTCATATGCAAAACAAATGTGCTTTGGTCCGTAAACTTCAAAGCAAGTAAAGTATATATTTGGGAGAAAGACTCGCCAACATTGACATCAATATCCAAATATCCTTCCGATTATGATTTAAAAGTTGAGTAGAAAGTTTCTTATTGCATTAATTTTCATATCATAATAGTATTTCTTTCAAGCGATCCATTTTTACAATTACTATGTCACTTGAAAGTATTGTTATTAGCAGAGACAAGAAAAGAAGTTCATGTACTTAAAAAGTGTGTTTTAGGCACTTAAAACATGCAGTAAAAATGTTAAAATATGCACTTATTTTTTAACTTTTATTAAGTAAAAAACAAAAAATTTCAATTCAGTGCCATACTAAATTAAAAATAAATTAATATACAGAACCTCAAAATAGTATAAGATAACTTTATAGCCAATGTTGTCCTGATAATAAAACCGAACTTTTAAGTTGATTTGGACAAAAACTTCATCCACCGAACGCGATTTCTAAAATGCTTTTGTAGATATTTTTTTAATATTTTTGTTTTAAAAATTTGTACACAGAACCAATTTTTGTACATAAATATTTCAAATGAAATATAATCAAGAAAGCTTGAAAAAAGTTACTTAAAATTTCTTTTATATTTTCAATTTGTGAAAAAAATTTTTGAAATTTTCTTACGAACATTTTTAATATTGAATAATTTTCAGCCACACATTCCAATGGATTCCAGGAAGAACAATTATTATTTTTAACTCTTTTATGAAAATGATGTATGAGCTGCACAATGGTTTCAAAATTACGGTCAATTTCAGACACTTTTTTTAGATTAACATTTTAATGCATTTATCGTTAATATATGTGAATATAACTATTTTTATTTAGATTCCGCACTTGTGTACAATTTTATAATGTTTATGAAAATAATTTTGTTTTGTATGAAAAAAGTTTGGGAATAAATTTGTATGTTCAGTTCATTTATACACACTTCTTAATTTCATTTTAAACCTTATTTGAAAATAGTTTCGTTAATCATGAATTGTTTTCGTGTTAGTAAGTGACAATAAAAAAAATTATACGCAATTTATTACACGTTTATTTGCAAATAAGAACTGTGTATAAACATAATAATAATTTATGTTAAAATACATTCCAGAAATGTAGAAATGTATTCTGTGTGGTTATTTTATTTTATAAAAACGGATGACCTTGGACACAAATGTTTCATATACATAAACGAACTTCTTCTGCCTTCAGATGAGTGACTGGAAATTTTACTTGAGAGATTGTATATATGTATCTCTATGTTTAGGCTATCCAAGTGCAGATCTACCAAAAACATGTTTCAAAAGGCTTGTCGAATATTTTACAGGATATTACTTCTCCATCTATTTTTAAACTTTATTTATTTGTTCTTAATTGGCTATTATGTATATATTTTTTGTGGTATCGTCTATAAAACAGCATAGCTTTTTCCTAACTTTTTTCAAATTTTTTTTTAACAAAATTTTGTAAAAATTTAAATTGGTGATTTGAAACACCCATAAAAAATGATCGTTTTTAAATAAAGCATGAAAAGGGAATTATATTATTCTGCAGGGTTCAAAGCTTTTTTCAGTAATTATGGTTCAAATTTTGCTTTAAATAGAATTATATTTCAACATTTCTTAAAAAATTTGTCTGTACGTTCACAAGTGTTGGAGAGCATGTTAATGGTCTGGGGAATTTCTAATAACATCAATATTTTCTAACCCATTTTAACTTTTTTATCTTGTTTGATAGATAATTATGTCTATATTATGGTTCCTTTACATTAAGTTGTAAAATAAAAATTGATATTAGCAATTTTTTTCAAAAAACTACGAAGAAGTCAAAATTTTTCCATATAAATGCAATGTGCAAATTTCGGGGTGATGCGGCACGTGTTAGCAATATCCGATCACTCTAATATTTGCACACTATATTTTTACATAAAAAAGGAGAATCCTAGGAAGAATTACGGTTGAAATTCGAAAGTCGGCTTTTTTGAGAGCAGTTTAATGAATAAAAGCAAAAAACATGCATTTGCATGAACTATGCGACAATTTTGATGGAAGCTTATTGAGATCATGCTTTAACTGAGGTAACTTGTCAACACTGGTTCAGACCAAATTCAAAACAAGAGAGGTCGAAAGGCGATTTTGCATGTCCGATATTGTTTCAGCGACATAAAATAAAATTGTTTTGATGAAAAGTGGATCAAACATGAAATACTGTATTTGGTGAAATCAGAAATGTGTCATCATTGTGAGCTGTTAAAAAGCTGTTAGAAAGGAGCATTGAACGAAAAAAACACCAGAATATGCGACCTGACAATGCTCGGCCTAATGTTACGAGACCGGCTAAAATATATTTGGAAAACAGTAGTGAAAAGCTTTGTCCCATCCCACACTGGGCCATGATCCCTGAATTTTGGCCATAATTAGAATACTTGGTTTACGTTAAAAATAAATGTCACATATAAGGTTTTTGGGGTCATTGATTACGATTCTATAATAAAAAAATTTAAATTTCAAAATGGCGGATCCAATATGGCGGCCAAAAATTGTTTTCAGTATTTGATGACATTTTAAATAAACACTTTTCCGAATTCGGAAAGGCGGATTAAATTGGCTCATGATCCCTGAATTTTGGCCATAATTAGAACACTTGGTATACATAAAAAATATATATCAAATATAGTCCTTTTGGGGCGCTGATTACAATTCTACAATAAAAAAAAGAATTCAAAATGGCGAATCCAATATGGTGGTCAACAAATTTATTTTATGGCTTGACTAAATTTTGAATAATCGCATTTTGCAGGTTTATGGTCACTGAATACAAAATTGTTTTCTGATTTTCCGAACTCTAAAAATACGTATTACTTTCTATATCATTTTCAAAATTTTCGCTAAAATAAAATTAGCTTCAAATTGTAATAGAGGGATACTAAACTTTTTGTCATATTTTCTTTATTCAAACATATAATTTTATATATTTTTGAAATTTTTCAACATATATTAGATTTTAATATACCATTGGAATGGTCTATCCTGATACTATTGAAGATTACACGTAATTAACCCTTTAACAGCAAAAGCGTTAATTTTATTCTTTTTGTTCCCAAAACAAAATCAGCTTTTGCAAATAAGTCACATGGAAGTATTTATTATGCTTAAATATAGATAAATTTGTAAAAAATATAACAAGCTCCTTTAAAAACTTTACTTTCCTGGTAAGCTAGCAGGTATAATTAGAAACAAAAATAAACTACTTATTTTTTGCCTGAATAACTAGTTATTTTTGTTCGAGTTGTCCACAAATTCATGAAGTTATTTTTAGACTCTAGGAATAAAAAATGTTTGCCGTCAGTAAGATTTAAACTTGGGCACAAATTAACCATTCGTTTTAAATAACTAACGTCGTACTCAGTAAACCATCTCGCACTAATCTTTCTAAGTGACAAAAACATTTTTTAGTATAAAATATTTTTTTAGGTATTTTGTTAAAACTATTGAGTACTTATTTATGGAATATAGAGTAGGCAAATAATAATAATGACGTCTCATTACCAAGAAACTACTTTAATAAGTAGTTGCCATTACCGAGAACCAAAAAGTTTTTGCTGAAGAAATTTTTGAAATTTAGTCACACTATTTTACACGAATTTATAGTTTTTATGATAAATATTATGGTAAACGTTTATTTGACATAAAAACGTTTATTTGACATAAAAATTATGGACCACAAATCCCAAATATTACTTGTGTAACTAAAGGGTTAAATGAATACATATATCAATAGTATTGAATGAGACTTTTTGCAATGATGCCCTAAAATATAAATGTCCAAAATATTCAACCCTTAATAAAAAATAATTATTAGAAAATTTAGAAAATTTTACTAAATTTTTAATTTCGCGAGAATGAAAACTAATTTAATTTTTTTTCTCATTATGTATTAAACGTAATTTGCCTATCATATGCTGTAATTTTTTTATATTTTTTACAAAATTTGAAAATTATGTGGACTGTTGATCGAAAACCATAATTTTCTATTTTGGCCTCTTTTTTTCTCATCTCATGGCAACACTGCTTGTGAAAGGCTCAGCAATTATTTCGAAGAATTTTCAGTTGTATCTAGAGAAGAAAAAGCTAGAAATCTTCTAACAACTATCAAGTATTCATGGCAGATGAAATACAAATGCGTTCAGCAGGAAAACGTTCATCAGATGATATAAATAATTTTGAGTTTTAGATTTTCATCATTAAGGCTCGATATATCCGGTTCACTCATAAAATTTTATTTTGCAGGGAAGATAGAATCGATTAATGTATTATTCCTATTGGCCAATTATCCGAAGAAGCGCAGGAGGCAAGAAATAAAAATTGTAAAAACTTTTTCGAACATTTTACGATAAAAACATATCGGGAAAACTCCAATAAATATTTGCTTCATACCATTAGATCAACTCCTACAAGTAAAATAATACGAAATGATTCGAATTCGTATTGCTTAAAAGAAAAATTTTATTGCCGAAATAAGTATATTCGTATTGCGAAAGTTTCCCCCGTCGGGTGAGATTGTGCATCACAGGCGATACATCAAAGAAATAAGAAATCAATACGCCTGGAAGAAAAATAGGCAATATTGCTTGATAATCATCTAGGTGAAAAAAAGAAGATACCACTAGATAATCTTATGGAAGATTTATTAAATATAAAGAAAAATTATCACTAAATAAATCTTGAAATAATATAATAAAGAAATCGTTTACTTATTGTAAAAGAGCATGAAAACAAAAAAGCTTACATAAAATATCCATTTTTTGCTAACAGACAAATTAATTTCTTCAATGTTTTTTTCATTTTTGAACAATTTTTTGACAACTGGAAAAATTGCAATAGTATTGCATTAATTTCTTCCAGATGATAACAATGGGATATCATCAATTTATTACAGAGGTGACAATCACCTTACTGAAAAAAGAAAGATACTTTGAGGATAAAAGTAATAAAAATATTTAAAATTTTATGTATTTTTTGTTTTTATTGCCTAAATTTCTTTAAACTGATAAAAATGCAATATTAGAAAAATATTGCTTTGATGATTTTCGTCCAAATAATAAAACGAAGATATTGCATAAATTTCTTCCAGGAAGATATCTTCCAAATGTTTTTAGGGATTAATTTGAAGCTTACAATAACCACCAAAAACGAAGAGGTCAAATGTAATAGTCGCAGTTTTGTGACTGTTAGAAAGCCAAATATATCGATAATTCATTTTTATTAATTAAGATTTGTGTATAAATCATATTACTTTTTTTTTTTAATTTAAAAATACATACATACACATTCTTAACAAAATTTCATTGAATTGTATGAAAATTAGACATTCTACGTCTACGATTACGCCCATTTTATATTTAATATGTCATAAAATATTTATGTCTTCTGTGTACTTAACCCAATTGGGTTCATTGTGTCCTTTTCCACTTATCTAAATGCGACACGAATTTTATTCTCAAAATTCATGAGTTTTTAAAGTTTTTATAGTTATAGTTCCATGTAAAAATTTAGAATAAATAAAGAATTTTTAAAGCATGCCTTTATAAATTTATTAAAGTTAATTTTACTTCCTTAACAAAAAATGCAGAATACGGATTTTTTCTATTTATTTAATTTTGTAACAAATTAAACAACCGATTTTAATAAAAATTAAACTAGTTTGTTTTGAATTGCTACAAAATGGGAGGAAAAAACGCGTTGGAAATTGGCAAAATTAAAGCCAATGGTGTTTAAATATTATCCAAATAGGAAATAAAATTGGTCGAAGTCGTTGTATTATGGTCAGTAATTATCTTCATAACCCATCCAATTATGGAAAAAATATGAAAGAAAGTACTTATACTGTTGTTTCGGCTACAGATAGAAGAACAATTATCAGAAGTGCTTCAAACTCCCAAGACACCGCTACAAAAGTAAAAGAAAAAACAGGCGTTGTAGCAAGCTTATCATCAATAAAGCGCGTAATACGGAAGGCTGAAAATTTTAATCGATTAAAAATTAAAACGAAACCACCCCTTAACCCATCTCGAAAAGAAACTGGACTACTTCTTAGCCGGCATCATATGAAAATTTTCAATTTAGAAAGACTAGATGGCTGCACTTCCACTACTTGGAAGTGTTGATATATTAAATACATTGCTTTGTAACAAAATGTTAAAAAATAGTAATCTACACATAATTATCTATCAAACAAGATATAAAAAGAAAAAAATCTGTTAAAAAATGTTTAAGTTATTACGAATTCCCCAGATCATTAATGTGTACAAACAAATTTTACATTTCTCGAGAAATGTTTAAATAAAATATTATTTTTAATTACATTTGAACCACAATTACTTAAAAAATACGTTATTGTTTCCGCAAGATAATCCAAATCTCTTTCCATACTCGGTTAATAAATGTTGAAATTTTTTAAGACTATTTCAAAACTCCAATTTCAAACTTTTAAACATTTTGTTAAACAAATTTCAAAAAAGTTCGAATAAGACTATGTAGGTTTATAGACAACATTACAGGAAATAAAATTAAAAAAAGAATTAGGTCAATTTCTTGTATAACTAAGTCGTACCTGCGATTTGAATTTTCCGAATTTCGGCAAAAAGGCATTTTTGGCAGTTTTTTTAGTTATAAAGTTTTTTTATGTGATATTAAGACTAAACAAAATATTGCACAACAAGATAAACCATATCTCAAAAATATATTCTGAAGCTTTTAAGAAAATTGAACAAGGATCATTTTGAAAATGTGAAAGTCAAAGATTAAAATTTGAAATATTTAAAATTTTTAAAGAAAACATCCCGAAAATAGACTTCGATGCAATGAATTTTGATGATTTAGGTAATTATCATTTTGTTTGTCCATGATATTGTTACGAAATTAAACGACGTGGTGCACAGAATACAGAAAGAAAAGAGGCCGAGATTTAAAATGAAGGTCGTACTAGCTGCCTATGGGAGATGTGAATCTGTGCCTATTCGGGACGAACCTGCTTAAGCGGGGGCAGTGTTACGAAATTGTACTTGAATTCAAATATAATGGTTTTAATGGCTGGTTTAAAATTAAATAATGCTTCTCAACTATTCTTAATCTTTCTCAATCTTTCTCAATGCTTCTCGACTTTTCTGTTAACAGCAGTTAATATATCTGTAGAAATTATTATCATAGCTGTAAACATACAACATTGAATGAAAAGCTTTCACCATTGTTTGTAAGTATGGCAACACTAAATGTTGAACATTAACATCGAAAGCTCTAGAATTCGAATATACTAGTTTGTCCGTTAAGAAGCTTTTGAGAAGTATCTAGAAGGTAATGTAGTGTATATAAATTGGCCGTGAGAACACCATTGAGTGAGTCTAATTGGAAGCATCGTTATATAAAGACAAATTAACTGCCTTGGCTGTATATTCTTGTACATTTTTAAATAAAATAAAAAATTTTTACAATTTTTAAACTACTAAACTGCTTTTATTTGCAATCAAAGTATCCGGCTTATTTAAAAGGAAATAAACCACATTTTTTTTAAAGTTAAAAACGTAATAATATTAATTAATTTAAAAAAATTAAGTTTAAAAAATGCTGATCCAAAACTCTGTTGAATGTTAAATTTGCTTTCTTACTGATAATATCAACGAAGGTCTTATAGTTATATTTCCATAAAATTTTATCGAAATCCAAATAAAAATAAAAAAAGGTTTCGCTATGTTTTCCTTAAAATTTTAAACTTTCCAAATTTTGACATTTGACGTTCGCGTTTTTAAGACTATTCTTGTCTAATTTTCCTAAAAGATTCAGAATATATTTTCTGATATATGTTTTACCTTTTTTCCAGAATTATATATATATATATATATATATATATGGAAAATTTTGGCTCATCACGCTATGACATACACCTTTAAATTCAATATAAAATTTCTTTTGACACTTTTTCAATAAAAACTTTAACTATTTAAGATTCTTCGTTATATTTATATATATATATATATATATATATATATATATATATAGGTTTTATCGAAGGCTTTAAGATGACATTATTATTTGGAATCGGATAAAAAAAAACTAATTTGGCAAGCGGTTAAAATTTTTTTCCTCTGCAACGCCTATGTGAAATTTTATTTAAAACTAGCTAAAAAATTTCGATTCTGTCCCACTTTGTATTGCACAGGAATCACTCATTTTCGTATGCTTTGGTTGACAGTCAAACTAATTCCGGAGCGAACTAATCAGCATCGCAAATTTGCGCTCTATTGGAAATCATACATGAGTTCATGAAAGGATGTTTCAATCATTAAACATGCCATCATATCAATGCATGTTATGTAAATCACGTTTAATCCTAACCATGGTTATTTATAAATGCTACTAATAATCAAGGATCGGAGGTTCATGTTTTTGCCTTTACTCCTAGAACAGAGTAAACTAAATATCTTTGTTAATTAGAGAATTTGCTTTAAAATGGCATCGATTTATTAATGCATATTTATGCATATTTTGTTAAAAATGCATGCCATAAATGCATATTTTTGTATCATATTTAGTGCAATATTCCAATTTAAAATTATTTTTTTGTAGAAAAAAGTAATTCTGTGGACTTTTGATAAAACGAGTTAAATCTACATTTCAAAATTTTTAGAAGAGTTAAAAAACGTTTTAAACTATTAAAAATACCATGGACAAATAATGATTTCGTTTCGGAAAAGTATTGTCCTAAAATATTTGACACTGAAAATCACTGAAAATTTTTTTTGGTATATTTTAGCCCTTGGATAGCCTAAAACATAGAAATAAATACAGACTTTTAGAGTCAAATTTCCAGTCATTTATCTGAAGGCAAAACAAGTTCGTTTAATATCGATTTATGTATATGAAACATTTGTTACGGTTGTAAAACATCGAGAATTGATTAATTCTTATTAAAGAAGCTACCAATGAGATTATTCTGTCTAAGAGCACAATAAGCTGTATAGAGCTACCCTTAATATCATTTTCGAAAAATCGATCTATCATTAAGACCACAGTCATCGAAAGAAGAGTTGCAAATACAGTTGTTAGAATTTTAGATTCAAACGAAGAAACAATAAAATCTAGCCACATTATTTAAAAATGCATAGATCACATCTGTTGATGTTGAACGGTAATTTTTTACGTACAATAGTTGTCTGAGGTCTTTACTGTATATTTATTTTTAACTTAGTTCCTGTGTGAAATAGTAGAAAAGTATGCTCGTTAGTTAATTTTTGATAATTATGAGGCGAATAAAATTTGACTAACTCATAGGGCTAGTATAAATTTTGACAAATGAATGTAAATTGTTTAAGTTTTAAAATTTATAGACAAATTCCAATTCAACAAAATATTTGGAAAATAACATATATTTTCAAATCTTTTAACGTTTCAAACACATAACATTCCTTAAAATTGTTTATATTCAATATTCACACATTTCTTTTTGATTTTTTATTAATAAAATTAAAATTTGTCAATATTTTCATTTCACTCAGCAGAAATGAAAATTATTCTCTCCATAGAAAAAATATTTTTTTTTATCGTAGAACTTTTCATTGTTTCACACACTCCCTTAATATGATACTGAATTAAAATTTTATGTTATTTTTTAATAAAAGTTAATAAATAAGTTCATATTTTATTTGTTTGTAGGTCATATTTTAGTGCATTTTTTAAGCGCCTAAAACACACTTTTTAAATGCATGAACTTCCTGTCCCTGGTAATAACTAATCCACATTAGTTTTTTCGCTGAACAAGTCGAACATTTGATCTCAGCAGAGTTATAATTGTAGATGTTTTTTCCATATAGAATATAAGTAATGTCTAAATACAACCTTGAACCTATATTTTTTTTTAATTATAACTCTCTTATGGTAAATGAAAGATATTCTGTCTTAATTTAAACTATATTGCTACATACGATATTTTGAGACAATATTTTAGACAAACTTATGTACATACTCGTATGAACACATATTTACTCTACCTACATCCAATCATAAATATATGTTTAACAATTCTTGTCATTATTTTATATTTTGTTGTATATACAATTTCATATTCAATTTTTTTCGGTCATAAATTTCTAGACATTGTAAAAAACTATTGTACTGTAATGATGATGACCGACCTCTTTCATTCTTTATTTCTAATCTCAAGATAACAAAAAAGAAAATCGAAACAAAAAAAAAAAAAACATTGTAAAAATAATGGAAAACATATTGGACAACATCAATGAATGTCTCGTCTACAGCTGCTGCATACAATAAGAAAAACTTGTACAATTTATAAAATAGTCTTATTAATAACACAAATATTTCTTATATTTATTTGTGTGTTGTGGGAGAAGATAGACAAAATATAAGCGTCCATAGCAGCTAACATTGTTAGTGGTTGTTTTCTATACCCTATTAAATGGGTTAATATGATTTTTGTTAATAAACAGCCATGTGCACTACAAACATGTTGTTGGCCAACATGTTGTACATGTGACCAACTATGTTATCAACTGTACTGAGAGCAGTGATGTCAATGTTTTGTAGCGACGGAGCTTAAAGGGCTTAAAAAATCTTAGTCACCACTACATGTTGTTACTCACTATTTTTTTTTTTTAAATCGGCGGAAAATAAAGTGCGCGGCATAATTATAAGGTCGGTTTTTTTTGTTGCGTGTATAAAGAAGTTCAATGGGTATTTCATGGTACTGCTAACCAAAATACTTATTACTATTACTTATTTTTTGACATTTGATCTTTTTTAGAACGCTGAAATTTTGCACTTTCCAATGAGTCAAAATTTTAATGTCACACAATTTTTTTCTCCTAAAATATCATTTTTGACAATTTATTCCTTGATTATTTTTATTTATTAATTTATATAAGTGATTAGAAAGTGAAATATATTTTATTATTCCAGAAGTGAACCTCTGAATACATACAGATTTAAAAGTTCACACTTTTATCTAGAGAAAAAACGAAATTCTTAATGATAATTTAAACATTGTCTAATGAAGAAGAATTTTCAAAAAAAAAAAAAAAAAAATGGGAGCCACTCTAAGGTGCTAGCGATATATAGTTTTTAACCACTTTTTGCCACATCTCGATACAAAAACGCTAAAAACGTTAAATTTTTTCTGTAAGAAAAGAGTAAAATTCATTGGTCGTAAAAGCACTGAGGCATCGTTTGATGAACCTTGAGTATCTGTTATCAGCAATCTGAACGTTTTCCAATTCTCAATGTTAATTTTATTTTATTTAGATCATATTATTATCGTATAATTCAGTGGGATAGATAAAAGTGGAAATTTTTAAAACTGCACTCAACCAAAAAAGAGTAATAAATATGTTAAAAAGGGGTGTAGAATTGAAGAAAAGTAGGTTAAATATCAACCAACAAAATCATTGGTCAATTTAACAGAAATTTTAATTAATTTTTAGCAAATTAGTTAAATTGACGAAAAATCGCCAATATGTCTAATGAAATTAGTTAGCTAAAAGGTGGTAAATTTGACAAATTTTTAGTCATTTTAAAATTTTTAAATATTATTCAAATTAACAAAATTTTTTCTTCATATTGAAAAATTCTTTTTGCCAAAATTTTGTCAATTTTAAAATGCTTTTAAACACCGGTAGGAAAAATTGCGTTTATATATTATTGCATTATTTTATTTAATTAATACAAAATATAGCTTGTGCCTATATGCATATATTGTTGTATAAATTGTTTTAGTAAATAATACATTAATCAATTATATAATTTTCGTGGTAATATGTAGAGCAAATTGGTCATTCATGTTTTATAGACAAGAAATGGTGCTGCAAAAATTACTATGTCAAGTCTCCAGCTTACCACATATAGCACCTAGAAGTCTTTAAAGTTGTAAAAATCAAGAAATTCTCAATTAACCCTCATAAAAACATGGAGAGATGAGGTGTAAAGAGTGGGTGTAGAGGGGAAATTTTTACTTGATACAACTAAAACATGACGTAGATCTCAAAAATGGTAAACTTTTTAAAAGCGCACTGACAGAAAATGCATAGTCATCAAAAGTTTGAAAAAAATAAAAATCCAAATTTAAATAACACAAAACAAATTGTATTGTCAATAATTCCACATAATTCTTATTCCTTGGACTAGACATAGGGTAGAAAGTGAAATGAAACATTTCCGTCCCGTCACAATTTTAAGAGATATAATTTTTTTTTTATTTTTATTTTAAACTTCATTGAAAAATTAATGCATATTTTTTTTCTTCAATTAAAATTAAAGAAAGTACTATTTTTAATTTTTTCTCATACTAAGAAGTAACAATAGTTTGTTAGCATAGAAGGATCCCATATACCTTGATATAATCTCTCAATAACAGCGTTTTGGTGAAAAAGCCTCCCTTGTTCATTGCTTATTGTTGTCATATTTTCGAGGATTTTGACAATTAAAAGACTTCTAGGGGCTATGTAGGGCAAGTTGGAGACAATAAAACACGGATGACTAATTTGCTCTACCTATTACCCAGAAAATTATATAATCTAAAGATTTCTTAAAAAGTTAAAAGTGTGACGTGATGGAAATGTTTTATTTAACTTTCTACACTATATTTAGTCTAAGGAGTAAGAATTCAGCAGAAATATTCACGATGTAATTTTTTTGTAATTGTTAACTTTGTTATTCAAATTTGGATTTTTATTTTTTTCAAACTTTTTATGTGCAATTTGAAAAATTTTTGCATTTTTGCGATCTACAGTCGTGTGATAGTTATATTAAATACAAATTTCCCATCTACACCCACTCTTTGCACCCCATTTTTCCATGGTTTTATGAGGGTTAATTGAGAAATTCTTGATTTTTGTAACATTAAAGACTTCTAGGAGCAAGGTAAACTTTGACTTGTACTATATTTTGTAGCACATAGAAATATATATATAAACTAAAAACTCCTCGGAGAAGCGTTTTTTTTTTTTTTTTTGGTCGTCAATGGGTTAAAAATAACCCGAAATGTTCCTGGTGATTGGAATGACTATATCTACAATATCTGCAACATTTTTAGTGTTCACCTGTGTAATTATAAATGTTTAATATTACCGAGAAAAATATTAAAAATGTCCATACATCTAACAGTTGCTTCAGCTCTCTGATTGCAGTTTATTTCATTCAGGTGTTTGCATATAAATTAACATTTTCTGCATGACTATTATTCATAGACGCATACTGAATTGTAATTCACCCATATTTTTCACAATTAATTTATTATTCGAGTGTTTTTAAATACTGATTTTTTAAGCACAAAATAAATAAATGTATATATTATAGACACCAAAACACATGCTTTGTTATTAGCCGTTCAACTGATCTTTAATAAGTATTTTCTATTTTAAAGAAATTTTCTATTTAAAGAAATTTTATTTTATAGATAATTAAAAAATCTTTAATTTTACATGCCTTTAGTCAAATTAACTAAATTTTTCACTCGTATTGAAGAATTTTTATTAAATTTAACTACTCTATTTAATTTAATTCTACAAAATTTTAGTTAAAGTTAATTCGTTTATGTATAAATACATTTTATAAAATTTTTATAAATATCGCTTACATACATATATATTCTACAATGTCTATATATATATATATATATATATATATATATATATATATATATATATATATACTTCCTGCCACTTGAATAAGTAATCACATTTTTTTAACTTTAATTAAGTATATCTACTAAACTAAAGTTCAGAAAAAAATAATTTTTTTGCGCAACAAAATTTCAAAGTGTTGGCTTTAGTTTCCTGAAGAAATAAAAAATATACATATTTTTTTATACTAAAATTATGCATTTATTTAAAGAATTTTTAATTTCATAGTTTTTAAATAGTTTTTATTCAAAATGGGACGTGGTAAGGCTCTTAATAACTCTGAAAAAGAAAAAATTCTGATTTTGAAATCTTAGGGTCAGAATCCGGTTCAAATAGCCAAAAACATTAATAGAGGAAAGACATTTGTGTACAATTATT
Source organism: Protocalliphora azurea (assembly GCA_932274085.1). Taxonomy (NCBI): domain Eukaryota; kingdom Metazoa; phylum Arthropoda; class Insecta; order Diptera; family Calliphoridae; genus Protocalliphora; species Protocalliphora azurea. The sequence continues at coordinate 92,532,586 of OW026520.1, forward strand.
TAAATAACGTGGAAAGATATGGAAAGGGCGGAAGAAAATGGCAACAACTCCAAAAGAAAGACGAAAAATTCTTAGAATTGCATCAAATTCTGCCATGTCGGTATCAAAAATACGTGAAAAAAGTGGAGTCAAGCCCATACATAGTCCAACGAAAACTGCAAAAAAAAACTACCACTTAATGAAAAACGCAAATCACAACGTCTACAGTTTGCCAAAAATACAATGACATGGTCCGACAAATGGTTTAAAGTTGTATTTTCCGATGAAAAAAAAGTTTAATGTTGATGGTCCCGACAGGTATAACTATTACTTTCATGTCCTAAATAAGGAGGAATTATTTTTGAGCCGCAGACACAGCCGAGAGGGTGGAATAATTTCGTATTATGGTACCATAGAATTGGTTTTTGTATCCAACAAAATGACTGCAACGACTTACAAAAACATTCTGGAGGAGGCATTTCCAAAATTTAATGATTTCTGTGCACCCATACCTTGAACGTACTAACACGACAACGCTCCGATTCATACCGCCAGAGCAGTAAAACAATGGATTAATCAACAAGGTGTTCAACTTTTGGATTGGTCCCCATATTCACCAGACCTGAATCCAATGGAAAATGTCTGGGGTTGGCTTGCAAGAAAAGTTATGAAGGAGGAAAACAATTTGAGACGATAGAATCCTTAAAGAATGCAATAACGGAAGCATGGAGTTCAATTTCGCTAAATTACTTAGAGTCATTATACAAGTCGATGTCAAATCGTATTTTTGAGGTTATTTCTAAAAATGGTGGCAGTACTCATAAATGAATAATTTTAGTAAAACAAAATATGTATGTTTTTATTTCTTCTAAAGTCAACACTTTGAAATTTGGTTGCGTAAAATATGATTTTTTTCTGAACTTTAGTTTAGGAGATATACTTAATTAAAGTTAAAAAAAATGTGAATCCTTATTCAAATGGCAGGCAGTGTATATTGTTTAACATTATCAGAAACTGTAATTGTATTTATTAAATAATCTCAACATAAATTTAATCTTATAAAAACGCGTACAAACTGATTTTGAAGAATTTTCTTCAATTTTATATGCCTTTAGTCAATTTTAGAATATTTATTCAGATTGAAGAATTTTAAACAAATATAATAAAATAAATTAGTTAATTTCTTCAAAATTTCTTTAAATTTATGTGTCTTTAGTCAATTTAAATATTCTGAAGAATTTTATTCAAATTACGAAATGTATTAGTTAATTTTAAAATTGACAAAAAATAATAGTTAAATTAACAGATAATTTATTCAAATTAATTTCTTTTAAGGATGTTAAATTGAATAAAATTTTTGTTGAGAGTTACCGCTTATATAAATTTTCATTGATTTATGGATTAGCACATCAAGCCCGGTCGGGTAATTTTCATACAAATTTGTATAAAAAATGCGCAATGCGGCTCGGTTTAAAAATAAATTTTATTTTAAATTCTCTCCGATTTTTTTTTTTTTGTTTTAATTTTCTCAATAAAAATATTTCTATATTTTTAGAAATATATATGAATTTCGTAAACAAAATTAAAAAATATTAAAAGTACAAAAGAAATGAAAAGAAAATAAATAAAATTTTTGTTTATTTTCCGTTTTTGTTTAATTTAACAATGCGGGCTATATAAAAGAATCCGGACTTGTTTTGTTTATACATTTTAAAAAATTTTTCGTTATTTTTGTAACGAAATAATATTCAAATCGGCATATTATGCAAAAAAAAAAAAAAAAAAAATATTTTTAACAGCCCATATGACCTAGTCATTTCAAAAGTATATCGATGGCTTAATATAGAAAACGCATATTTCGACTTTCATAATTTTACAGAAGGCAAAAACTGAATAAAACCTAAGATAATTAATTAAGAAATTTAGATAAAAAAATAGTATGCAGTTTTGTTTCAAAGCAAAGAGCGAAAGTAATGCTTACTTTATTTGTTTTTTATTGTACTCCATAGGAAGCATAGATTAATAAGAAGATATTTATGTGAAAGAAAAAAACCTAAGTCAGTTGTTAAAAACCTAATTCATACAACAACAAAATACATATAGTGACATATACTTTGTTTTTGTGTTTTGAAAAAAATTAGTAATTTATTTGAAAATAAAATTCGAAATGCTTCTCACATAAACCTTTAGTTGTATTCTATGATAATAAGCTATCTTACATAGGGTTTTTTGTTACAGAAAATTGTAGGGTTTTTTGTTACAGAAAATTTTTGTAAGAAAATTTTCAGTAATTTAAAATTGGAGTAAATTCTATAATTGTTGTTTTAATTAATAAAAATTAATGCTTCAATAGACTACTGCAAGAAACCACAAAAATTAAATTTTATAAAGTAAATTTCCATAAAAATGGTGGCAATCTGCTGGCGGAATTGTTTTTAGATTTAGGAAATCGTCTCATTTTTTTTTTTTAGATAACGCTATTTTTTCTTTAAAAATATACAATCAGGGAAGATATAATCAATAATATATTCTGATCTTTAGGGGAGTAACTAGTATTCTTCAGTTTTATTAGTTTTGAAATAAATTATTCCTAATGACTCCTATTCCAATGCTCGAATCATTTTTACTATGGCATCTCCAGTGCTTCTTCTTGAAATTTGAGATAATGTTTTTGATGAATGAGTAACATGATTTCCCTAGTTGCCTAGAAGACTTGTTACAAAGACCACTTTTAGAAATACTCACATGCTCATTTTCAAATCGGTATTTTTATTTTAATTTTTCTTCCATTCAGCTTTTTTTTAGAATATTTTTTCTCTTTCGGCTCAAATAATGTGAGCCACAATTTTCTTTTGCACAATTCCTTTAAAACTTAAATATCAAAAAAATTGTTTTTATTATAAATTCTAGGAAATTTCTTAAAAAATAAACTTGCAAATAATAAACTAATGTATAAAAACAACAAGAATTTATTTTAAATTCTCTCCGGATTTTTTGTTGCTTTTATTTTCTCACAAAAAATATTACCATATTTTTTAAAAATTTATATGAATTTCGTAAACAAAATTAAAAAAAGTTTGAAGTAAAAAACGGAATGAAAAGAAAATAAATAAAAATGGTTTAAGTTTTTGTTTAATTTAACAATACGGGCTATGCAAAAGAATCCGGACTTATGTTTCTACATTTAAATTTCAATTGAATTAGGGCTTTTTCTTTCAAAATATATTTGAAATAAGTTAGGACTTTTCTCTAAATCCCTATAAATCCGTTATCTGCAGTCATAGCGCATTTAAATTTTTAAAAGATGTGTGTTAGATTGTGATCTACCAAATTACATCAAAAATGAGATTTAAAAAAAATCGCCTTTACTACACTGGTGTGCATATTCCTATAAACGCATATCAATTTTTTTTAATGAACTTACCAAAAATGGGACTAAAAACTAATTAAGGTGCTACAAATTAATTTTTTAAATTATTTATTGACTTTGCTTAAAAACTCAATAACAAAATAACTTAAAATGTACATTAATTTTTTTCAATTGTAATTCTAGTAGTTTAATGCTATGTTTTATGGCATTTTCCCACTTAAACTAATAAATCAATTTTGTATTATTAATAATGTGTTGATGAACCTTTGTTTTGGATAACTTCAAAAATTCGGTCTGACATTGATTCGACTAATTTTTTAAGAAAATCACTGTCAATTTGTTCTCATTCTTGCTTAATTTTTAGTTTTAACGCTATTATTGTCATTATGGTTTCATTCTGTGCATTTCACAGATCTCCATTAGATTTAAATCCGAACTGCAAGCGGTCAGTCCAGTAGTGGAATACTATGTTCATTAAACCATGATTTAAATTGGTTCGATACATTGATTGCATCGTTATCCTGTTGGAATATGCAATCTTCATCCATTTTTTCATCCATAAATGAGAGAAGAGCATCTTCAAACAGTTCATTTTAAATTGCACTGTTCATTTTAGTTGGAACAAAACATATTCTTAATTTTCTTGCAGCAGAAAAGGCTGCCCATAACAGTGCCTCCACCGAGATTGCGATTCGACATATGAATTTCGTTCGACCTCAAATCATGCCAATAGCAAGAATATGAATCGGGTCCGTTCAAATTTCTTTTCATCAGAAAATATTACTTTACTCCACTCAACTGCCCATTTCATGTCTTTGCTCGCAATGTTACTATCTGTTCGAAAAATGTTTGGAAGCGAAGGTCAAGTTTATTTTTTATTTGTGTATTGCGGGTGGCTTCTTTTATTTTATTAATTTGCCTTTTTGTTAATTTTTGATTACCTTTTGTTGGATTCCGTATTCCGTATTTTTTAAGAAAGCCTCGAATAACTCCTTCCGAACGTTTAATTTTTCATTCAATTTCTCTGTTAGAACAGCCATGATCACGAAAAAATTGAATTTGAATTTTTGCCTAGTCTGTAAGAAAAGTTCCTTTTGGCATCCTTTAAGCAGATGAAATTTCCCAATTAAAACAAAAATATTTTCAGTAAACAGAGATGTTGTTATCAGAAACTTATCTTAAGTGAAACAAGCAACTAAAACTGTTAAAATTTTTTAATATTTTTTTTGCAATAAATTAAACAAATTTTTCTCGACTGCGTTTATAGGGATATTCCACTGAAATTATTACCAATATGTTCTGATTGCTAAATTAAAGAGAACAATAAAATAAGGACAGAACAACTCGTTATATCGCGAGTTATTGTAACAACACAACATTGTTTTTTGGTTAAGAGAAGCGAATATACCTCAAAGAAAAACAAAAATTTTAAATGTGTTTATAGGAATATGCACCAGTGTATATTAAGCCTACGGTATCCAACTGTTTCCATTTTGTCACACAGTGTAATTTAATAATAATAGTAGGTAAAATTTTAAAATTATATTTACGATTTATAATTTAAATTAAAAGTACAAAATTTATGTTTTAAACTGCCTTCAAACGCTAAATAAATCTAATTTTGTATTTTCAAATCCTTCTTTTATTTCTAGACTTCTAAAATGTAAAATACGTCCATAGCAGCTGGAAAAAGAAAGAAAATAGGAACATCCAAAAGGACATACTAAATGATGTCCTTTTGGACATCATTATATTAATCACTTGTGTTATTTATTTTAAATTAACTAACTAATTTAGATGTTGAAATAATATATCAATTATATTTACGTTTCTACAAATAGGTTATAGTAACTAAATCAATGTTTTAATTTTAAGCACAATATTGAGAAAAAATATTTAAAACTTGTGTATTTTATGTAAAACTGATTTAAAATAAAACAATCATTAAGAATTTCTTTGTATTTAATTCCGTGTTTTATTGAAACCATAAAAAAACATCGAAATAAAAAACTTAACTGATTTACGAATTATAAAAATGAGTTACGAGTTATATAAATTTCAATCTTTCAGAATTAAGTATTAAGATGTATTAATAAAGCCTTACGTATAATAAGGCGAAATCGATTAGCTTATTAATTAATTATAATAGGATTAAGGCAAGGTAGAATAGAGGGGAAAGTTAATAATGTCTGAAAAAGTTACCTTAAACCTATTTAAATTTTTTTAGGTTAAAAACCTAGTACTCTCAATGTAATTAGTAAAGGAACATTCAGACTAGTCAAATATTTGACGAAAAAGAAGTAACCACTAAACAAAATAACTGTTAACCGCTTTTTTAATTAGGAAAAGTTTTTTTAATTATAAATAACTGCTGAGATTTTGTTGAACTTGTTTGACGCTGTCTTCTCTTACAAAATATTTACACTATCAAACAATGGAAATTTTTTTATTTCTTAAAAACTAATGGTCACGGAATTTTGCTTAAATATTTGCCAAATGTAAACATGGCTTAAGATATTCTAAATTTAATGTATTATCCCTATGAAAATGTTCGCTCCTGAAACGCAATACATTGGCATTGATAGTGTTCCAATGTTTCGTCCTCCTCAGACTCTACGGATTGTGTCGTCTGATATTCCAATGTAAACCAAGTGGGCTTTTAACTTCATATGGCCGGTTAGTAAAATAATCATCCTTTTGAGTGTTTGTCTATTCAGTTTCTCTCGAGATTTGGGTTGTCCCTTAAAACGGTATTAGTTTTTCCATCAGTTGTTGACGTGTTCCTCAATTGCCCATTCTTTCAGTTAATTTTATTTAAAAATTTGTAAGTCTTTTGCGTTCTCCAGGCTGATGGTGTTCAAACATATACCCAATTTTGAACAGTGTATCCACTCTTTTGTTCTGATGTCCTGAAACCAATATTATCTCAAGTTTATCACAATCGAAGTAAGAATTTATTTCAATCTTACATTGTAAAATACTGCGAGATATAATTCAGTCTTTTCTTAGTGGTTTAATAACACATTGAATGTCCGTAAGAATACGATATTCGCATTCTTGACGAATTTTCTTGTTTGGATTCTGTCACACACTTCCATGGTCATATTACTTCTTAATAATTAGTTTACTACACTTTGGTGTCCGGTGTATTGTATCTTATTAATCATTGCCATTAATGTATTTCACCTCTATTTCGATCGGTAAAATTAGTAAAATATTCTCAATAGCTTTTGTCGATGTGGTTCCATTTAGATCATTAAACCACTTTTCTGCAGAAGTGATATATGATTTTTCTCTTCTGCTATCAATGTCGTCCTTTCAGGATAGTCTACAAACAGAGTATTACAGGTATTTAATTTTCATAGCTGTTGTTGTAACAGTTCGGCTATTGTGGAAACGACTTCCTCAGATATTTGTATCATCTTGTTCTAAAAAGTGGGGTACCCATATTTTGGCATCTTCATCTTTCTCGAGAACATACAAATCAGTAATAGAATTTAGATTTTTTTTTTTTTTTGTGAAAAAAAATGTTTAAAATTATTAACATTATTAACATTTTTTGCTCTTTCGCATAACATGTTAGGATTCCTTCCTCTAATCAGCCATAGAATTTAGATTAATATTTCTTTTAATTAAAACTTTTTGAAGAAAGTTATTAACATTTTTTCAATAGTCCTAGTCATTTAACTCGTTTCTGTATTTTCGCCGACAAGCGTTTTTTAACCCCCAAAAACCCGCTAAATACACATTGCTGTCTGATGGGCTGTTGGGTGGCTCGTTCGATAGCTTGTTGGCATGCAGCTGGCTCGTTTCGACACAACCGGGTTGGATTGATTTGGTTGGTTGATTGGTTGTTTGTTGTATGTTGTGTTGTTCTTTAAATAAGAGCAGGAAATTAATGTTTATCGAGTTTCCTTTGGAACAGTTTGTTACTAGACGACTTCTTTGCTGGTGATGATAACGGGATTATTTTTGTTTTGTAAAAAATCAATTTTAATAATTTTGTGGTCGTGTGGTGTATAACAACAAAAGAAAAAAATGTTTATACAATCTTATGCATAAAACAAAAAGAACATAAAAGTGTAGAAAAACAAAAGTTTATTGGTGACAAAATATTGTTTCTTTTTGATTTTTAAGTTTTTTTATATTTATTTTCTTTAGTTGGTTGTTATATTTAAAAAAAGATTAAAATAAGATTAAGTTTGTAGTACAGCAAAGAAAAGATTAAATAAAAAGTACGTGTTTATTTTGCTTAATGAAATAATTTAATTTTCTAAAGAAATTCTTAACAACATCTTGCAGTGTTTGTCGAAGCTTTAAAAAGCATAAAAATATACCAAGCCGGCTTTTTATTAAAGTGTAAAATGTTTTTGTTTCTTTAATTCTGGGAATTTAAGCTAATAAAATCAAAATCTTACTGAGCAAAAATTACAGTGTTTTAAAGTAAAACATAAAAATTCATCAACCAACGAAAAAAGCCAGGAAAAAAATCAATCAATTTTGCTTCAAAAATGTTTGTATTGTGTTCAGCATAAATTTGTCTATAACATGTTGGAACAGCAACGAAAAGGATATTCAAATACTTCTTACTACAACCACCACCAAAAATACTACTGCTACAACAATAACAACATCAACTTTGACTACTTCAACAACTATTATTATTTAGTCAAAACCTTTTAAACATAAATTCTGGTTAGTATTTGAAATAATATTGTTCACACACAAAAAAATCTAAACAAAAAATCAAATGAAAACATGTCATTTCTAACATCTGTCAAAATTTCTCATTTGAATTCTTAAAACTATTAACGTTTTAAATGTTACGATAATTTACTGTTAATTAGACATTTTGTTTAAATTCCAACAAGTAAGAAAGGTATAGTAGGTCAAGCCCAACCATATTATATCGTATACCATTGTGTGTCTACATCAAATTTTGGTGAGGGATTTTATATGAGAACTGTGGATAATTGTGGGCCGATACATTAATTATAGTATGTATTTCTATGAAACATAAGAATGCATTATGTTATTTATGCACTTTCTGAAAGTGGGCCTTATATGGTCAATTATGGCCCGATCTTCATAAAATTTGGCACTTTAATTTTTAATAATATAAAACTTATACGTGTCAAAAATAACTTGATACAAACATTTCTATGGGATTTATGCATTATGTTTATGTTAAATTGAATTTCTAAAGAGGGTTTTATATGGATGCTATGGTCAATTATGGACCGACCTTCTTGAAATTTGGCACACAGATTTATGCTTATATAAACGTTAAATCTGCCAAATTTTCCAAGTGTAGTAATTTCACTTGGGGTCATTAAACCCGTGAGGACATTAGTATGGAGGCTAAGGTGATAGAAAGGACCGATCATGAAAAATTGCGACCTGCAGTTTGATTACAAGGTTTAGGACGCACAGACAGACGGACAGACAGACATAGTTAAATCGACTCAGAAAGTGATTTTTGGCCGATTGATATACATAAGGTGGATCTTAGAGTAATATTTTTTGGGTGTTATAAATATCAGCACAAACGCATAATATCCTTCCCTATCTATGATAGTGTAGGGTATAAAAATTTAATAATAAATCTTTTTTATTGAGTCAACAGTAGATCTTAGATAACATGAATTACAAAACTGATCAATTGGAGTATTGTGGACTTTTGACAAAACAACTTAAATATAATTTTAAAATTATCCATGAACAAAATACCAAAGGAAATTTAATTTTATGTGAGCTATAATTCCAAAGCTAACAATCATAAAAGACGTCTATTAGTGCAAACGGTGCAAACTCAAAGTTTCCTTTTATAATTATAAAAGCTGGAAATTACGCCAACTCCACTTAAGATGTTTCGTCAAAAGTCCGCAGATATAAAATATTTATAACTTTAAAATTTGTTTTTTATTTTTGTTTGAAAACCCTCTCAGAACTAATACAAATGTTTGACAATTGATTAACTGTAAATGAACAAAATGACTTTTAGATGTTCTTAATGTTTATTCTATGGTCTTAATTAAAACATTATGACAACTGCACTTAGAACTTTTCGACTGTGCACTGACAAATTGATTTTCATAAAAAATAATGGAAATCGATAGAGGAACTCCACTTATTTTCAAAAATAATGTGTAAAACTTTGTTTTATTGTTAATTCAAAAATTAAAATATCGCTATTATTAAACACAAATTAGAGATTTTTACAAAACTGAATGGTTTGGAATACCAAAATCTGATTGTTTAGAATTTTTCGATACGGATATAGGGTCCGAATCTTGTAAAATACTAAATCCTATCAATGAAAAATTTAATTTTGTAGTTTTTGTAGTAAATAGAATCTTACGTTTAAATTTCAACTTTAAATTTATTTGGTTAAATTTCAACTTCGCTCATTAACTTCAAGAATGTTATAACCCAAAAAATGAAAATTTTGAGTTAATGATGTAGAAATACGCATTATATTAAGCTTTATATTCTGTAAAAATATCGTGTACATATCTTTTATGAACACCGTTTGAGAAGAGAATTTGACTTTAATTTTTCTATTGAAGTGAATGAGCGTTATGCATATATTTACAATAAAGATAAACTAAACATTATATTATTTTATTTTGCTTTGAACAAATTTTTGGAACTTTTTCTTAACACTACTCATTAGTCACTGCACAGCACTTTTATCAACATAAGAGTTGATAAAAACTTGGGAGCTTTGGATAATTTTTTTTTTTCTTATTTTTTGATCTTTTCATCGGCGTCCAATTAGACGGGTAATTTGGTGGATTTGCATTGTATATCGTCACCTAAAATACAAAAGGCCGTAACCACTGAAAACTCAAATATTGGTTTTTTAATGTATTACAAGAACTAACGCAAACTACATCTACAAAAAAATGTCATATTCAAATCTTCAACAATTACATGAATATTACCAAAAGTCAAAATGCCGTAACACCAACTTCATAAACTAAAAAGTCGCAAAATTTGTTCTATTTTATAAAAATTTGGTTTAAAGAGTATTTTATGCTTCACCTACTTTTGCTTTAAGTAAAGGATTAAAAAAATTTACTTAATTGTTTAATTTTAAAGCAAAAAATTAAAAAGTGTGGTTACGACCTTTTGCATTTTAGTTGAGATGTAATTCGATTGCATAATAGCAAAGGAACTTAAGTAGACACTTTTCGATATAAGTTTTGGAGTTTATTGATACTTTTCGTAGCCCACAGCTACAAATAGCTTGATCATTTGTATTATTTTAATATTGTGCACTGCCACTCACCTGTATCAATGTATAAACCGCGTAACTGTATTTCTTGAAACCTTTGCATCCCTACAATACTACAACACTGTCCCCTGAGTTTGGATTTTATGTATTTTGTACAAAATTTGTTTTCGATTTTTTCTGTTCCCGAAGACATCTTACGTACGACTATTAATCTTATAAAGTAAAAAACTACAAGTGTTTTGATACTTATAAATTTTTCTAAAAAATCACATTTGTTTTGTAGCGATTTCATTTTTGGTTGTCAAGTAATCATTATTTTAAAAACTGTCTGTTTTTACGCGGACATTATTAGGATTTATGAAGAATAAAACAACAACAATAATATGTTAAAGTTTTTATAACATATAAGTAAAATTTAAAAGGGTCTAAATATAAATTTTATTTTAAAATCATCAACATAAGGATATTTTTTTCGCTGAAGAAAAATCCTTTGCGTTTTTGAACAGCTTCTCAGGAGAGCAAAAAAATCAATTTATTTTTTTTTCTTTTTTTATTATTTTTTTTTTATAATGAAAGACATACAAGATTACATATTAATCTTTTTAATAACTTCGGAACTAAATATTAAAAAAATATATATTAAAATGGACGATTAAAAAAAAAAGTCGGAAAACTACGCACATCTATTCTATTCAGTAAACTAACGATATGTTTGTTCTTATCGAAAAAATAAAATGTTTTAAGTTTTAAATTTTAATAATCATTCACTTTTGGATGTGGCTACAATTAAATATTTTCAATTAACATGATTAACAAATATTAGTATTTAAATAGCATTAACAAACTGATAAATTTGAATTTTAAGATGTCAGAGTTAATATATATTATCGTGAAAACATAAACTACACTGCTCTGTTACATATTTTATATATGTGAATTGTAACTAACAGTTGACCGATTTCAATAAAATGTAGACGATGTCTAGTAGACCACTCACTCTCCTTGATATTTAAAATTTCATGCTAGAAATTAACGCTAAATCTTCCTTTACTAATGTTCAAAAATCACTACGACTTAACTTGACTTCTCGGTGTCTTTCATAATATTGCTAAAACTGCATTGCTATCTAGTTTGAAGACGTCAGTAATGTTTTTTTTTATTAAAAGTAATTTATACATCAAATTATTTCTAATCTGTTAATGAACTATCCCCAAAAATGTTTTTTACCCGAATCATATATGAAATACTTCTGGGTTTCATCTAATGGTTACATATTTTGAAACTTTTCTACAATCTTAGTTCGTTGTAACTTTACTTAACTGTGTTGCAAAATATGTTAATTGTGTTGCAAAATATGTTCATAGTGTGCTAATAGGAAATTAATAAATTAGGTTAAAGTTTTATTTTTATTGTTCGTGTAATTTTTAACTTCCTTTGGTTCTTTGTTGTCATTTTATTTTTATATTAAAAACAATCGCATTGTTTTGGCTGGTATTGTCTTCATTGCTGTTGCCGTTTTTTTTTTTAATTTAGTTTTTTTATTGTTGTCATTGACATTGCCGTTTGCAGTTATTAATATTATACCAGACCAGCCAGCAGACATCATTATTATCCTACTGTTGTAGTGGTGGTAATATACAATAATATACATTTGAAAGTAAAATCTCATTATTAATAGTTTATTACTTTGCTGATTTTATTTTAAGATCATTTAACATTTAAGTTTTTTTTTGTTCTGTAGGGAAGGATAATTTGCTAACTTTACTGTCCCTAAGTAATCTAAAGTGTAAGAGTAAAGTTTATTCTACTACACTACCAGAATTATAGGGTTTAATCTGGTTCAGGCGCGGATCCAGCTCAAACATTTGGGGAAGGAAAGTGGATTGATTTTCCTTACTGTTTCCTAACACTTTATTATTTATTACAATTTTTATATGGAACAGTTTAGTTTTTTCCCTCCCCGTGGATCTATGCATGCTTTATTACTTTAATTTTAAAACTTTTAATTCATTTGACAGATAAATTGACTACTTTACTTAAGTAATCTGGAGCACAATTAATTTAGAGATTAAAGTTGCATATTTTCAATCAATGAAAAGTAAACATCTATAAAAATAATTAAAATAACACGCAGAGAAAAAATAGAGTTGTAGAGCAACATATTATGATTGAAACATATGGTTGAAATAGATATGATTATAAATAATAATTGTCATAATTTCATTTTATCATATTATTCCATCTTATCATTTTATCATATTATTATCCCATCTTATAATGTTGTTAACCAATCTTATCATATTATGATTTATATGTTATCATATTATTCCATCTTATCAAATATTAAAATGAAACGCATTAAATCAAAATTACTATTTTATAAATTGTTTATTGAGTCCATTACATTTGTTTCAAAATAATAGATAAAAGTGTTTATTAATCATTAAAAAAATTACATATTACTTGTTCATTAACTAATTTTATTTATTTGTACCACCATATGTTGTAAAAGATAATACAAGAATCACACCAAATATAACGAAACCTTGTTTGCTCATATTAATTCACGTGTAAACTAAATGGGAATTATAATGAAGGTGAATAACGTTTGTTACAAACAAAATATATTAAAAAACAAACAAATTATGAATTTTTCAACCATATTTGTAAAAAACATATTTATTGGTAACATTTTATTGTTATGAGAATAATAATATTATTATGGTTTGAAAACAAAATATGGTTTAAGAACAAGGAAAAAGATTGATAATATTTAATGATTGTAGAAATAATGATATTTTATAAATTAATAAAATTTTTGTTTCTGGTAAAATATTCAAAAACATAACATTTTTGTTGTGAACTATATAAAAATTTTGAATGAATGTAAACATTGAATGATAAAACTGTAACAAAAGCATTATTATCACGAACACAGTATTATTAAAATAATGAAAATTAACATTATATTGTTGTAGTGTCAATTATTTTTTCTCTGCCTGTAATAACCCAAAATGTTTGGTAAAGTCGTTCATTGACAGTTACCAGGAGTATGTGTAGTAGAGTATTGTTAGAAAGTGTGAATATCTTTTTATACGTATGCGTGTGTATGAAAGTTATTATGTGACATGTGTTGCCAGATTTAATTATGACAACAAGCAAAAAAACTTTTAAGTTGTAATAAAACTTCTTTCTAGGAAAAAAGTTTAAACTATAAAGAAATTTTCATATTGTAAAAATTGTTTTACAAGTAGTCTGTGTGTGTGTTTTTTCTTATGTTAAAAACTTTTAATATTTACTAAATAAAGTTTTAAATAATCTTGATTAGTTTTTACAACAAGAAGGAAATAAGTTGTCAGAATATATAGGTTATTTGAAAGTATTTAATATTGCAGCATTTAAATCGATAATTAAGTACCCAGTAATAAATATTTGAAAATTAAACTTTTGAAACATTAATAGATAATTTAGAATAAAATTAGATTGAAGTTATGTTTAATTGTTAAGAATATTATTACACCCATAGAAATATTGATTACATATGTGTATAAAATGATGCCATTCAGTATCAATATTTTATCAAATATGTATGTGTTCAAATTGTACAATGCGTTTTGAAATTATCAGCGAAGAATTAATACCATGGTGGTATCAACTTGACACCATATCCACCAGTATCAAACTATTAAATAACATTATGTAATCAATTCCCTGTGTTTAAAAGTTAAATGTGACTATAATCATTCACGATTTTGCAGAGTAATTTTTCACAATTAGTTTTCAAATATTGCAACAATGTATATTCCAATTTTAATCTACCTCTTCGACCCCTTTTTGATAAGCAAGCATATTTTCTAAAATTTAATTTAGCTTTTAATTCTTTAAATAGAGAGCCAAAGCAATGTATTACAATATTTATTTTATTGAAAATGTTGAAAAAATAAATCAAATACATATTTTAAATGGAATTGAAATAAGTTATTAAAAAGAAAAGTTTTGTTTATTATTTAAACATTACCTTAGAAATATAAATAACCGATCAATCAATCAAATATTTTAAAGTTAATTAATAATATTTCAAAAGTCAAAAGTAATTATAAGGTTAATAAGAAAATTGAATACAAATTACTTTCTGATAAAAACTTCGTGAAAATAATCATAAGTTGAAAGACAGCAGAGTAATTCGTGCCAAAATATAATGCAGTACGAATATCATTATTTATTACAAACTTTTTGACGTTTTCTTTTCTGTTTAAAATGCTGCCTTTATCTGTCCTTTGTTACAGTGATTTTTGTTATTTTCAGCAGATTAAATTTCTCAGTATTAAAAAATCGATGTGCCAAATTTCTTTTTTCAAAAATTATCCGCTCTTGAGATATCCTCAGGAAAAAATTAACTGAAGTTAGGATGGACACCTATTTTTATAGTTTTGGGCCCATTACATTTTTGTTTAAGAACCGATTTTGACTATTTTCAATACCAAACAAAACAGACAGAAATATCTGAGCAATTTGAAAATTTGTTGTTTTCGGAATATCTCAAAATATAGGAGGGTTTTTCGAAATTTGTAAAAACTGTTATGTGATTTCTTCAAAAAGATCTGCAACCCATGTTAGCTCATTTTTCTAGAAAAAATAAGATGTATGAAAGTGGGTAGTGAGCTAGTCTGTCAGCCTGAGGGTTGTGGGTTCAAATTTTTGTCAGAGACCTTGTTCTGTTTCACTACAACTGACTTAACGTCTCCGTTACCCTGCTCAGTTAATTAAGTTAAAATATAATTTGTAATAAAATAAAAGAAATATGAAAAGTGTCATTTTTCAGGTTTTTATTATGTATCCCCCTAATGTTGATGGCAAAGTTAAAGTGTGAAATTATAATTAAAGGCATGTTATTGCTGTAGCCGCTAGTGTTTTTGTTATTATTGTTTTTTTAATGTTTATACTGTTTATGTATGCATGCCTCGATAGTCTTCATCATTGGTGGCTGGCTGGTTGCATTTCATTGCACACATATAATTCCTGCAACAAATACATACTATTTTGTATATTTAGATGATCGACATAATAGCAGCACTGGCAACAATATGAAACATTCAGTCGTCATTCAAATGATTATTTATGTGCGTGAGCTTTGTATAAATATAAAATATGCATGTACAATTTACTATACATATATATTATAAGTATATTTATTAGGATGGTAAAGAAAGATTTTTTTTCGAAAAGAAATCCAATCATACGATATCTTATGTCTATCGACTTTCTAACATTACTTTAGTTTGGATCGAATATTTTTGGAAATAAATTTTTAACTCTAAATCGGCTGGTTGGGGGCTCAAAACATGATGCCTCTAACATGGAAAGTTTTTAACCGCTTGCCAAATTTTTGTTTCTTATCTACGGTAAAAATGCATGTACTATTTATGTTTTATAGTTTTCGAGTTATTTTATTTTGAAATTTAAATTAACTCAATTTTGCAAGATCTTGCTTAAGTTTTTTCATATACAGCCATATACATCATCGAGAGCTTTAAGAAGATATAAAAATCTTTAAAATCGGATAAGAAACAAAAATTTGCCAAGCTTTTAAAAATTATCTATATCAGAGGTACCTTACTTTCGAACTCCCCTTCCAAACTTACAATTGTACATTCCTCTGCTCGATTAGAAGATACAGATTAATTTTCAAAAATATTCGATTTTGCCACTGTGCAATGTGTACAAGGAGAGAACCTGATTGGCTTGTTCTCAGGTGAGAGGACACATATCCTTCAATTGACTCAGAATCCCTTTCCATTGGTTTACTTTAATTGGTAGTTTATACAAGTGGTTAATCCTGTATTGGAATCACACAGAGAAATAACATGGTTACGGCATTGTCATTACAACAATATTATTTTCTCATTGTTGATTGTCATTAATTTTAATAACACTATGTTCATGATAACAATATTTTTGTTTGAGTTTTATCAGTATAGTTGAATACAAAAATATTATGTTTTAAATATTTTTACCAGAAACAAAATTTTTTTAATATGAAAAATATCATTGTTTCTAAAACCATTAAATATTATCTATCTTTTTTCTTGTTCTTAGATCATATATTGTTTTTAAACCATATTAATATTATTATTATTATTCCCATAACAATAAAATATTACAAATAAATATAATACGTATGCTTTTTACAAATATGGTGGAAAAATTTATAACTTGTTTATTTTTAAATATATTTTATTTTTAATGTTTAATAAATATAAATAGGCAAGATTTGATTATATTCGGGGTGATTGAAACAATTTGAGATATTTTTTAACTTCTATAAAATAGTTTTGTTAACAAAAAAATATCCTGGTAATATCTTCCACAACATATAATTTATGAAAATTAATTAACGAATAATGATTTATTATTATAAAATTAATATGAAATATGTTATGAGTAATTTTGAACATGTTTTAATTTGTTATGGTAAATAATACGACAAAATTTGATTATGATGCAGGCGGGGATCCAACTCAAACGAAAACAGAATCATTTTCTTAATTATGTCCTTAAATTTTATACTTTAGCACAGTTTTTTCATAAAATATCTTCATTTTGAGGAGGAATATTTCCTTCTTTCCCTCCTCGTGGATCCGGTCCTAGCATAATGTGATAAAATCGAATCATAGCGTTATAAAATATTTAAATGCAAAAACTCAGATCATAATATGAAAATGTTCATGTTTATTGTTATTATTATTTATGATCATACAAATTTTTAAAGCATCCATATAATCCAATCATAATATATTGTTCTTTGATTATGTTTACTACAACCATATTTTTTTCCTGCGTGAATGGATGGTTGCAAATTTAGTCTTCTCCTTGATAATATTTTTATAATAATTCTTCTTTGTATATTCATATTTAAGAACAATAAGTTGAAATTTAATTTTTAAAATCCAATGAAAATAATGTCAAATTTACTTTAAAAATGTCTAACAAACAAATACTCAATAACTATGTTCGTGTTACTAATAACTTTTTAATAACCCATGTTTTACTTTATAATTTATAAACTATTTATAGTCTATAATTGTGGTATAACTTATTGCTTAGATTTTTTATAAGTAAATATTTAATTATGGGAAAAAGAACATACATTGTTGTTGCAATGTATTAAAGGCACAGTGGGCAAAGTAATTAAACAGCTGAAATGTTTTTTTAATCACAACTTCACAATTTAACAAAGAAAAAAATATTCAAATTCGTAAATATTTTATAAAAAAAGATAAAATAAAACAATAAAAGATACAATAAAATAATAAAACAATATTCAGATTTTAAAATATTTTAAAACAAATTTTATTTTTGGATCAATAAAATATTTAATAAAAATTATTTTTTGAAAGCTATTACTATAAATTAACTAAAATAAATAGTTCAAAATAATGCAATAAAGTAGATACATATAATAATTTTGTGTTAAAAGTATAAATCAGTTCTAGAAAGGCAGATGTTAATGACAAATAATATATGTGTTATAATGTGAATGAAAAATAATATTTTTATATATACACAGAGAAAAAGAAGCAGTATGAAATTTTAATTCTTCGACACTTCCTGGACTTTCTGCGAATGAACAAATTAATCTAAAGGAGAGAAACCAAGACTTTGTTAAAGTTAAAAAGAAGTACAAATTAATCATTACTTACCATTTATAGTTTGGGTATATTTTTAAATAAAATTAAATAGAAAAGTTACTATACAACTGTTCATACGGACAAACTTTATTAAATCGACCTACTGTTCGTGTTAGGGGATCTACGATATGATTCCGTCCATTAATCCGTAAATAGAGCCATCAGCTTGAAAATACCTTTCTGGTTATATTTCCATGGCGAGTGAAATGGAAATCCCACACACACATACACACATACCTCTTATACGATATATTTCTACATATTTAAAGATGTAAAACAGTAAGTGTCAAATTTCGTACACAAACAAATAAACTTACACCTCATTTTTATAATATATATAAAGATATAATGACTATATGGCCCTGTTTAAATCATTTATGCGCGATTCAAAACTCAGTGATTCTGATTCGGAAAGTACACTTTAGGGTTGTGTATGACATAAAAAGGGTTCATAAATTTTGGTGGTTCATGTAGATATATAACTGGTTCATATATATATAGTTCATAAATGCAGTTAGCAGACGTATGGTGTTATTTGAAGTCATAAAACACAACATTACTTACATGTTTTATAAATGTTTTGTTATTTCCACTTCGCAGTTTTTCCACATGTTTCAATATTGAGAAATTTTAATCATTATACTTCGAAAATTTGCGCTAAATTCAATACATCTTACCTCTAGAAGTCTTCAAACGCGAGACTTCACATTTCTTGTGCTTAAAAAATTTCTTGTAATTTATTTTTTAATATTTTTTGAAACTTTCAAAATAAAAAATTGTTTTGTTTTTCATATAGTTTTTGAAATTGTTTATAACCAATAAAACAACATATTAAAATCAAATAATTATTTTCATCAAATTTTATTTCAATTTAAAAAATATTTGTGTAAGAATTTAAACTTATATAAAATTTTTTAAACAAAGTGTATCAAATTTTGAATAGTTCAAATTTTCCTAAATATTCAGTTAGAAGGGTAGGTTGCTGCACAAACATCTCTTGGTTCCCTAAATTTTAAGTTAAGTATTATTTAGAAAGTAGGAGAACGTAGCTTTGTAATTACATATCATGAATTCTATGGAGTAAGACGGACGTTTTTATTTTTCTAAATTTAGAAAAACTCGCGATTTTTGTTTATTGAAAATTTTCAAAAATATACGAAATAAATATTCACAACTTTTTCAATTGCAATCTGATTTCACTGAAATAAAACCCGTTGTAAAGGCGATTACGTTCTCTTTAAACCTCATAATTAAAAAATAATATATATTTTTTATAAAAGTGTATTTATAATATAAGTGCATTTTTCAAATTTTTCTCTCCCTACGATTTTTATTTTTTTTATTTCATCTCAAAAAGTGATTTATTATTTAAACAATGCAATTTAAATTTTTTTCTGACGGAAATATTTACTATTTTTTAATAATTTTTAGAAAAAAAAAACACTTTTTTCCATAATAAATGAGTTTTTGTATGGGAAAATTGTTTGTGTTTTTTTTTTTGGAAAAAAAAAAATATATATTAAAAAAATAATGCAGTTTCTCGTTAGAAAAAACATTAATTGAATTGTTTAGCTAATATAAGAAAATAAAAAACCGAAGGGGTAGAAAGATTTCAAAAATGCAAACAAAAAATGCATTTGCATTGTACATGCATTTTTTCAAAAATGATTTGTTTTTCTAATTGTGTTATTACGCCTTTCTAATGATTTTTAAATAAATGAAATTGGACTTTAACTGCAAAATAATAAAATTACAAACATAGTGAATTATTTTTCTTTTTACGAAATTAAAAATGTGAATAAAATCGCGAATTTGTTGAAATTAAAAAAAAATTAAAATATATATAATTAAAATATATATAGTGGTTTTACAAATTATGTAATTGCCAAATATGATCCAAATCTGAAGAGCTATGGTATTACTCATATATGATGTCTTATGGAATTCATAATACTCGTATATTAAAATGTTTTATATATTTCAAATAAATGACTTATTTAACATTTTTAAATTTATTTTCTTTTTCAAAGTTTTAACTTTGATATAAATATTTAAGGATTATTTTCTTTAAGATTAAACATATTTATATATCAAGTTTTAAATGTAATTTTATTTAGAATAAATAGCTTGAAAACTCAAAATGAACAAGTTTACATTCATAAATTGCTTTGTTGTCTCTGTTTTGCGGTTCGAAAGCAGAGTGTGTGGACTTTAATTAGACACTAGCAGAATGGAATATATGTATTTTCTGTGCCGCTACATAATTCATTACCATTCTTGGTGGCTTATCCGTTTGAGTTTCGTTGAAACCTAAACACAAAAAGTTATTAAACATTTTCTAAAGTTCATCAATAAATTGTTCGTGGGTTTTAAAACAAAGTATTATGATTTATTCAGAACATACTTTCTGGGTCAAAAATGATAAAGTTATTCCAGATAAAATCGAATAAGTTCTACTATTCTTGTATAAACTGAAAAAAACTAAAAAAAAATTATAATAAATTGTTGTTGAACTGGACAAATTTTATTTTTTTTAATCTTTAAACATTTTTTAATATTTAACTAGAACATAAGCAAATATATACGCTTGGAAAGCTTGATTCTTCTACTTTTCAAAAAAGTTTAAAAGGAAAAAAAAAATCATATTTATATATAAATACAGTAACCTATCCAAAACAGTTTTTTGAGCATAACTCAATATTTTCAGGGTGTATTGGAAATTTTTAAAACTGACTTCTGATATCCTTAGGAAGGCCCTTAACGTATGCTTATCATTTCTCAATTCATTTTTGACTGTAGCGTAGTGTTATCGATTTTGTTCTATATATCTATAAATTATTTCAACTTAAAACCCTTGAAATAAAATTATTCGAAACTGTGAACACCCCTACTATACATAAGTACATCATACTGACAAAAAGCAAAAAAATACAGCAACAATAAAACCAAATCAAAAAAAATTATTTAAGTTTCTGCAGTGCACCATTTCTTAATACACAAGTATTACTGAGATTTTCTTTTATTTTTATTTTTTTTATATTTTTTTTTTTAACTTTTAATTTTTTTTAAATATATATATATATATTTGTTTGTATATTTTTTTTTCATCTTGGTAACATTGAGATTTTCGTTTTGAAGAAACCCATATGAAACAACATGATTTTTGCTGAAAATTAATATTTATTTATTTGTACTCGAATAAATTTAAAACATATTTTGCTTAAGTGAGTAAAATAGTATTAAGAAGTGTTTTATTTATTACAAATTCTGTGCGATGAATTCATATTATGCCCGCAATATTGCATGAGGAAAAATTAAAGTAAAATATATTTACGTTAAAATGTCGCTATTTAAATTTTGTTTAGTTTTTCAAAATATCAACGGTTATTGAGAATTCAGTAGAGGTTAGTTATGCAAATTTTTGTTTTATATTTAAGTATGTACGTAATTCTATCGATACATTTTGTTGGAAATAAAAAAATTTCGTTCAAGGAACCAAAAAATTGAAAATCTTTTATTACAACACCCTCTTAATCATTAGGTCATATAACAAAATTTTAATTGCTTTTAAATAAAAAAAATCTACGTATGATTTTATTTTCTAAACATTTGAAACAAGCAAAAATTTTACACAATTATTACAAACATGTGTAAAAATAAAATCAAATCATATAAGTAAATATAAACAAATTATTAATTTAATTTTTAGCAATTTATGGAAAAAAATATTCCAATACAATATCTTTCTTGTCTCACTAGTATTCATTGGTTTCTGGCAAAGTTGGAAACCGAAACGAATAAAGGTATCGGCAACGGTATCGTTATTCAATTTATTTTTTTTCGATAACGGTATCGGTAACGGTATTTTAAATTATATCGGTATCGGTATACCGTTACCGAAACTAAAATACCGGTATATATCGTTATTATTAAAGATATAGCAAAAACATTAAAAAGTTATATCTTTTATTTGTTTTATTTAATTAAATTTCATTAAATAAAACTCTGAATTGCATATTTTTATATTTTATAACACTTTAAAACATGAACATTCTTTGCATTTTGGTTTTTGTGGCGATTCAAAGTTCACTTTTTTTTAATTTTTTAAATACATGAAATTTAACACTCTTTCACGAATCATCATCCGATCAATAACTTCGTATAGAAAGCTAAAGTTTCCGAATTCAGCTCCTCGAGTTTTATGAAGTTTTATGGTTTATCAATACTTTGAGTTTTATATCGTACTCCACCCGTTAATTCAGTGTAAAATTAAGATTGAAATCGAATGAATGTGACAAATGTAACGCGCTACTGACTTAGCCAATGCTAGAATAAGACTCAAAATTCTCGAATGCCAAATAACAAAAACCCGCCTGGCTGTATTTAAGATATAGTTACAAGGACGCGAGAGTTGTTCCAAAAGTCCGAGTTACTTTAAGACTCGTATGAGGAGCATATCAGAATTGCACTATAAAAAATGTGTGGACAGTATTATTTTAAAAAATAAATTTAAATTTATAAACGAGGGATAAGAATGGGCAGCTCGTGGAGAATTTTTTGTTAACATTTTTGAGATCCCACGTCCAGGGTAATGTTACAGAAAATTAACATCCACATTTAAAGGGTATATAAATGTTGCTTGGATTTTATTAAAGAAGGCTGTAACTGAAAAATCGTTATAGTTTTTAAGCCTTATATAAGTAGTTGAAATTTATGCATAAACGTTGTTAAAAAATCAACATTAAAGGTTTTTAACTCATAAAATAGTTTTTATTTCTCTATACACTTGCTGTGTTCGATTAACTTTTGGGAAAGTTGGGTCAAATTTACTCTCTCAAATCGTAAAAAGTTCTCAAAAGCTGGGAAAAAATAAATAAATAAATTGTGGCCCAAAAACATTTCAGAATGAGGTTTTTCTGTTTTGAGCGAGTTTGGGTGATTTGGGGTAACTTCGCAAGTTTGTCGAACACGCTTACTATATCTAGCACAACAGATATGAATTATGCAAAAATATTTGCGATACAATTTTCTCTACCACTTTGTTGACTTGTGTTAGGAATTTTTAAAAATCTTTTAAAAAAAGAAAAACCTAACATCTTTTGGGCGAAATATATACTACGTGCTTTATTTACTGACGATAAATTATTAGTTTTTAATATTTTTCAGGTATTAAGCTGATCAGTATGGATCGTTTTAGGAAATCTATTGGAACAAAGATACAAACAATAAAAGGACTTTAAAAGCAAGATTCCATAAATATTACATTAAATAACCTCTTATTATTGAAAATAAACTAAAAGAAACTAAAATAACGGTATATAGCGGTATTGAGGGAAACTTTATTTAATCGGTACCGGATATTTATAACGGTATCGGTTTCCCACCTTGGTTTATGGAGTGTTGTATGTTTTTGTATACACGATTCAATGAATATGCAGCAGTAAATAATTGTATTTTGAATACGTTTGAATATAAATTTACAAGATCTATAAAAAAAATAATAAATCGAAAATAATCAAAATTGTTCTAATGTTTATGCATGTTTAATACAAAACACACAATAACAAAAACAATGTGAAAAAAATAAATATATTTTAAATAATTATTGAATTTACCGAATTTGTTATCTCTCATCTTTAATATCAGACTTAATACAGTCAATATGAACAAAAATACAGTGGAGGGTAAAAGTGATATTAATTTTCTTATAGTTGTAAATAGTAAACATTTTCCAGAGATTTGTCATAAAGTCTTTTAAGGAAAAATATACCAAATGACGGACGGACCTTCCAAAAAAGAAGTGAGATTGAAAAATATATATATTTTAAAATTTTAGCAAAAAAAAAAAAAAAAGGATTAAGAAAAGCCTATTTATATAATTTGTTCATATCTTTTACATACTTAAAAAATTGAAGGAGTTTAACTCAAAAATTTGTCAATTTAAGTATTTATATATATTTTTTAACAAATCTGAGATCTAAATGAGTTTTGGAACTCAAAAATGCTATTATCTTGTTGATACACTGCATTAAAAAAATAAATTTTAATATCGCTTTTAAGCACTTAAAAAATATGATTCTGAAAATTTTACAATTTTCATAAAATATGCTCACGTCGAAAACCTGTTTAATGATAAATCGCAATATATAAATGTGGTAATTGAAACTATTTATTAAATTTGAAAAAATCTTACGTAATTCTTTTTTCTATATCTATAAGATTAAAGACTTACCTTTTTCGACTATTGCTAGATATAAGGCGCTAATCTTAATTAATTTAAAATTTCATTATTAGTCATCTCTGATGTCTTGGCTTTTCAAATAAGTAAAACTAAATATAATTTTACTAATAAAACTTTAAGCAAAAAAATTTAAAAATGTATGCTTCATTTCTGAATTAAAATCATCCAAAAATTTTTTCAATATATTATTTTGATATGTTTGTGCTATCTCAACCTATTTAAAAGTTTTTTGCTACGCTATTACCAAATTTTATGAAAGCAAAGAAAATTTGTTTTTAAGCTTGAGGTGCACAATTTTGACACCCTGTAGCTCATCTTGCAATATGACAGGCTAATTATAAGAGCTCTTGGGTGCCCCGATGGCCTAGTTGCTAGTGAGCTAGTCTAGTGTGAGTCTGGGGGTTGTGGGTTCGATTCCCCCCAGAGACTCTGGTCTGTTTCACTACAACGAGCTAAGGTCTTTTATTTAAAAAGTTAAAAATTAACAATTAAAGTTTAGTTTTCTATAGAAAAGTTATAGATCTTTTATTTTCTAAAGAAAACTTATCGATAAATTTAGTTTTTTTATAGAAAAAATATCCACTTTTATTTTCTATAAAAAAAAAAACATATCGATATTTTAATAGAAAAGTTAATGATAAATTTTATTTTATATAGAAATTGTATCAATAGAATTTGTTTTTTTTTTAAATTATGGATAAATTTAGTTTTCTATAGAAGTTTATTTTTTCTATAGAAAGTTATCAGTATTCCATAAAAAATTATTGACAGAATGTGTTTTTTCTAAAACAAAGTTATTGATAACTTTCGTTTTATAAAGAAAAGTTATACACAACTTTTTTTTTGATAAACTGTTTCCAAGACGATTTAAAGACATACAATGCGATAGAACCTGAACGCAAGGTTCTAGGAATAAAGAATTTAACACAAATATTTATTTGTTATCACCAGGACAATCAAAAATATGATATGAAATAAGTTTTAAAATATTTTAAAATACTCCTAAAATCGGAAAATATGCTTTTAAAAATATACTCTTACAGAATTATTTTTTGCATCAAAATTTTAAATTGTCTACTACTATTGCTATTTTTTTGCGCTTAAAAACTTTTAAAGCTAATACATTGTATTTGGAACTTACAAAATTTCCATCAATTTTTAAGACGAAAATTGTTAGGGAATCGGATTTAAAAAACGCATGTGACTGTAAAAAACAAAATTTAACTACAACTATGTACAAATATGTGGAACATATGCAGTGTAAAATATGCAAAATTAAGCTCTTAAGTACAAAATATGTAAACATATGCCATTTAAATTACTAAAATATGCTTTGACATAAGGATTTTCTATGAAAATATGACAAAATATGCTGTTAGGACCAACATATGCAAAATATGCTGTAGCAAATCGATGCCAAAATTCTTAAAATTGTCTGAAACGTATAAATAAAAAACAGTTTAGTTCATTTGAAGCCAAAGAAAAAAAATATAATTTTGCATATTTTTATTTGCCCCGGTTGTCACATAAGTTTGGTATTGAAAGTTTGCCGGCCAACAAATTTTTTTAATTTGTTAAAAAAAAAAATTAATAACTTTTGTTTTTATGGCAAATTTAACGATCATTTTTATTTTCTATAATATAATAATATATAAGTTTTGTTTTCTAAAAAATATATCGATACATTTTGCTTTATATATACATATATATATATATATATATATATATATATATAAATTTTATGAATATCTTCCATTTTTTATATAAAAGTTACA
Source organism: Protocalliphora azurea (assembly GCA_932274085.1). Lineage (NCBI taxonomy): Eukaryota > Metazoa > Arthropoda > Insecta > Diptera > Calliphoridae > Protocalliphora > Protocalliphora azurea. The sequence goes on from OW026520.1 coordinate 92,558,879, forward strand.
ATGTTTCCAAGATAATGGAACATGAATATATGGTCCTAGGAATAAAGAATCTGACACAAATAGTTATTTATTCAAATAAGTTTGGTAATGAAAATGGAAAAAGTATGTTTTAGCTACCAAATCATTTTACATACAAACTTTTATATGAGTAAGTGTTAAATAATTAAATTATACATATTTCCTAACATTTTTGCTCTTTACTATATCCTCAGACAATTCCCATACATTTCAGAATGAGTAATTATTATTTTGCCAAGGCACGCCATACTCGCGTTTTGTGTATGGAAATAATCTTGTAGTTTGTTTTAATTTTTTTGTTCAATTCTGTTTTTTTTTTTTTTTTTTTTTTTGGGGTTGAAATAAATTTGTGAAAATTGGCAATGGTTCATGACACCAGAAATACACATTATTCGATTGTTTAAAACAACCGCAGAAAAAAAATTAAAGATACGTAACACATAAATGAACAAACAATTGTAAATAATTTAAACAAAAAATGTGCTGAAATTGAAAACCAGTGGACAACTATGCACTTATCAAAAAGTAAGTTACAATTCATTTCTTTACAACAGCAAAAGTTGCAAAAAGTTTTCCATATTAAACAAACAAAAGTTTTGAAACCCTTCCTGCATATTTTTTACTTTTTGTTTGTTTTTAAGAGTAAAATACTTATAAAGAAAATAAAACAGAACCAAACCGAATCATTATGAACCGTATAAAAGAAAAGTGTGAAATAAGTAATTTTGCCCGGAAATATGGAAAATATTTTTCTACTTATCTATCTAAATAATATTTCTCCCACAAAACAATTGTTTAGTTCCTTTTAAAATTAACAATTAAGAACGTGTTAAATATACATTTTTTATTATTTGTTGCCTTCTTCTAATTTATTAGATTTTATGAGTTTTTTTTTTTGTGTATTTTTTATATTTTTATTAATGTTTGTTTTGTAAACATTGAAAACATTTTTAGAGTAATACAAATGGTTACCGTAAACAATTATTCTGTCCATCATAAAATATAATCGTATTTTATGATTCATAATCTCGACCAATACAAACCAACATCATCTGTAAGCAGCAAGTGGAATATTTAAAGTTTAAAGAACTTTAAAAGTATACAATCATTCGTGGAAATGGAAGAATTTGCTTTTATTTAGTCGCAATAACTTAGTAAATATTTACATGATAAAATAAACAATATTTTAAAAGTGAAAAAGCATACATCATGATTGATGGAAATTAATATTAATTGCGTTTCATTTGTGTATATTTAGCATTAAATGTTGAAGACAAGTGCACAAACATTTTCTACAAATGTGCCAAAGCTATATATTTACATACAAGTTTGTGGTAATTTTTGGATTTTTTTCAATATTCATCTAGGAATCTGTAAAAAATAACGATCATTCCAGGAAGGAAGGAAGGAATACGTGAAAAAGAAGTATTTTTTTTTTTATTGGTGATCTTTCCATTTGTATTTCAAACTATTTGGAGCTCTTTATAAATTTTGCATTTTAATTTAAAGAGAAATTGCAAAAGCTCCAACAAAAATATGCTAAGAGAGGGGGAAGTAGTAGACATAAGTAAGGAAGGACTTTTGCAATGATTTTATTCCAGATACCAACATTACGGCTAAAGAAATAATTTTTTCTGCAATAAGTTGTGCGATCCAATGACCACTCGACAGTAAATGTATGTACTATTTAAAAAAAACATATATTGTAAAAAAAATAAACATATATCGGGAACAAGTTCATCATTTCATTAGAAATTATTCGATTGTAATAATGATAGAGAAGTGAAAACATAAAAGAGTTGGATGTGCTCGTGTAACAGATTAACTTAATTGTTTTTTTTTTTTTTTCCTGTAAGCAGTCGAGAAATCCCAAAATAACCTTTGAGGCATAACCACACATAAGACTTGTATTCGACTTCAGGTCTGATAAAGTCATCGATGACTTTTGTTTTTTTTTTTTTAATTTATCGATAGAATTTGTTTTCTAAAGAAAAGTCATAGATAATTTCAGCTTTCTATAGATAATTTATTGTTATTTTTGTTTTTATTACTGTAAGAAAACTTCGATAACACTTATTTTCTAAAGAAAAGTTATCGATATCATTTGTTTTCTAAAGAAAAGTTATCAATAACATTTGTTTTTTTTTTTTAGGAAAGTTTTCGAAAGCTTTTTTTTGAATGGAAAAGTTAAGAAAATTTATAGGTATTAAAAATGCTTCTTTAGACCCTTAAAAATGTATTTATTCCAACGAAATCACATTGTATTCTCATTCTAAGAAAATCAAGTGCTTCATGCAGAGAAAATATATAGTCATAGTGACCGTAATCTAAGAACAACATATTATATTGGAACATATGATCACAGCGAAAAATAAAAATGATTATAAGTAATAATTATTATGATTCCAGTTTGTCATATTGTGTCCGATTTTATGGTTTGTGTTTTCATATTAGTTTTACATATAACTGAACAATCTTTTTTACATATAATTGAACAATCTTATTGCACCATTATCCCATTCTACACATTATTATTCGATTTTATCATATTATCCCATGTTATCATATAGTTTTATCCAATATTATCATATTACCATATATTAATATAAAACGTATTAATAAAAATTTATTATTTTAAAAAATTGTTTATTAAAAATAATAGAGAGTAGTGTTCATTAGCCAAACATATATATAACATAAATATATGTATATATGTATATATGTATATATATATATATATAAATATACATATATATATGTATATGTATATATATATATATATATATATATATATATATATGTTCATTGGAATTCTCATTTAGTTTATATGTGAATAAATTTAAATAGGCAAAGTTTGGTTATACTTCATTTGCCAAACACACACATATAAATATATACATACATATATATATATATATATATATATAGATATAGATATAGATATAGATATAGATATAGATATAGATATAGATATAGATATAGATATAGATATAGATATAGATATAGATATAGATATAGATATAGATATAGATATAGATATAGATATAGATATAGATATAGATATAGATATAGATATAGATATAGATATAGATATAGATATAGATATAGATATAGATATAGATATAGATATAGATATAGATATAGATATAGATATAGATATAGATATAGATATAGATATAGATATAGATATAGATATAGATATAGATATAGATATAGATATAGATATAGATATAGATATAGATATAGATATAGATATAGATATAGATATAGATATAGATATAGATATAGATATAGATATAGATATAGATATAGATATAGATATAGATATAGATATAGATATAGATATAGATATAGATATAGATATAGATATAGATATAGATATAGATATAGATATAGATATAGATATAGATATAGATATAGATATAGATATAGATATAGATATAGATATAGATATAGATATAGATATAGATATAGATATAGATATAGATATAGATATAGATATAGATATAGATATAGATATAGATATAGATATAGATATAGATATAGATATAGATATAGATATAGATATAGATATAGATATAGATATAGATATAGATATAGATATAGATATAGATATAGATATAGATATAGATATAGATATAGATATAGATATAGATATAGATATAGATATAGATATAGATATAGATATATATATACATATGTATATGTATGTATATATGTTTGGCTAATGAAGTATAACCAAACTTTGCCTATTTATATTTATTTACTAAATGAGAATTACAATGAACAAGCGACCATTAAAAAGAAATTTAAAAACAAACAAATATTAAATTTTTCCACTAAGTTTGTGAAAAAGATTACATTTATTAGATACATTTTATTGCCATAGGAATAATATTAATATGGTGTTTAAAAACAGAATATGATTTATTAAGAACAAGAAAAGAGACTGTAAATATTTAATGGTTGTAGAAGTAGTAATATTTTTCATATTAATAACATTTTGTTTCTGGAAAAATATTTAAAAACATAATTTTTATAATATTAAAATTTTTATTGAGTGTGAATATTAAGTGACAAAATTTAAACAAAAACATTGTTATCATGAAGGCAGAATTATTAAAATTCAAGGAAGTTAACAATGAGAACATAATATTGTTGTAGTGATAATACTTTTTCTCTGCGTGTTCTTATTTCTTACAAATTCGGTTCAACTTTTGTAACTGAGTAGTTGGGAACCAATGTTTATGCGACTTAGGGCGCTGAATTTAAATATTGTATTCATTTTTTAAGTTTGATTCAAGTTTCCAATTTCTCGCATGTTAGTATTAATGCTCTGCCATACAGAATTTGGCGTCGCAAAGATGCTAATATTGCAAAAGATGGATTTTGTTTCAGGTCATGTAAAGGAATAGAAACAGTATAAAAATTCAATTTCAAGTGTTCTTATTATTTTTTCGAATTTTATATACATTAAATATACATAAACATACATTATATAAAATATAATAAAATGGACTAATAATATGAAGAATGGGATAATGATGTAGTAAGATTAATTTTATTATATGTAAAACTATAATCATAACATGAAAAAACCAACCATAAAATCGGATGCAATATAACAAAAAGGAATTATATTAATTATTATTTATAATACTCGAAAAATTAGTAAACTGATAGCAAATGCTCGGATGTGAGTATTTTTATTACGCACAACATAGCAAAAATCCTTTAATTTCAAGTAAATAACAGTGAGCTTCATGTAAAGCTACCACAGTATTGGAGTTTGAGTGTCTCTTAAACTTAATTTTCCTCATTCCCACTCCGACTTTTCTCTTTAAACTTTAGTGGTATAATTTACGAGGATAAAGAAAATATACACCAAGATTTGGCAAAAATCTTAAAAATAATATCAAGAATTTTGGAACAAGGACATAAAGAGTTACAATCTAAAGTTTAAAGCAGATCCCAAGCAAGATAAACAACTCAGTTCGATTGTTCTTCATTTCCGATTCTTTACTTTTTATATTTTTTATGTATGTAAATATAGTAAAAATTATTATTTTATCAATATCTCTTAAACTAGAACCAATTTTGAAATCACTTTTCATTTCTCGGGTCCAAAATCATCACGAGTTTATTATAAAAATACAAAAATTTGCATGTGTATAATCCAAAAGGTAAAAAATCATATGTAAAGCCCGGCCAACCAGGAAAATAGATATCAAAGCCGATTATCCATGGTACCAAGGTAATTCTCTGTATTAGATAGGATCAGAAGGGTGTCTTTTATAATGATCACGGTAGACCTGTACCGAACACAACTGATCAGTTTGAATAGAACATTGAACGAATATACGACCAGAAAGGGGTCCATAATTTTTCATTTTGAAAATGCTCACCCTCATGTTGTGCGGCCAACATTAGTTCTGCCTCTCCCGCCCTATAGCTCAAAGCATGTTGCTTCTGATTACCATTTATTTCGTTGAATTCAGAATATCCTAACTGTAATATGCTTCACTTCAGGACCAAGTTATTAAAATTTAGCTTGATTTTTTCTGGCCGCAAAAGATGAGAAGTGGTACATTGTACCTTTATCTTGAAATAAACATTAATTTTTCAATGAAAAATACATATACTCAAAACTTTTTCCTGTTTTGTAACTAGTGTAATTTATATACGGGTAAACTTACAAAAATTCTAAAATCGGTGAAACCGAGTTAAGGTTACAATTATTTCGAACATGGTTTTGTTTTTGGTAAAATCAATCAAACTACAAAGTTTTGTGATCCACGGTCTTTATCGTTATTATCTACAGTTCTTCAAAGTTAAAACATTAGAAAAACATGATTGAAACGAACAAGAATTTTATTAATATTTTTGATTTTTTTCCCACAAGTTCAAATTTTTGGTGTTATAGTTGTATAAGAGAACTGCTCTTCGGACATAGAGAAACAATATTACTTTGTATGTTATAGCACCATCACTATTCGGTCAAAGGTTATACGATGGTAAACATTGAAATCAAAATTTTACCTAATTTAATATTTTTCTACCTTTTGGTCACTGTATGTGCGCCCCTCCATTAAGATGCAATTTAATGCCATATATTTATAAAAAAGGTAATTCTGCTCCGTTTGTGACTAGAGTTTTTCACGAGAAATCCCGGGAATTCCGCAAAATATTGAATCCTGTAATTCCGGGAAATCATGCGAGAATTATAGGGATTTCTTGTATATGCAAAATATTTATATTTTCTAGCCGATATTTCGTTATGTTAGTATGTAATGTCTTTTTACACTATTTGATATCTAAATATATTGTTTGCCTTTTTAAAGCACCATTGAAAAAGTGGTTCTAATAGTATCCAAACTAGCAACTGTAGATGTCTTTTTTATTAGATCATTACTAAAAACTTTTTAAACAAGATTTTTACCTATTGAGTGAAACTAAATCGACGACGGTAAATTTAATGGTGTTAACCTTTTTTAAAAGTTAGCTCTCGTTTTTCATATATTTCATTTTGAAAGTTTAAAGAAGGGGTTGGAAACATTTAGTTTTTTCCTTTATTTTTTTTAATTTAATAATTTATTTGTTAAATTTAAACAAAATATACAATTAACATTCTATTGAGCAAAAATTTCTACTACCAAAAATGTAAAACAACGGGGCCTTAATGCCTACTATACTTGTAGAGGCTCCATAGGTAAGAATTGGGGGCTCAAACCAAAAGTTGTAAATTGGATTTACACCTCAGTGGTGAGACCAATTCTTGCTTATCGTTGTTCTGTTTGGTGGCAGGCACTGGAACCTAAGAATAATAGGAACCTTTTGTCGAAGGCACAGAGGTGTGCTTCAATTGGCATTACAGGTGCTATGAGAAGTACACCACAAGCGGCTCTGGATGACATTCTCCATCTCTTACCCATTGAGGAGTTTGTGAATTGTATGGCAACAAGGAGTCTGCTGAGATTTAAGGAATTAGGACTATTAGGTTCATCCAGAGCAGGTCACTACAGGGTCATATACGAGATCAGTTATGGTGAAGTTAATCCGAACTCCATGGGGGCATCAGATTACATGGCCGCTGAATCGGACTTTGGGGCAAATACTGTCGTGGTGATACCTGATAGGGAGATTTGGTCCGGCACTGAGAGACTATATGAGGGTTGTGCAGTGTTCACAGACGGATCGAAGATGGATATAGGTACTGGTGCGGGAGTCTATATTATGGGCGCGATCTGAAAGGCTCTTTTAGGCTCTCTGATGAGTGCAGCAGAACGTTGTGAGGAATACCGAGGTTACTCTCTATGTGGACAGTCAGGCGGCTCTGAAGGCCTGAAATCCAGGCTAGTTGCTGCCTGTAGGAGGTCACTGAGAGAACTAATGGTAAACTACATGGTGAGACTCTGCTGGGTGCCTGGCCACTGCAATATATCAGGCAATGAATTGGCTGATGAACTGGCAAGGCAAGGCGCAGCAAAGGATTTCTCGGAGGAGGAAACCATTGTGAAACCCCCGCTAAGTTTCTTCTTTGGGAAGATCAATGATTGAATCTTGGTCAGAACCAATTGGGCTTGGAAGAGTAGAGAGGACTGTAAGGTGTCTATGGCGATGTGGCCGACACTCGACAAGGCAGGCACAGGCACTCTTTTGGGCTAGAGTAGGAGGAGCTTAAGAATCATGATAGGGGCCATAACGGGTCACTGTCTGATAGGGAAGATGAGGTCTAGATGGGACGCTAGCAATTCCGATTTTTGTAGAATGTGTGGAGACGTCGACGAGTCCGAGTCTATTGAGCACATTATGTGCCATTGTCCACGATTGTAGCATCGTAGGATGAAGTGGCTGGGCAGTCAATTCCCCTATGGACTAAGTGACGTTCGAGACGTGGAGCTTGTAGACGTAATAGGCTTCGTCATGGGCATAGACTGTCTAAGAGAGGGTCAGGGGTACACACCTAGGGGGATTGGCAACATTGTTAATCCTCTTATATGATTCTGTTTTATTCTTAACCTTTTTTCTCTTCGTATTCCTATTTTTCTATTTTCTGTATTCTGTTTCTTGTATTCTATATCCTATAGCTTTCAATGAAGAGACTCACAATGAACCGAGATCGGTATCTGTCTATATAAATGTAAAACATATTAGATCATATAAAAAATATTAAAATTTTCTGAATCTAGCTTTAAGAAATTAAGGCGAAAATTGAAAATTTATGAAAAAAGTAGATCTAGTCCTAGAGAATGTATATATAGTACTTTCTCTATTTACATAACATCCTGGTCTTAGCAGGAATCCATTTTTAATTTTTTCCCCCTTCACACTATTTTATATTGTTATCTTTCAGAAATTTTTATCTTTGAAGACCAATATCAATTCCACCAGTAGAATACGCTCATATAAAAATCTTTTAAATTGGGTTAGATGTAACTAAACACGATCGTTTTAAATATTTGTCATACCCGAGATGTCCAACTTTGGGAACCTGTAAACCCGCTTCCGTTACATCTATATAAATCAAATCTTATCTTATAAAATCTTATCAAATCTTATCTACTATAACTATGTAAAACTTCATTGAAATTGGAACAACAGTTCAGAAACTGCTGATTTATTACCATTTAATTTTTTTTGAATTGGACAGAGTATATCCTATAGAATTTAAAACAGATGCTGAACATTCGTCAACTAACATCGTAATAATATCTTAGGGTAAAAATACGAGTAATAACAAGAGGTTTTAAGTTGGTAAGTTAACTTTACAAATCAAATTTAGCATGTCTAAAAACCACGACCTAATGCTAGAAAAATAAAATAACCTGTCGTAGTTACATAAAAAATAATTGTATTTTAGTTAATTAGAAATATTTGAAAATATGTTCAGTAAAAATTAAGGATTTGCATAATATAAACCCTTGTAACTTTAAAACCATTAAAAGACAGTCTTTCACTTCTATATTAAATGTCAATTAACAATTAGATTAATTAATCTAGAATTTAATCTAATCCATCATTTGTGTTTTTAAGTCCGGGATTAAACCTTGAAATATTGCCATACTGAACGGCAAACATTTATAAATAAAATATGGCAACTTGTGCAAATATCACATGTTGCTATCAAAACAACAGGTTTTTTTAATAAAAAGAAGAAAATACAGAGTGCTTTTTTTATTAATATTTATGGAAATTTAAAATAAACAAAATTTTAAGAGAAATATGTCATATAGTCGGTGTTTAGTCATCTTTACAAATTTGTTGATAAGTTGCCAATGGTGACGTCCGGAAGATATATTATTAGGAATTACTTAGATCTCACAAATTAGGATTTTGTTATCAAAATAATAATTAAATTAAATTTATTAATTTTCCTTATTATTATAATTTCTTTAAATTTATACATGTATACTTTGTCGTCACCATCTGTTTGTATGTCACCATCTGTTTGTATATTTTATCACAGTTTTAAACCCAACATTCAACGAATTTAAGTCAAAAACTGGCTCTAAAGGTATTAACTTATTTTCTTCGGTATTAAATAAAGAATCTTGAAATTGACAAAATATAATTTATTAAAAAAATTGCACCTGATGTCTTTTTTATTATTTTAAAATGTTTTCCTTATAATTCTGGTAGTAATGATAATATTGTGAGAATTTTTACATGTGGTGATAGTTCTTCACAAGATTTATAAATACGTGCAATTATAATGTAAATAAGTAAAAGTTAAAATTTTGAGATTTTTTTTTTTTTAATTTTCAACTTTAAGCCGCGATAACTTTTAGGCCTCTTCGCGAAAATGATTTACGCCAACAGATTTTAAACGCTGAAGTATTACTTTTTGTTCGTTCAAAGCGCTGTTAATATGCCAAGAGAAAAAATATGCCGCAAAAAATTTTAGTCGAATTTTAAAATTTTTGTGTTTTTGCCCATATAATATTATATAAAGGAATAAATTATTTTAATGTCCTTGTTAACACACTTCTAGGAAACTAATGGCAAACTAGCAAACGATAAAATAAGCTTAAAGTTATTTTTTATTTGATTTTTTTTTTTTCTTGAAAATAAATTGGAGCATCGCAACGTATCGCTGCAGACATAAGTATAAAGTTTTCATTTATTTTTATTTATTTTTTTTTTTTTTTTTTATACAATATTTTATCGTTATGCAGCAAATACGTCAGCCAAACATTTTCTTGCTCTATCAACCATCCAAAAATACTATGTATCACAATCACACAAAATTCCTATGCACTTGCATCTGAGATATTATCAGTCAATAAGGGAATGAGAAATAATGCTGAGGGTTGGTGGCATATTGACACTCTATATTTTATATATTTTTTTTCTACTTTTTTACTTTTGGATCAACATAAAAGTGTGCTAAAAGTATTTTTTTTTTTTTTATTATTATTTCTTTTTGGGTTCATTGCAAATGTTATGACCGCCAAAAAATATTTTATGACCCTGAACTTTTAACCGCTAAAGGAAAAAGCAAAAAAAGAAATTAAAAATATTTATAAAAAAGTTTAAAGGAAAATGTTACATATCGTATTCCAACAAGCTTCAAATGAAAATTCGTATTAATTTCTATATTATTTTGTTGCAAAAAGTGTATGAAAGTTTTTTTATTTTTATAATTAATTGTTAGAATAATATTAAAAAAAAAAAAACAATGCTAATGAAATGCTAAGAGTACATAAATTACATACGGCTTAAAACTTTTGGAAAAAGTTTATTTTTGTTAAACATTTTGGAATTTTAATAAAAAAAAGTTTTAAGCGTCAACTAATCATATAAGTAAGATAATGAAGTAAAATTAAGAGATTATGTTCATTTTATGAATGTAAAAATATTAGAAAAATGGTAACAAATTTGTTTGACAATATGACAAAGTTTGTTAATTTTTATTATTATATCTTAAATACATATAGGATAAAAAGTAGGGTCAAGTGTATTTATTTTAAATTTTTTTGGTTTTTCGACAAAATCTTAAGCAAAATAATAAAAAATTTTAATGCCGAATCATTGTGAATATATTGAATTATAAATCTATACAAAAATAATATTCTTTAACATTTTCCCAATAACGCAAATATTCCTTTTTCAGTGCGAAAAAAAGGTCTCAGTAGTAAAATTCATCAAATTTTTTCTTTTTTTTAATTTTTTTGAAGCAATTAAAAACGGAAAAAGATAACAATTTTTAATTCCGATAGTAATTAGTATCAAAAATTAAGTTCTTTAAAATATTTGAAAAATTCGGAGGTCCAAGGAAATGCTAAGTACCGAAATTGATTATTATAGTTAAATAATTTTATTTTCAATTAAAAGGCAGCACTTAAAAGCAATTTAAAAAGGTTAAGTGTAAAAAAAGCTCTTCGGGAATAGAGGATCACCAAAAAATTTTATCATGTCGGGAACTTTTAATTCCATTGTGTCGGTTCGAAATCTACTAGGAATATAAATTATTTCTGAGAACATAAGAAGATAATTGGAGGAAACATAATTTCTTTGTTAGATCATTCTAGAGTTTCCCGATAAAAAGTTATCGACCTGGCAATTTGCTATGGTAGTAACCTACATCGTTATATTACCATCACTGTTATGCTTAATGTATCACAAAACTGCATTTTTTTGGACCCCTATGGATGTCTTGCGATTAAATTTAACTTTTATAGTTCATCTGTAAAATAAATAGTTCTTTTTTTATTTGATATTATGTAATTTTTATACTTTTGGGTTACTATTAAGGCTTTTCCTGGTCTGTATTATAAGACCGGGGCTTTCTGGGATGGTTTTTTGAATAAATTATATTTCCACCATTTATCTTCTCATATTCATAGAAGAAATTTATGTTGCTTCCGAATTTCGAATCGACTTAATGGCATTGAAGATCCTGGCTTGAAAAGATTTTAGGTGATTTTTTCCCCAAAGTACTGTTTTTACCCTGAACATTTTCAAATTGCTTCCGAGTGCTGTCTATTAAGTGAATTAAAATAAAATTATTTAATAAATTTATCTAACTATATCGATCAATTTCTTTACTTACTATTTGTTTGACCTTAGATTTTCCCCATATTTTTAAAATCTTTAATCTATAGATCCGTTTTGTAACAAATAGTTCTCGAAATTAATGATCCTTATCTTTTTCAGTTTTTAATTGTTAATATCGTTATTGAGATTTTAGAAAGTAAAGTTTCGAAAAAATTTTACAAAAAATTTAAGAAAATATAGAATTTTTTAGTCCGCACTGAAAAAAAAAACTATTTGCTCTAGAGACGACGCGTCGTCGCGACGTATCCTTATTGAAATAATGTTAAAGGATATTATTTTTTTATAGGTTTATAACTCAGTGGCAATGAATGTATGTATGTATTTGTTGTGCAGGGGAAGTCAAATATATAAATATTTTTACAAAAATTAGGTAAAATATTGTAGACATATCATACTTCCTGTTTTCGTAAGCCTTTTAATTTATTTATTATTATTTATTTACATAAATTTTGCACCAAAAAAAAAAAACAAATTATGTTATAGCATGCGGTTTATTTTATTTAATTGTTGGCAATGATTTACAATATTTATTGTATTTTTAAAAAATTCTTTGATTTTTTTGTAGTGCTTTGTAACAAATTTGTCTTTTATTGGGTTAAAAGTGTTGCCAAGAAATTAAATTAAACAAATCTGAAAGAATTAGTAAAGAAAGGAAATATTTTCAAAATATTAAATTAAAAACATAATTTAACTACTAAAAATTTCAAAAAATATTTTGCTGCCAGCAATGAATACCCCATTTGTTTTAGCAGGTCTAAACATTTATTTTAAAGTTTAAACAAATCAGTCTGTATTTGTAGCTATTTTTAGGCTTGTTAAAAGTTTTCTAACATTTCTCATCCAGATTTAAAAAAAAAACATGTCAAATAGCTGTCAAAATCAATAATAAGCAATGAAAATTGACAGTTCGTCTGTAGAGCCATTAATGTGTAACAGATGACATTGTTATAGAACGTGTGATTTACCTGTTTAGGGCTCTAAAAACAGTCAGGCAACCCTAAAATTGTCAACATACATTTTTTGTCGGTCTGTAAAAAGCAGTGTTGCCAATTTAGCACGTTTAATGCTATATCTAGCACCTTTTTAAATTTATTTAGCACGGAAAAAACTAAGGGTCTCATTCAGTACAGCAAGAAAATTGTTTAGAATTAAAATTTGTATGAAAAATACTCAAAAAATATTTGAAGAAATAAGTAATTTTCATACAAATTTTATTTTCAAACAATTTGATTGTCGTACTGAATCAGGCCATAACAGTTAAATTATCAAATAAAATTTTGTCAGTTAAGTGAGCTATAAATCTTTTGTTATAAGACATAATTATGGTAAAATAACATATTCATTTTTAAATATAGTTTGCAATTTAGTTGTGAACGTAACTGAATCGATGCTCGAATCTTCTTGGAAATTAAAATATTTATACATAATTAAAAAACTTTCTACTCATTTTAAAACATCATAATATGACATTATGATTATTAACTTATCAAATTTTAACTCAAAGTTAAAGCCTAATTGTAGACAAAATGTTTTGGTTGTGTGAAAAGAATGTCATTTTATATATGGTTATACTTAACTCTTGGTTAACATTTGATAAGATAATAACAATATGATGTTTTATTTTATTTTTTTAAATATTATTGTGTAGTATTACGTTACATTTTTAAATATATTTTTTTGATGAAATATTTTTTCGATAATTTTATTTTATGATAAATATTGGTTTTTGGGTAAAAGTCCGTTGACTTAGTTAAAATTATTTTTTAAAGTTATTTGAATACCATTTAATTATTTAAAAATTTTAATATTAATAAAAATTTAATTTGGTTCATTTAAAGAGAAAATTTTCTAAAATTTTCTAACTTTCCATTCCATAACTTTATAATGCGGAGTAAATAATGAAAAATCTTTTCTTATTAAAATGTTTATATAACTTGAAAAATACAATAAGAAATGATATAATTATAATGTAAAAGTTGATTCTAGTTGAATTCTTTGATTTCCAGTTAGTGTTTGTTCCAAAAAAAGGTACAAATATAATTTTTTTTTTTTTTTTTTTGTTAGACAAAAAACTTAAAATATGAAATGTTATATTAAAGATACATTTTAATAGTTTTTTTTTAACAAATTTGAATTAGAAAAAAGACCGAATAATTCGACAATCCAAATTGAGGTCTGCAATAATTATCCAGATTCTCGAATTTATACTGTATCTGGTGTTTAATAATAAATAAGCTTTTAAAAATCAATTTTTCGGTGAAAGAAAGAAAATTTTAGTTCACCAATATGTTAACCTACATGTTATTTGAAATACGTGTAATACTATAATTCAGATAACACATACTTGCATAACATGATAAAATTAGAATTTGGAAAAATGCACTCAATTTTGCTTAATTTCCAAAGAATCAATTTCAGAATGTGTTTTTACTATTTTCTTTAACTATTTGCTTTAACCCTGAAAAAAATACAAACAGTTTTTGTTCTTAATACTTTTTTGTAGCACCTTTTTTTATTTATTTTTACCACATTTTAGCATTTTTCTTTATAAATTCTAGCACTTTTTTGCCATTTAGGTTTTGGCAACACTGAACACAAACCATTAAAAAAAAGAATTTATCTTTTGGCCGAGATGTCACTTGCGTCATGTTTGCAATTGTCGTTGTATTTTGCTTCTGCCTTCTTTTTTTTTTTTTTTTGTAATTTTAGCTTGTACAAATTTTTGATGCCCCAAAAGCTTTTGGCAATCTTTACAAGAATTTTCGGTGCCGAGTTATTTAATTTGATGTCAAATCGAAATAAAATAAAAATAAAAAAACAACAACTACCAACAGCCTCAGCAACATTAATTTAAATGTATAATTTTCATTAATTAATCGTGAATAATTTATTTCCTATTTTTAGTTAAGAAAGCAAAAAAAGCATTTATGTATTTACAAAGAATTAGCAAGAGCAAAAATAGACATCCAGATATAAAGATATTTTTCTTGCTAGATTTCTTTTTATAAAGGTTAATTGAAAATATCAAGAAAAACTTAATTAATTAAGTACTGGCATAATAACGTCATCGAAGATCATACATTTATTTCCTTTTTTTCTTTTTGAAATACTTGTATATAATTTTTTTTTTAAATATCTTAAAAATTTCCGCTCAAAATAAAAAATAAATGGTCAATTTATTTATAAAAAAGAAAAAAATAAAAAATAAAAGAAAAATAAAATCGAAATAGACTATATTAGTGTTAATGGGCTGATAACCTTTGGAATCATATAAGGGGAGAGAGTTGATTATCATTTCATTATTATTATTTTTTGTTTATTCATTATTTATTTCGTTTAACGACACTTCCAGACGACAGTGTAATTAACACAGACATTTTCCTATTTTAAGTGTCAATTCTTTTTTTCTTTCACTATTTACACTGTTGTTTAGTGGAGGCGGTATTTACAAAGGAGATGTTTTTTCGTTATTAAAAGGAAATGTTGAACAATAATATTGATAATCTTAGAGAACTATTATACTAGAAGGAACTAAATATTATGTTTGAAAATACTGAAATTAATGCTTTGAAATTCCATTGGTCTAAATTCCAGTGTGACAATTTGTCGCTCAAAATGTACATTATTCTTATTGAATTATTTCAATGTTCTTTCACATTTTTTCACTAGCAAAAGTATAGAAACTTTTTAATTATATCAATTTTTTATAGAAGTTTTAATTTTATTCTGATTGGTCTAAAATCCTACTACATATAGGGATACAAAAAATGCAAGTCAACATTTTTCTTAGGACACAGATAATTAAAATTGGCCGATATGTTTTCAATATATTTTGTTTCTGTTTTGCTGTTCTAAAGGTTGATCCATTTATAGTTTTTTTTTTTAATTTTAATTGAAATTTTATATGACTTAAAATGTAATTGGATGTCGATATTTATATTATGATCCGAAAAAATATTCTCAAACATTTAGGTGGTCCATGCGGAAGGTCCAATTTTCGATCACACTTTGCAGCATTGCACACTGGGGTAGCTCTGAGCTAAACTTGACATTAACTAAACTAGCAAGTTTTATGAGCGATTGTTGCAAATTTGAAAAATCAAATATTTTATGTTCTATGAATGGCAATTTTTATAACTTACTACACCATAGGTGGTTAGGAGTGTTGCCAATTTAGTCTTTTTAAGGTTAATCTAGCCTTTTTATTTTGCTTTTAGCCTCAAAATTTTCGTTTTATCTTCTAGCTTTTTTCCAGTCTTTTTTGATTCTTAAAATTGCATTAAAAAAAGCTAAAAAGTTAGTATTTCAAATGATTTCTTATTTCATTTTACTAATTTTATTTTTATAGAATTATCCATTTCAGCATTTTTGTGTAATAATTCGCAAAAAAAAATTTTGGATTATTTATATGTAACAAAAATATTCGCCAGCGGCGATTCATTCTCCAAATCATATATAACAACACATTTAATGGACTTAATAAATTATTATAATTATTTTTTAATAAACATCATTAACCATAAAAACTATATATGAATATAATTGAAAAAAATCGTAAGAAAGCGAAAAATCTCCCAAAAATTTGGAACTGATTAATGAAAAAGTAACTATATTTCAAAAATGACAAAAAATCACTTCAATACATTGGGTAATTTTTCATATGAAATATAACACAAATTTTTAATAAGATTTTGGGAAATTTTTCATTGGATCATTTTGCTGGCAGCCATTTTAACTTTTATTTATAAATTTATCACAATATCTTTAAAAAGATGTCAAAAACAAATGAGAATAAAAAAAGTTATTAAATAAAAAATATCTTTTTTCTGGCTTTATTTTTTAGGGCATTTAGCTTGACCTTTTTTAACCTCTTTTTTCTCATCTCCTGGCAACACTGGTTGGTTGGGGTAATAAGCGTTTGTGCTGATATTTGCAA
This sequence comes from Protocalliphora azurea, assembly GCA_932274085.1. NCBI lineage: Eukaryota > Metazoa > Arthropoda > Insecta > Diptera > Calliphoridae > Protocalliphora > Protocalliphora azurea. The sequence goes on from OW026520.1 coordinate 92,575,890, forward strand.
TGCATCAATATATTGATTCAACACTCATCTTAAAATATACCGTTCGATCTAAAATCACTTTCTTAGTCCATGTAAACCCTGTATAGGTCGAAATTTTTAATTTGGTATAAAGACAAAGTCGGTAGAAATTTGTCAGGATCGGTCTAATACTTCTTCTACCTCCATACAACTGTCCTTTCGAAAGATTGCTCAATAACACTGGTAGTTGAAAAAAAAATGTTTGTCCTCCTTTAAACAAAAATAAATGTAATAGATGGAATTTGATGTGCTGAGCATGAATCAGCTTTTAGCTTTTTTATCAAGTCTTGACTTTTTATTATAACTTGAGAACAGTTTGTTCGATTTAGATAGATGAAATCAAAAGATTCGACGAAAATTTTCTTCATATTATTTTTTTATCCCAATAGTTTTGGAGCTAATCGGAAATTAGTGCGAAAAAATTTGTTCATGCAAAATTGTAGAATTTTTTTCCTTAAAATTTCTTTTAAGAAATGAAACCGAAAAAAATTTTATTTTTTTAATTTTTTATCTGCCCAATATTTTCGGAGTTATTCGTAATAAACAAAAAACATAATAATTCAAGAGTTTAAAATTAAGGATATAGTTTTGTTTAATAAAAAAATTTAAGACATTTTATTTAGATCAAAAAGTGATCTAATTCATAGAGCTGTTGCTATTTATAAAGTAATAGACTTTTGTGGAAACTTTTTCATCAAAGTCGATACATACGATTTTAGGACTTATTTATATATATCGACTAACACCCCTACTCTTAAGTCATGTTCAAAGTAGATAATATTTCTGAAAAAAGATATCGTTTAAAATTCTTTTATTTAAAAATATTGTTTGTATTAACACTAACCGATAATACACCCTGTGCCAATTGCATATAAATATGTACTTGCTTTCCATTTGCAGCAAGACCATCATTGCTTAAAAATGTAATTTTGAATAAGTTCATTTTTAACTTAACAAAAAAAAAATCTATACCCATATTTCAAAACACATACTTTTTAATTTTAATGTTTATGAAAAGAAACTACTTTATGTCTCTATTCTTATTTGGGAACGTATTTGAAAATCTCACATTTTAAGTTATAACGCTTTTATGACAAATGAACAATGTACTCAACTATACTGTGTATAGTGTGTATCATATTTCATTTAAATTGTTTTTATAGCTGGCTTTGTTAAATATGAACTCAATATCTTTTTTTTTCATTTTCTATGTCATTTGCAGATTTGTCTCCGTATGCTCCTTGTCTATTAATAAAACTAAGTGTCCTTCTGACTATTTGACTGCATGCAATTATTTCTTTTATTTTCGGGAGACATTTTTATACAACTCGTAAATGTGTGTTAAAGTTTGTCGCCAATATCTTAAACAGGGATGGGAAATAAAGATATCAAATGAAACCTAATAGCTAAACACCTATTTGTTTAGGTATTGCCTGCAAAACTAGTTAACATTTAATGCTTTTAACTAAAAGTTAAAATAAATAAAAAATATACCAATGGTTTTTGCAACATTTCCGATTGTGTTTTATAAATAAATAAAACAGAAACATGTTGAAATGCAATAAGAAATGATATAAAAAAGGAATCATAATCTGACATGTAAACATTGGAAATATTTTCTTTATCAACATTTTCCATCCCTGCTGTATAAAGCTAAAAGAATATAAAAAAAGCAGGAAATGAAACATTCAACCAATCATTTATTAAAGCTTTCATCCGACCACAAACCATCCTGTGAATGAATGAAAAAACGGCTAGAGTAGAGTGGTGAGGAGTAAAGTGAACTACTTATTTAAACATAAAATATGATGGTAGAAATGGATGTTCATTTTGACACTGTTTGGGGAGGACTAAATAATAAATAAAAAGGACACTATCTTAAATGTTTGTAAATTGTCATTATATTTGACAATTTCTAGCACAAAGCAAACACTACATACTGTATGTATGTATGTAGTAGATTTTTAGAAATAGGATTTATGGTCGAGCAAGCTAGAGGAGGATATTAAATACATACGTAATAAATGATTTACATACATAGTTCTTTATTGATGTTTGAACATGTATAGAGGAAACTTTAGTTAATAATAAATGATGATGGAATATGATAAACGATTTCTCTTTTACGGATAATTTTCGCTTAAAATTGGTAAAAGAATATAATTAACAAGGTGGGGTTTCTCTATATTTTATGATTTTTTTAAGAACTAGTTGTAAAGAATATTAGGAATATATTACAAAAAGTTGACTCAGGGCTAAGGCGGAAAACAACTGTGTGAAAATAACCCTAGAGTATACATGTTATATTTAATTTACATATATTAATTATACGTTAACGTTTTCTATTCGCTGATATATGTATGTATACTGTGAATGTCAAAAAAAGTTTTTTCTAGTTTATTTCATATCTCTGAAGTAGAATTATATGAAATACTTTATACGATTTTAAAATCTATATTTCTTCCTGTTTAGATTAGTATAAAAATATTGACAAAAATGTATACACTGAAAAAATAATTAATAAAAATTAAAATTACTTCATTTTTGTAGTGTCAAAAGAAGGTGTGCATTGAAAATCTTTTCTTATACATTCTAGTTTATTAAATATATATATATATATATATATATATATATATATATATATTGTGTTTATTTTTCTTTTATCTTTATTTAAGCTTTGAGTATTCTTGGTTTTGATTTGTTAAGGTTTTTTTTCTGTTGGAATTGACGCATTTTCCCCCATTTACCACTAATTGTTCATGTTGTTTGAATTTACCGATCAATGTTATTAGGCAACCATTATTTTACAATTTAAGCGGTGTGATTGGGAACATTATATACAACAATATAGTTCTGAGTACAAATTCTCAACACTGAGTTCTAAATTTTCTGTTAAAATGTTGCCATATCTTTTTATTCATACTTCACAATAATATTTTACGGTCATATTTCCCCACACCAATACTGCAGCGCATATTGGGGTCAATTGGAAAAATTTTGGTAATAAATGTGTATCTTCTAATCTACTGGTCGGATCAAATTAAAATGTATGGAAGAGTTGTGAAAAAGGACCTAAACTTTCAGAAAAATCATCTTGTAGTCAGCCTGTAATAATACGAGATAAGCTACAGAGTGTTAAAATTGACCACCTCTAGTAAATAATATTTTCAAAAAATCGTAACTTCTACAAATCAAGTATGATTTCAAAGATTTTTTATATTTGTTTAAAATGAGCTTGCTCACTTCAGTTAAAAATATAATTATGCTTCAATTTTGAATTTTTAATTTTTTGTCTCGACTTTATTTAGTCATTCAAAATAGGTTGTTGAAGCTGTTTAAATGATTTTTGGAGAAATGAAAGATTGATTTTTATTTTATGCAATTTAAAAAAAGTATTTTGAAAGTTAACTTCTTTCATAAAATCTGCACTCCTACTTTTGTTTTTGGCAGGGTGGGAAGTAGTTTGGTGCCTAATCAATGTGCATAAATTTTACAATTAAACATCATCAATAATTTTAAAAATTATTTTTTTTTTCTCAATATTCAACCAACGCTGGATGTAGTGTGAGAATCTAAATCAATTTAAAATTTCTTTATTAACCATTTATGTAGCCTTTGAGAAAAAGATGAAAGAATTGTACTATATTTTTGTAAAAAATAGCCACTTTTCATATTAATTTCAGAGTGCAGACTTTGAATATTTTTTCACGACTCGATGTATTGAGATAATCAAACAATTTTGTCAGCATATTATTTCGAAATATATTGAAAATTCTGGAATATTTTTGCAAAAAATGTTCACTCATATACCTCGGAATTCCGAAAAACGAAATAAAGTCAAGGCAAAAAATAAGAAATTCAAATGTCAATTGTAAGTATCTTATTAAATGTTAGAGTAACTTGGTAAGTAAACATATTTTTTCTTTGTTTTGCCAAGCATTTTACAGAAATATAAAAGTCTTTGAAATCGAACTTAGTTTGTTAAAGTTATGATTTTTTTAAACTTTTTCGTACTCGAGGTGGTAAATTTTGGCACCCTTTACCTTATTTCATATTATTACAGGGTGACTAGAAGATAAGTTTTCTAAAAGCTTAGGCCTTCCTCTACAATTCTTCCATACATTTGAATTCGACCAGGACAGTACTTTAGGAGATACAGATTTATTACCGAAATTTTTTCGATCGGCCCCACTGTGTAGAATTGAATTTTTTTTTTTTTTTTTTTTGAAACAGATCTTGTTTTTAATTAATTTGATATTATTGAAACCTTTATAAAATAATTAATTGCAATGTTATTTACTTTAAAGTATTAGAGCAATTAGCATCTAAATAATTAAATAAAAAAACTACTAATATCAAAGTATTAAGGAAAAGTTAACTAAAAAACCTTGTACATTCTTGGACGTTATAATTTTAAAAACAACCACTAATTATCACTCTTTAAGTAAAAAAAGGTACTTAGGGATTGTCTAACAAATTTCTTATTGTTTCATATGTAGACGTTCTGCATTTTTCAATAAACGACAAAGTCAGTTCCCTTGCAAATGAGTTAAACAATTAAACATTATTTTTTATTATCTGCAGTTTTCTTGTGTAAGTTTTAGCAGCTTTATGAATCCAGACTTGGCAATCATAGGTCAAAAATATCCCAATACACATTTTGTAAATAAATTAAGTTTATATCTTCTGTTGTGTAAGGGGTAAAGTCCGCGACCATAATTAATTGCTTTTTCACAAATATATTGTATGTGTTGTTTAAATGAAAGTTTTTTATCTAAAATAATTCCTAGATATTTGATGCTATCTTACAGTGGGATAAAAACTCTCCTAGAATATAAATGTTTCATAGGAATACGAATCTGCGATCTATTATATGCAAATATAATAGCTTGTGTTTTGCTAACATTTACTTTTATCTTCTATTTATCGAAGTGTTTGTGGATGAATTTTAAACTGTCTTCCATTCTTTTGATTATAGCGTTAGACACTTTACCGCAGCAAATAAAAGCACTACAACGTCTGCATAAAAAGCTACTTCCTGAGGAGCAGTAGTATCATATATATAGAGTGAAGAGCAGGTGCGAAATTAATCTGTAATTTCTAATCGTAAAATTAGGAGCTATCGGAGCCCAACTTAGGACATCTCCGCTCGTTAAATTTTTGTGTCTTATCCGAATTCAATTATTTTTATATCTTCTTAAAGATTTTTTAAGATTTTCAAATTGACTTAGAAAGTGTAGCTATTTAACCACATTAAAACCTTTTATATATATTTCAAACTAGTATTCACCGGAAACTGCGTTAGCGTATTTTCGAGACTCCTACACAGACCAAAATTGAACATTTTGTTCTAGAGTCTCTAGCTTGCTTAAGAAATTTTATTTTACTTTTCCATATTAAAACTCTATTTTTGGTGAGAATACAAGTGATCACAGATTATTTTCCTTTTTCTTTTCTAGCGCCTCTAGTTTCCTTAGAAAATGAGATTTTAGATTTTCATATTATTTATTTGCTCCAGCGCGATTATTTCCCTTAGAAAATAAAATTTTAGTTTTTCATATTTGAGAAAATATGGTCTAAAATCAAAACTTTCATATAAAATGGGTCAAATTCGGGAGGGTGTGTACCATGACGAATTGAGTTATTGGGCTTGTCTTTTATCTTAAAGTCATCTCTGTGAAATTTCCTTACAGAAAAGTGCAAAATTATTATATTTTGCTAAAGAAAATTTTATTTTAGATAAAAAGAGTGTAGATACTTTTTCGGCTAAAAAAAAACACAAAAAGATATCGACTTCAAATAAAGATATCGACTTCAAAAAAAACTAATAAAATCGGTCGGAAATACTAAGATATATATGAAAAAAACTGGACAAAGAACATGCAAAATTATGGTGCTTAAAAATTCAAACGCAAATAACTCGTAAACTATAAGAGATAAATAGGACATGTAAGCATATTTTTTATAGGTCTTATCAGGGTCTACAACAATATATAAAAATATTTGAAATCGGACCAGAAACAAAAATTTTGCAAGCGATTAAACATTTTTTATGTCAGAGGTACCTAACTTTGAGCCCCCTTAGCTCCGCCCCTGGAGGAGGATTGTTCTGTCCCCCTTCCAAGCATAACATTATACACTCCTCTGCTATGCCTATACCAAATTTCATGAAAATCAAACCGGCCGATCAGAAGTTACAGATTTATTTCCAAAAAATTTCGATTCTGCCCCACTGTGCATTGTAAATTTTTTTGGGTCCATGCATTTGTCATTTTATATTGTTTGATTTAATAAACAAAAGAAGTTTTTAAATTATTTGAATTTGCAGTTTGGGGTAAAAGTATCGTATTGGTCGTGGATTTTGCGATACAAAATAAAGTGACATTTTACTAAATTCTTTAATTTGACTGCCAATTTTATAATTATTACGATGCTAGAAAAATGCTCAATTTTAATATTTTATTCATTAAATTCTATTCAAATTATTATTACATTTGAAAAATAATGATAGATTCGTCAATATTATTGTGAAATCTTCGACAACAATCCAGGAAGATTTCTTGATTTCAGATGGGGCTAATGAAGTGAAATTAAGATTTTTATGTTTAAATTACAAAATAACTGAATCTGAGACTAAATTGAGGGGGCAGAAACCTTAAGATTATGAAGTAAAAGCGTAAGATACAGTTTTTACCCGTTTTATCCCCTAAATTTTCCAATTACGAAAAAGTGCTAAATACCTATCTGCTCTTTTTTGAGTAGAAATAGATAAAGTACAACTTTAGTTTCTAAACTTTGTACTTTGAAAGACAACAAGCATCTAATTTTACCATTTTTTTACCCCTTTAATGTTCGGGTTTCAAAAAATAAGTCCCTAATGAATGTCTACTGTATAAAACAAATCTTTAGTTTAAATTTCTATACCTTTTGTTGCATGCACTTGGCGATGTTGAATCATAAAGTTATTAAAAATTTTCTAAAATTTGTCAATAAATTATTCAAGATTTTGAAGACAAAGTATATTATTTTATGTTTTATTTGGTGCATAATTTTTAGACCAAAAATTTGGAATATATGGGGATTTCTTCAAATTCGTTTACTTTTGGAATTTTTTAATGGCATATTTTTAATATTTTGGTTATGTTATGGTAGTTAAAAATCAAAATTTTTACAAGCCGATTAGTAGTTATAAATTTATTTCACAAAGTTTTCGATTCTGCCCCACTGTACATCGTTGTATAGAAAAAATTGCATTTAATTTCGAAAAAATAAAACATTTCCAACATTTAGTTATATTATTTTACCAAAACGTAGATAAAAGTGTACGGTTGAAAAGCCTCGTTATTCTGTTTTCCCAAAAGTAAAAAATATAAGAATTAGAGATACATTTATACAGAAACCTACACAAAATAGTTTTGGAAAATTGGAGATTTTTGAAACTGATTCATGATGTCCTCCAGAAGTGATTTTTCACTGTGGCAGAGTGTAATTTTTGATAACTTTTGGCATAGATTATAATACAAATCATACAAATAATAATGTTTATATTTGTCTTTAATATCATTTGATTTTGACCCCATTAAAAATCTCAAAATGACTGTAACAAATAGGAAACGTATGTTTCGAAATTTTATTACTTTTCGGTAAAATATAAATTTGTTTTCAAATCAATATTATTGACAATAAAATTGTTGTAAAAAAATGTGAAAATAATACTGTATGATATATAAAGTAAAACATGCATTAAAGCTTTTAAAATCTACATTACTTGTAAAGTAAGTAATCAAACGGGACCAAATAATTTACTTTCGCCATCAATATGCTTGACATAACCTTAAACTCATTTTGAAATTTTGGCAATCTAACTAAATCATTGACTTGGACAATCGATATTCATTTATTTAATATAAACTTAAATTTATTTGTAAAACTTAAATATTTATTAAATTCATTTCTTTATTTATATCTATTTTCAGAATTATTTTCTCCAACTTTAAAATCAAAAACATTATGAATGTTTAAGAAACTGGAAATTAAAACCTTTTAGTAATAGAAAAATCATATCAAAAATTCAAACAGAAGAAAAACTAAATAAAAATTTAAAATCAAATATTTAAAAAATTATGTCAAATAAAATAGTACAAAATATTTCCATTTCTTCTTCTACTTCAACAATAACTACTTCTAATCCTACTTCCTATCCTACTATAACTACAAACAAAGCAACATTACAACAGCAACTGTCAACCATATCAATAATGTTGGATTATGATATTGATAACACTCTAAATACGATTAAAGAAAACGGTGCTCATTTACTGCAACAACAACAAAACAATACATCTTTAGCTGCATCTGCTACTCCTCCTACTATAGCTCTTACAAGGCCAAAGATGTCAACTGCAACAAATCCATATTGTGATACTGCCCCGATGTCGACTGATGATGAGGAATTAGTACTCAATGGCTCGGTGGCAGCAATGAACAATGTCCAGTCAATAATTAGAAATTCAAATGCTAGTCTACAAATGCAACCTTTAACGGTAAAATGTGATGATATTAAAGCCATATTACCTCTAACACCTCCAGCCACACCTGTCATACAAAACACTGCCCGCAAACGTTGGAAGATTTTGGCCAAAGTCTTGCGCAAAGATTCTGAGGAGACGGTATCATCTTCGGGCGAAGAGTGCATTAATGAACAAACTGCCTCGGTAAGACGTTTTAAGTCATTTGATTTGCTCAGACAGGATAGTTTTGAAGATCATGGAACTTTGAATTATTTGGGTAAACCCGAAAACTGGTATAAATATAAAGTAATATTGGATGGTCAGGCACAACAAGAATTTACAGTGAATATTCACCACATGGAAAGACACTTAACCGCCAGCGATTTAATGGGTTTCAACAACACCGGCAATATATGTGTTTGGCCTTCGGAAGAGGCTCTCACCGCTTTTGTTTTATCCGATTTACAGGCCTATAATAATAAATGGATTTTGGAATTGGGAGGTGGCTTCACTTGTCTCTCGGGTTTAATGTTATCAAAATATGCCAAACCTTATGCGATTCACTTGACCGATGGCAATGAAGTGTCAGTGGAAAATGTTAAAAAGACTGTATGTCTCAATGAAATTAATTGTTATACCAAATGTTCCGTCTTGAAGTGGGAAGATAGAGAGTCTCGTGTACCCTCAGAAGAGGGAAAATTTGATATAATACTTTCAGCCGATTGTTTATTCTTTGATGAAGCCCGTTCTGCTTTAGTAGATACAATTTGGTATTATCTCTCTAATCAAGGAGAAGCTTTAATAATGGCTCCACGACGTGGTAAAACTATGTCTTTGTTTATAGAAGAATCTGTGGCTCGAGGATTTTTAGTTAAATTAACCCAACGTTATAATGAGACGATTTGGAAACGTCATTTGGAATTAATGAACTCATCGTTGTACGATGAAGATTTACATTATCCCGTTTTATTAAGTTTACGTAAATCACAAACTCATTTAAGTCACCCACACTCGCACCCACATGCACAACAAATTCGAACTAGTCCTTGCGCATTACCCATGGATGTATGCAAAGAAGAAGAATCCTAGGTGCTGGCATTAAAACTGATGCTAATGCTGTTGCTACTACACTGATTACATTAAGTATTTTTTTTACTACATATTATTATTATTACTATTATTATTATTTCAAATTAGAATTTTCAAAACAACAATTTTTACTTCAATAATTCCATTTTTAATTCCACATTAAGATGATGTCGTCATTTGTTATGCATACATACATACATACATATATACGTATCCCTTAAATATATTTACATATAATATGTACAACTAAAAAAATATATATAAAAAGAAACGTAAAACAAAATTTAAATATTTAATTAAATTTACATATACGGTTGAAGGACAGTTACATACTTATAAACAAAAAATAAAATAAAAATTTACATTATTAAATTATAAATTTAATGGGCTTATGAATTTCTTACACATCATACTTAAATATGTACTTGTATCCTTAATTTATTCACATTTAAAAAAAAATATAAATTAGGGGTTTTTTTAACAGTTAAATGTTAATTAAATGAGAAAAAGTCTCCAGAGAATTTTATAAAATTATTTTTTTTTTATCACAATGTAAATGTCAATTTAGGAAATTATTTTTTAAAAAAGACTTTGCTTGAATAGGTTTAAGGTTTTTGGAAAGTTTGAAATAATAACAACATGGAAAAACTTACACTCTGCTACAATGAAAAATTAATCGAGAAATAATATAATATGTTATGAGGGCATCATAAATTAGTTTTAAAAATTTCAAAATTTTTGAGTTATGCTCAAAAAGCTATTTTTGGTTAAGTTCCGGTACAAATGTTTCCCTAATTCTTTTATTCTTTCGATGATTTTTCCTTAATAAACTTTTTTTGAAAGTAGAATAATCAAATTTTTCAACTGTTTAAATTTAAATTTATGTCTAGGTCAAATGTTAAAAGCAACTTTTTAAACATTTAAAAGAATGTATCTTTGTTTGTATGATTTTTTTTATAGTTTTACTATTTTTGCAAATACTTTATTCGCAAAGCGTTTCTGTGCACATAAAAATAGTAAACATTTCAAGAGAAAATATTTTTCTCATTTGCTATATATTCATATTGAATATTATTTTTTAAAAGAATTCTTAGAAAATGTATTTAATTTTAATTTTTTTTTAGAACCTGTGTTCAAGTTTGAATAAAGTCTTTTTTCATTAATTGTAAAGATACATATCCTTAGATAAAAGAAATTCTATAAGGAAATATGTAGAAAATTATTCACAAAGGAGCATATGCCCGTATTTTTGAGATGCTTCCATGTTTCCATTTAATATAGATAAAAACTCTATAATTCTATTATTTGTTGCTCTACTGTCAACCTCATTTTGTAAAACAAAACATTTTCAATTTGTATGAAGGAGGAGGACTGGCAAATTGAAAATTGATTTTGAACTTTTTCCATAAATGTATGGAAAAAAAATATCATCTATATGTGTATTATCCAATTAACATAGTTGTTTCATTTTTTATCAAAATTTAATGAATATATTATTCATTCATATATTCAAGCAAAAGTAAAATAAAAGAAATAGTAAATATAAAATTCAAGTAAGTTTTTTCCTCATTTAGATTATTAATTTAATTTGGGAACGTTTCGTTTTGCAAAATGAGGCCTTAAAATTTATTTTACTATTTTCCGTTTTCTTACTTTTTTAACTAAAAGTCGATTTTTAAGATTTTTTTAAATTTCTTTTTTTTTTACTAGTTTTGCTACAATTTCAAACAAAGAAACCTAGAAATAATATTTTTCTAAAAAAAAGTTTAACTACAATTTATTATAAATTTCCCTATGAAAGCCTATACATTGCTGCAATAAACAAACAATATTTGATTTTTTTCAAATTGGATTAGGACCTTAATTAAAATATCCATATTTTTTCATTTTTGCCCTAAAAAGTATGCACCAAAAATGAAGAAGTTTGCAATCGTTAATTGCTTTGTTGTCTCTGTTTAGTAGTACCAAAGGAGAGTATTTGGACTACAACTAGACACCAGCAGAATGGAATACATGTATTTTCTGTGCCGCTACACGCTTCATCAGCATTCGTGGTGTATTATCCATTTAGGTTTCGTTAAAAGCTAAACATGTCGTCCGCCTTGCGCTGGGTGCAATTTTGAGGGACTCAATTAGCAACGTCAGGCGTTTGGGGCAAGTAAAAGAGAAATTAAGCCTGGCGTTGTAAACGCTGTTATAGATGTAGTTACAGTAGTGTCGAAAGCCGACATCCGGCTCGAAGGACCATAAACAAGTTTGCAATAGTAAATTGCCTTGTTGTCTCTGTTTGGCAGTATCAAAGTAAATTTAGTGAACTACATTTAAACACCGCAGCACTTCAACAGCATTCGTGGCGTTTCATCCATTTAGATTTCGTTGAAACCTAAACAAAATATATAAAACATAAAATAAAATACTTTGCTTATTGTTAAAAAATAGAAAATGTTTAATAATAGTTTGAGTTTTTATTTAAAACAGTCAAAATTTTGCGGGGAAAAAATAATAAATTTAAAAATATCAAATAAGTTATTACCAGGGCAACCAAAGATATATTCTAAACAAAATGGTTTATGTGCATTAAAAATGTTCTTAAATAATATTTCTTCTGGTTAAATTTTAGGCTATCTACTTTTGCATCTCAAAAGTTACTTGAGTTTTCTTATCATTTGCTTAAAACATACACTTAAAAATATTCATTGCATCGGGAAATTACAAAAATTCTATTTAATTATAAGATGAAAATGATTGGGGAACTGCATTTGAAAAAAATATTTTACAGCAAAAACCAAAAATTATATAATTTCAAGTTATATAAAAAAATCCCTTGGGTGCAAAATATCTAAAAATTGTTCTCTTACGTGTAAAATATGCAAAATTATGTTCTTTAGTATAATATACGCAAAATTATGCTTTTAAATATGAAATATGCAAAAATATGACATTTTAATTTCTAAAATATGCTTTAAGATAATAACTTTCATAAAAATATGACAAAATATGCAAATATATCCTATTAGAACAAAAATATGCAAAAATATGCTATAGCAAATAGATGCCAAAATCTTAAAATTGCGTAAAATGGATAAATAACTAACAGTTCGATTTACTTGAAGCACAGAAAATAATATGATACTGCATATTTTTGGCTGTCCTGGCCATTACTTACTTGGAATATATGTATATATTTTAATATAGTTAAAAAGCAAAGTTTTTCTGCTTCATAATTAATTTTAAATATAATTTGTCTTAAAATTTTGGGAGCTCCGAGATCTTTAGCGCAGGAGCTATCCCCAAAACGAGTTTTTTGGAATATCTCAAAATTAAGAAGGTGTTTCCATAATTTTGCAAATTGTTATGTGATGCCCTCAAGAAGATATGCAAGCCACATTAGATTTTTTTCTAGTGGAAATAAAAATTTTAATATTGTAGCAGAGTTTTTCTTAAAGAAAATCATCTGAAACGTAAATAAAATATATATCACGAAATTATTATAAAAAAAATTTAAATTTAAAAAAATCTTAAATTAAATTAGAATTTGTGTGTGTTGCAGACCTATTTGTTATTTATATATTATTTTCCTATTGTTTGGCTTTGAGGTCTTAATTAATAAAAGTAAAAATACTGTTTTATGTTTTTTAATTATTATAAATTATATAACAAATTAAAAAACAAAAAATTTTTTCTTTTTATTAATTAAGACCTCAAAGCCAAACAATAGGAAAATAATATATAAATAACAAATAGGTCTGCAACACACACAAATTCAAATTTTATATAATTTTTTTCTTAATTTTAAAGGAAAAAATTAAAAACATTTTTTCTATTTTGAAAATTAAGGGCTGCGCAAAATCTATGCATACTTTTGGGCTTATAAGTCTTGATATATTGAAAAAAAAAAATAATTCATTTGTTATGTTCAGCCATGTGCTAAATTTCATTGTAATAGCAAAATTTGTTTATCTCAAAATGGACATTGAACGAAAAACACGAAAGCACATAATTCAAATTTATGACATAAAACAATTGCTAGGAAGGCAGGTCTGTCACGCGTTATAAAAATATATAAAGAGGTCATAACCACTGTAAGGAAACCTGGTAGAAAAATTGGATTTTCAGACTGTATGACCTCGGACATAATAAAAAGAATTTTAAGAGAAAATCCCGCATCTCTGGAAGAAAAGTGTCACAAATAGTTAATTGCTCTGTATCTTCCGTCAGAAAAGTAAAAAAAAATCAGGACCTAAGACGTACAAGATACAAAATGTTCCTGATAGGAATGCAAAAAAGAATTTGGAAGCAAAAGAGAGGTCAAAAATACTTCAGACGAATTTTCTTCAGAATTATGATTGCTGCATATTGCACAATGAAACGTACATACGTACTGGCAGATTTTTTTCAAGTTCCTAGCCAGGAATTCTATGTTGTAGATATTAGAGGGAATGTGGCAGAAAAATATCGCGTACAAAAAAAAAAAAACAAAATTCCCAACAAAGTTTTTGGTTTGGCAAGACATTTTTACGTGCTGCAAAAGAAGCACTTCATTCATAACAAAATGGCTTAATTAAAATAGAAATTTTTCTGGCCCGATCTCGCTACTTCCCTTAACAGCAACAAAGCGATGGAGTGGTATTTAACAAACGGTGTTGAGTTTGTTGTTGAGTTCACGCAACTGGAAGGTATTGGGCCCGAGTACAGTCTACTATAGTCTACTACAGTCAAAATGAAACGTAGTTAAAAAAATGTGGAATTATTCCAGCAAAAAGTAACTGAAAACACAATAAAATCTCTAATGAAAGGAATTCTGGAAAAGATCAGATATTTTATTAAAAACCAAAGCGAAATAATTTATTCTTTTAAATTTAGAACTCGAACATAACACTTATTAATAAAAATATAGTTATTGGTTACAAAAACTAAACCAATAGGTGGATTTTTAACCTATTGATTTAGTTTTTGTAACTAGATTTGTATGCACAGATTTTTTCAAGCGCAGTCCTCATTTTGGTATTTTCTTAAATAAAAATACCTTTTTGCTTAAATACCATTTGCCATTAAAAAAAAACATATAAATTTAAGTAATTAGCGTAATTACAAAGACCTATTATAAATTATAATTAATGATTTAAACCTATTATAATTACCACATACCTAAAATTCAACAACAAAAATTATTCCCCTAAAAAACAATACAGAAATCTCATTCTACGAGTACTTTACAACACCACCCATGAAAAATTTCCAAATAAACCAAAAAGTAATTAATATTAATTTATGCATGTCAATCAATCCTTCAACTATGTACTATGTAATTAAACACAAAATTATATTTATATATAAAAAAAAAACAAAAACCTATTTCCAGCTTAGTTCCTTTTACTTAAGACACTATTCAGTATCCTTTTTATTAAATTTATTTATATTTATGAGAAAATAAAATAAAAAAAAAAACCCCAGTATAAGAACAAACAAAAAACCTTTTATTAGATTTGTATATAAAATTATAAGGTAATAAAAGACTAAAACAAGAACAAATTTATATACTCTACATATTACGTACATAGAAACAAAATAGTTATACTTATTATATTGATACATAAGAAATACTTAGTTGTTAATTAATTTATGACTAATAATATAAAAATAGTAGAAAATAATAATAATAATAAAATTAAAATTAAAAAAAACAAATTGGAACCAATATCCTATAGAAATAAATCAATTAATTTTGTAGAAACCAAAGAATAAAATTACTAAAGAAAGATACTTTATAACTAAACATAAGTAAATACGATTAAGAATAAAATATTAAAATACATGCTGGGTACTTGCATGTATTTGCTATAATTGAAATAAATTCACAAGGGAATATGACAGGGCCTTTACTAAGCGAGCCTTAATTCATTATTTTGTATAATGGTTTGGTTGCCAAAAATATAAATTAGTAGGAAAAGTTTTAAGAAATAAGAAATTATTCTCTATCTAGAAGAACTATGAAATCATGTTCTACGGTGAAAAGTTACTTCGGGAAATGTGGTTAAAGAGTCTTAGATTTTTAAAATTAGGCATTAATTTTTTTTGGTGGCACATTAAAATCCATTTGTATAAATATAAAGTGACTCGAATGCATGTAGAAGCTGTTCACATTAATCATTTCGTGCAGGGTGCACGAAAATTAAAGCGGTTTTAAGTTGAGCAAATAAAATTTTTTACAAACAAAAAGTTTATGTATAATTTTGGTAAAATTGTACGCAATTTATGATATTTTCAATGTTTGATGGTGTAAGATATTTTAGGGTTTCTTAGTAATATTTAAAAAAAATTATCTTTTTAAAAAAATCACGATTTGAAAATTATGCAAAAAATGCACATCGAATCTAAGTTATTTTTCCATATATTTTACGAAAATATATTTTATTAGACTTTAATACAAGTAAATGCTATTTAATATTGTGATCTTTTTTAATCCAAGCAAATTTTTTTGGATCAAAAAATTTTTACCTTTTGAAATTTTTTGATGCACCTACTATACTGCGTAACAATTTCCCAAAAATTTTTTAACACATAAAAAATCGATATATGCATCAAACTAGAGCCCATACATAATAAAAGTACGCACTCAGTTTTTTCCAGGACGTCAAATTATCTCTCAAAATGCACAACCTTAAAAATAAATTATAAAACATTTACAAAAATTATACTAAGCCAATATGGATGTCAAATGAAAGCTAAGAATCCCTACAATATATCAAGAATTTTCATTTAATTATTACAGCACAAAATGTTAAGAAAATGTGCTTTGTGCAAAGTATATAATTATATAATAAATATAATGTTAAAGGGTTAAATTTTCAAAAAGATATTTTCATAAATTTTTGTACTACAACATTTAAACAAAAAACATTATATTGCAGGGATTTGTAGCTTTCATTTGATATTATTAAAAATTGCACATCTTTCGAAACTTTAAAATCCTCTTGAAAGGAAATTTTGACATCCTGGAGAAAAACTGGGTACACAGTTTTACCATGGATGGTCTCTAGTTTTATCCATATAACGATTTTTCATGTGTGTGAATGATTGTTCCATATATTTGAAAATAAATAGTAAAGTATTTGTGCTGCAATATTTAAATAAAATATTGTTATATTGTAATGATTCTTAGCTTTTCATTTGATATAATATTCGTAAATGTTTTATATATATATATATATTTTTTAATAAAACTTTCAAGTACTTTTGTTAGGAAATTTGGTTGAAAATTTGAAATTTCATGCATATATCAATATTTTCATGTGTGAAAATTACTGTCACCCCTTGCTGTTTATGTCAATTGTGGTAAATTTCGTTATCTTCAAGCAAAATCTGTTTTGACAAAAGTGTCCCGTATTCAACTATCAACGACACTTGATGCCATTCTTATAATTACATATATATAAAAGATTTGCACAAATTCCAATTTGCTATATAAAAATATAAAAACATAAAGGGTAATTTTTACGTAATTTTAAAAAAGTTCAAAAAATGTTTTATTAAATTTATCGATTTTTTTCCGATTTTATTGTATAAAATAACAAAAAACTAAGTTCACGTAGTAATCCATGCTATTCCATTAGAAACTGTGAATATGCCTCGCGAAAAACTAATTGTTTTGCAAACTTTAAGACTATCTACTGTGTTGACTATTTCGGGCACATCAATACGGATAATTACAACAGGGATCAATCTCTATTTTAAAATTTGTATTTCGTTGGAAGACGCTCTGACCCCACCCAAAAAACAAAAAAACAAAAAAAATAATAATAATTATAACAAAAAATTTTGTCATCAAAATTTAATTACTCTATATGTTACTGTTTAAAGTCTGCACAACAACAAAAATTGTATAGAATTTATCCACAAAGCCTGTTAGTTTACATTAGATCGAATGAGATCAAAATGTATAAACGTACGAACATACAGTGTAGAAGAATTGTAAAAAGTTAATTCATTTTATGCTCTTTTTCTAAGTTTTTAAACTTTGAACAACAATAAATTTTGCACTCTATTATTTTCTTGTGAGTCTTGTGAGTTCAGATCTGTAACCCGTTTATTTAAAATACTCGTAATATTACCACAAAACTTATTAAGCATTAAATTCAGTTTCAAACGGGTTAAAAATTTTTAATAATGGCCCATATATGTATAAATAATATATAAATCTTCCCTGTATTCTTTGGAAGATAATGGTAAAGTGCTTACGACCTTGCTTGAAAATGACATATTTTTTAAATAAAGTAAAAATTATTTTGAAATAGTAGGACTTGGGTGTTGCATAATAAATGCCTTTTGAAGGCCTTGTCATTTATCCCCTAGGATTTATTTAATACTAATATACATATACAAATATATTATACATACATACACACAGTAGTAACAGTTTAGAAATGAGAGTGTAGTTAAGATTAATATTAAAACAATTCTCACATTATATTTAAATCAAAAATAAAACAGACATTCTAAACAACAAATTCATTTTAAAAGATCAAAATACAATTTTTTTTTTTTTTTTTGTTTCTTTTTTAAAGTTAAATTTTTTATACTAAATATAACTTGAATGAAGAAAATTTAATAGATTTAAAGAAAAACAAGTAATAAAGTCAGTTAAGCCAAAGAGATTTTTGAAGAGGGTCTTGTATGGGACCTGTGGCTAATTGTGAACCAATTGTTGTAATAATTGTGATTTATATTTCCATAAAACATGCATATGTATACATAATATATATTATTTGATACTAATACTTATATGAGATTTATACACTTTAAGGTGATTCCCGGAAGTTGACTTAGATATATAAGAATTTTTTTGTTTCAAATATATTCTTAATACTACCATTTATATGGGAGAGATAAAATCCCTACCATGGGAGGATATTTGTATGAGGTTATGTAAAATAATGAACCGATTATTTGTGCCAAATTTCATTAAGATACCCTATAAATTTAGACCTGTATTTTGCACATGCACAGACATCGTTAAATCGACTCAGAAAGTGATTCAAACTTTTTATGTGTATTATAAACACCTGCACTAATATCCCTGCGCAAAATTGGTGTCAATTGCAGTAATTAACCGGTCCCTCAGTGACCTGTTCCAATGTGCCACGTCCAATGACAACCCCATGTAAAAGTTACAAGTTCCTCCCATATACAGTTTCGGAACTGGAACCGATCACTAACCCTGAGAACCTGTCATGTGACAAGTTTTGAACCTCCGCTAGGGATATTACGTTGTGCCTATACTAGACTAATTTTTATCAACAAAAATGTCAAAATCAGTGCGAATCTATATAAAGTAATCTCAGTTAAACAGCTGATTATTATTTTTGATTATTACAGCTGCCAAACAGCATATTTATAAAACATTAACATTTTTCATGATAAAAATTTTAATTGCAAATAAAAGCAATCCCACATATTTAAAATTTTTTTTCGAATGTTCCTTAGAAATTCCACAGTTATAGGTCTCTTTAAAAAAAAATAAAAAATTGGAATATTAGAACATATAGATAAAAGTCAACATTTTTATTGTCTCTGTGATAGCAATCACGCGATTGTCACATGCAGTTTGAAAATCGCCAAATTTATTTTAGCATATGCTGCAGTTCACGCATTTTACTTGTTCTGTTACTCACAATTTGATAAGCTGCTTCTAGCAAGTGTATTAAAAAACAAATACCAGACATAGTAAATTTCCACTCAAAAGGACTTCAATGTATTACAGAATTTTAAGAATATTATAAAATATTTACATAATCTTCATAATAATCTTCGTCCAAATATTATTGTTTTAGAAAGCTAAGAATCTCTACAATATAATAATATTTTTTATTTAAATGTTGCAGTACAAAATGTTAAAAAAATATCCGTGAAAATTTTACTCTTTAATATTTATTTTGAAATAAATATCAAATATTTTGAATAGTTTATATAAAGAATATTTTCTGAACTTTTTGTGCTAAAACATTTAAATAAAAACACGTATTACAGGGATTCCAAGCTTTCATTTGACATACATATAAAATTCATAAATATTTTATAAATTTGTTTCGAAACTTTAAAGTACTTTTGAAAGGAAATTTGACGTTCTGGAGAAAAACTGATATGCAGTTTTATTATGTATAGTTTCTAGTTTCAGGCATGTGAATTTGAAAATCATTGCACGGTGTCATCAGTCGATATTAATTAATAATAATTCTAAGAACTCAGAATCCATAATTGTATATTATATTATTGACGGAATTCAAAATCAGCTGGAAGCGAAACACGGTTTAAAAAAAATCATCTTCTGCGATGAGCTAATTTTTGAATATACCAAAAACAAAATGGTTTTTAAATTGTACTAATGAATGCATTCTTTAGAAGTTCTGTAGTTGTATATATACTAAAGCGATGAATAAAGAACTTCGTCAACCTTAAAAACTCTTTGTTTGTATGACAAAAAATATAAAAAAAATAAATATAAAAAATCACCGACCAATAAATACTAACACAAAAACAATCACACTTTGAAATTCAGAGACAGACACAAAAATATATTTACGCATACATAAAAATGAAAAAAATAACAAACATCCCAGTAAACCAAAGGTTTAATTTAAAATTTGAGAGTGACTTATAATCAAGCTTTTTTTTCAAATGTAAACTTTGGATAAAGATTTAATAGTAATTTGAGAATAATCGCATTCTCATTTTTATGCATTTTTAATTATATTTAATAATTTTGTTTGTTTATTTGTACATAATTTTTCAAATATTTTTTTCGAAATTTGTTTTAAGGTTTAAGAATTTTGAAATAACATTTGATATCAAGTTGAAAAAATAAAAATTTTCAAATATTTGTAAAGTTGTTTTAAGATTTAATAATTATTTGATAATAACATTAAATCTTAAATTGCGAAAATACAATTTTTCATTATTTAAAATTTTTCTTAAATTTCAAATTGCCTTAAGGTTTAAGAATGATTTGAGAATAATATTTGTTATCAAATTTAATAATAAAATTTGATATTTAATAATAAACTTTGATATCAAGTTGAGAAAGTGCAAATTTTCAAAAAAAAAAAAATCAAATGATTTTAAATTTTAACTCAAACTTTGAATTAAGACCCTACTCACATTTGAAACAAGTTTGAGAGAGACATTTAATATTAAATGTTAATATTATTAAATTTCAAATATTTGACACCGTGTTTGCTGGGATAGTACTTAATTCATTATATACACATATATGTTTAGAAAAGAACACACAGTAACATATATACAATTATTAAAAAAAAGCTCCTTTGTGTATTATTTTAAGAATTTATCGATTATCCTTTCAGTTCTTTTTCTGGTTTCTTCTGTCCTACGTCAAAGTAGAATACATATGTATTATTATTTAGACAACTTGTTTATTTGTACTGTGTGTAATTTATAATTGTATATTAAATATATGTTGTCAAGTACAAATCCCAAATACAACCAACAATACTTAGAAATTATAAGTTACACAGAAAAAAAATTATAACCTTACATTTATCAATTAACACAATTGTTTCATTTCATATCAAAATTTATATAATATATTTAAGCAATTCAACTAAGTTTTTTTTTTTGTCATTTTTTCATTAATTTTTTCATTGATTGATTCAATAAATATTTTAATTGGAAAGAAATTTTTTCCATTTGGGTTTTAATTTTTTACAGTTATTAGTAATTGATATAATCATTTAATGAGAGAAAATTTAAACAATTTTTAATTGAATGAATTATTTTGATGAAGATAAAAGTCCTAACAATATTTATGGAACTTAAGTAATTTTATTCCATTAGACCGAAACTTAAAAAAAAAATAACTCTTTGGGTGAGTGACAACACCTCCGAAAAATTTTGAAAATTGTCTTACCTTCTTCATCTTCTTTAACTGAAGCTACCATCGCTATTTATTTATTTTGATAAGACTTTTCAGATTGCTTACCTACTCATATTTATATATAAAAAAAAAAAAAATCAGCACATCTATACACATGCAGAGAAAAAACATATTATGTTTCTACAACAATAGTATGTTTTCATTGTTAATTTTATTGAACTCTAATAACTCTGTGTTCATGATAACAATGATTTTGTTTCAATTTTGTCATTTAATATTTACGCTCGATAAGAATTTTAATATGATTAACTGCAAAAATTATATGTTCTTAAATATTTTTACCAGAAACAAAATTTTGTTAATATTATTACTTCTACAACCATTAAATATTTGCTGTTTTTTGTTTTCTTTGTTCTTAAACCATAATTTTGTTTTTAAACCATATTAATATAACACTTATCCTTTTCACAAGCTTAGTGGAAAACTTTAATACTACTTTGTTTTTAAATATATATTTTCTTAATATTTGTTTTCTAACTTCAATGTAATTCTCATTTAGTTTATATATGAATAAATATAAATAGACAAGGTTTGGTTATACACGGTGTGATTCAAGCAATATAAGATATTTTGCATTTTAACAACTTATGGTGGTATATGTAAATGAATATATGATATGTAAATATTATATATATATACATATATATATATATATATATATATATATATATATATATATATATATATATATATATATATATATGGCTAACACTTTTCTATATTATTTTCAATAAAAATAATAATTTCTATTAATATATGATAAGATGGAATAATAATATAACAAAATAAAATAATGATATGATTAGATTGGATAACTATATGATAACATGAGGCAATAATATGATAAAATGGAATCATAATATGATAATGTGGTATAATAATATAATAAGATTATTAATTTATATATAAAACTATAATCATAACATGAAAAAACAAACCATCAAAACGGATGAAATATAACAAAGTTTAATCATAATAACTATTACTTATAATAATTTCTATTTTTCGCAGTGATCATATGTTCTAATCATAATATGTTGCTTTTAGATTATGGTCACTACAACTATATTCTTTCTCTGCGTGCAGTATTTATATATATATTGTACATATTGTAAAACCCTATTGTTCGAGTGTATATATACATGTACATATGTACGTAAATATGTATAGTATGAGTATGAATGTGCTCGAGTATTTTCACGTGCATTAAAATACTATTTTTACGATTAGACAGTACATACAAATATACAATGTGCAATACAATATTTAATTGGTTCTTCAGGCGAACAATATGTCACTTGTCGCTACTATTTCCATGATTATTTTATTATTTCTTTATTTTATTTTTTCAATTTTTCGAAACAACACGATATAAGCTTTTTTCCTAGAAAATTAATAAACATTTTGTAATGTAAGTAAATATATGCTGTCCCAATAAAACTTTTTGTAACAGAAAAGAAACTTAAAATGAAAATAAGCATGACCTTTTAAGTGTTTAGATATATTTTCCTTACATCAAATATTTATTTAATTAAATAATTAGGTTTGTTTCCTTTAAGAAATTATAAATATTTAACAAAAGTAATGGTAAATATTTATAATACTGCAATAATGTCAATATTTCTTTAGTAATAAAAAGTTCTTAAAATATTTACCCTTTGAATCCTTTTGTGAATAGCTTTCTTGAACTTTTTTTATTCTATTCAAAACATTTTTTAAATTATATGACAGCAAATTATACACATCTATTTTGTTAACAAGCTTTAAATTTCATAAATGAATGAGTTCACTCAAAAGGCCTAGAAAATCAATGTTTAAATTGAATTAGTAATCACAAAATTTTAAATATAAACTTAATGAAATGAAAAAATCATTTCCCTTTTGAAGTTTAGAAATTCTGGCATAATGCTGCTTTAAAGAAAAAAGATCAATGAATATTTAATTGAAATTTATTCAATCAAACTGTTATAACTACAGGTAACCCTCGATTTAAGCGGTACTTCATTTACTCAATTTCTTTCCAATACAATGCAATAATAGTTGACATTTTTTTTTTTAAATACGCGTTTTTATTTTGATACAATGCGTTTAAAAAATTATGGCAAAATTTGAATTGCACGAAATAAATTATGTACTGGGGAAATTTAGAGAAAATAAATTTTAAATTTTAATTTTAAATGAAATTACATACTGAATTCAACTGGATTAGAAAAGTGTATAAACAAAATAAAAATCATATCATATTTTTTATTGCAACCTGAAGGCGAATTCTGTTAATATTTCACGGAAAATCTTCATCAGGTGATTTGAATGCACTAAATGCGTTAAATACTTGATGAGGATGATCGCTATATAATAAATTTTTTTAATCGACAAGAAATATAAAAAAGTAAATAATTTTATGTATTTTAACTTATTTATTTATTATTTTTTATTTAATTAGTATTTCAATTTACGCAATATATAAAAATTATAGTCTCAAAATGTATTTTTGCACCTATTCTGAACCCTGTTTTACGCTATATTTATTTACACGTACTTTCTCCGGTCCCAAATGATACACGTAAATCGAAGGTTAAATGTGCATATATTTAAAAGAATTATTTCACTTTAATAACACAAATAAATATTTTTTGTTGAGAATTAAACACACAGATTTACATAACAAATTAGATGTTTTAATTGTATTAAATATTAAAGAATTTATTTTGTTAAACTTAATACAGTAAAGAAGGAAATGTTATAAACGGAGAATGGAGTTATTGAGCGAATTGATTTCAAGAAACAGACGGAGAGAACATTTCTACCTGTAATCAAGGTTGTCGGATTTTTTGAGCCCTTGTCGCCAAATTGCTAATTAGAAATCTCCAAAAATCGTCAAATTTAAATTTTATTTGTTTTTTTAAAGAAAAAATAAAAAAATGAACAAAAAAGATTTAGGGCCTAATTTTGAAAATATTTCACCTCACTTTGAAAAAAAATTTATATAAATTGTTTTTGTTTTTAAATAATTTGTATGTAAAATTTTTCAAAGTGTGATGAAGCGATTAATGTCACACAATTTTTAGAAATTCAAATTTCGTATAATTTATATATGTAAATTCACCTTCAACAAAGCCAATAATAATTGCAGTAGCTAATAGTAATTGAATAGAAAATTAAATTATAATTTAAAATGCATTTTTCTGACTTACATACATATATACATATATCTCCATTTTAGAGTAAAAATTTTGGAAATTTATTGACATTTATTTTAAAAAAAATAAATAATTCTAACATTGTATAACAACATTTGTTTTCTTATAAGCGTTTCTGCTGTCATGACTTGTTTTTGCATTGTCCTCACATTTCTCATTCTAAGCTGAAGTTGAATTTATAAATTAAATAGACAAATACTGAAAATAGTCTATTGCTAGAAATACGTAATCGTATTTCTCCACAAATACCTATTTTATAAGATTTTTAAAATCAACCAAATAAATTGCCACCACTTTATAAATCGCCAAAAAAGTCCACATGTAGTCAAACGAAAATTTAGTCGCTAAAAGCAATTAAAAAGCGCCACGTTTGGCGAAAAATGGCCACATCTGATAGCCCTGCCTGTAACCCACAATGTATTAAGTATAAGTTTTTGATATGATGAATATTATATAAATTGCAAACGAAAATAATCATACAAAAAAACTGATAATAAATATGTATCTATCTGCTACAATTTTGGTCCGATTGAACTTGAACTTTCTATATATGTGTATACGTAGCAAAATATATACATACATATGTAGTTCAATAATATATTGAGTATATGTACATATGTGTGAACACGTAAACAAGTATAGAAAATAGTGTTTTTTTCTTTTGTAATTTTAACCGAAATATTAGGTTTGAGGCCTCCATATTTACTTTCATAAAACGGGCAATATATAAAGATGTTTATCTTTTAAATACTGAAAAATAGACAAAGGATAGAAAAAAAAAATGAATTATTCAAAAATGAAATTTCAGATTTAGAAATGTTTAATTAAATAAAAGACCAAAAAACAAAAAAATTAATTTTAATTAAAGCAGTATTACAATTCCAAAAAAAAATTTGATTTTTTAAAATTTTGTCCATAAAGTTTACTATTTTAAAATCATCTCCGTAAAGATATCTTTCAGAAATATATAAAATTATTATACGTCTATAAAATTTTTACACCCAACACCACCATAGGTGGTTGGGGTAATTAAGCATACTAATTGACTCAGAATCACTTTTTAAATCGATCTAACGATGTCCGTCCATCCGTCTAGCTGGACGGCTAGCTGTCCATGTAAACATTATGCACAAAGTACGAGTCGCAATTTTAAAGATAATTCAATAAAATTTGGCATGTATGACTTTTATGATACAAAGACGAATCCTATTGAAATTGGTTGTGATCGGTCCATGATTTCACCTAGCCCCCACACAAATATCCCTACGGAATAGATTTTGACTAGAATATTTTAATGAAATTCGGTGCAAAGAAGTACTGTACAAATATCAATCTTTGTACCAAATTTTATGAATGAAGATCGGTGCACAATTGACCATACCTCCCATATAAACCTCTCTTCCGAAAATCACTTTAATGTGCATAAATCCTATACGAATGTTAGTATGAAGTTAATATTCGACACAAATAAGTTTTATGTAATTAGAAACAATATTGCCAAGTTTTATGAGAATGGGTGGGTCTATAATTTACCATAGCTCACATATAAACCCACTTCCAGGAATCGTCCTAAAGTGCATAAAATCATTTAGATGGTAGTATCAACGCATTATTCTGTATTTATATATTTTATTTTACATTTAATAAAATTGACCACAGGTGTAATATAAGTTCCCTTCCCGAATTTTTATGCTCGTACACAGTGATGTAGGGCACCATGTAGTCGGTCTTGACAGACTATATCTTTATTTCTCATTTTTTTTAAATTGTAGATACTTTTTCGACCAATAAGCACCCAAAAACATAATTTTTGTGTTCTTTAACTAATTAACAAAAAAAAAAAAAAAATAATAATAATAAAAAATAAAATAAAATAATAAAATAACCAAAATAACGAAAAAGTTGAAAAAAACGGATCAATATCTTAGAAAATTCAGATTGTTGAAATTTCAAATGCAAATAAATTGAAAAATTTGCAAAGCTGTTAAAATTATTTATGTCAAAGCAATCCTACTTTGAATCCCCATAGCTCCGCTACTAAAGATTAAACTCGTCTTGGGTTTAAAATCGTACAGTCCACTGTTACGACTTTGTGAAATTTCATACACAGATAATCTTGAAGTATATGATGCGCTAAATCCTTAAGGTACAATTTTAATGTATCTTCAAACTGGATTCACAGATATTTTAGCAATACTTTTCTTCCTACACTAGATTAAACGCTGATTTTATATACCAAATTAATGAGAATAAATTCCAAACAATCGTTATTCTACAATTTCAATAATGTGTAGGTTTCCACAAATAATATTAAACTTACTCCCGTTTTATGGACTTTTTTTCAACAAATAATTTATTTTATTTAGTTTGAAAAAAAACGATTAATTGGTCAGAATACCCAATTTCTTTTAGTTGAGATTTTCAAATTTGTATTTATTATTGCAAGCGAATTTTGATAGTTGTTACAATTGTATTATTGTTTCGTAGACTAAATATCAGTTTATACATCTAAATAAAATATTAAGAATAATAATAATTACAAAGAAACAAAATTTTGACTGAAATCATTAATATTCAGAATAACAGCAAAAATTATTTTGTATATCTCTATCGAATTTAAGAAATTTATTTTTATTTTATTTTTTGTTGCAAGAACTAAATCGAACTAAATTTTCAAAAAATTTACTAATTTTTTCCAAACACAAAAACAAAATATATCTGACTATATGTGATTAGTTGTTGCGTGAATTAGATTTTTACCTCTCACATAAACTTCTAGTTGTATTCTATGTAAAGGAACATCTTAACATATCCTAAGAAACTGCATAAAATTAAAAATAAACAAACCACCAATTAGTGAATGTGTTTAATTCGCGGCTAATGTGAATCTAATGATAAAAAGCCTTATATTTTATTATAATTCAAATGTGAAATTGGTGTCAAGATCTTGTTTTTTTTTTTTTTTTTTTTTTTTTGCTAGAACACTTTTGTATATAACATAGGAACAAATTAAGAAAATATTATAGATACTTGGGGCGCACAATAGAGAATAATATTTAGGTGCTCTTTACATCATCTGATAATAATTTTTGTTTTTAAATTATGTCCGTTCGGACGTTCGTTTGAAGACTAGATCTAAAGAATTCCCTTACTAATATTGGTTAAAGTTTTGTTTTTGTTCAAACTTTACAATGCAAAATATATGATATGCAAAATCATTTTTTTTAGCTTTAAATGAACCACACTGTCAGTTATTTATCCGTTTCAGACAATTTGAAGCATTGTGGCATCGATTTATTACAGCATATTTTGGCATATTTTAATCTTAACAGCATATTTTTGCATATTTTGGACTTAGCAGTATATTTTGTTATATTTTCATAGAAAATTCTTATTTTAGAGCATATTATAATTTATATCGCATATTTTTGCATATTTTATATTTAAGAGCATTATTTTGCATATGTTACACTAATTTGCCATAAAATTTTAAAATTTTCATTTTACTGTCATATACGTTTTTCAAATTCATTTCCCTAATAATTTTCTTCCTTTAAATTGGTAGGCAGTTTGTATTTTCCTGTTGCAATGTATTAGCTTTGAATATTTTTAAGTTCAAAAAAAATTTAGCCATATATTTTAAAACCATATTTTTTAATTTGCAGTTTTGGTTGCCCTGGTGATAATTATTGCATTGTCGGCGATAGTTAATTTTGTGGACAATGACATATAAAAAATATTATGTTATTCATTATTAATAATTTTTGAAGCCTTTTAAAATTAAAAAAGAAAAATTTTAAAAATCTTCAATGTTTCATATTCATATTAATGTGTTGACTTTGATAATTTATTATGAACATAAATGTTTATAACTAATTTTTTATGATAGCCTGAGGGCTATCATGCGTTCATACTATTTAAAAAACGTTTAAATAGTTATAAATTATTTTAGGGTAATTGTATTATTTGATATATAATGATTTCACTATAAATTGTTTATAAAACAATTTATATGAATAGATTTTGTAGCAGGCACTTCTAATTTTTTTCTAATTATTTTTTAACCCCTTAAATTTACATTGTTTGCTGTCTAAGCAAATTTTTGTTCAATAACCTCTTCATAGAAATATTAAGATGGCCCAAAAAATGCTTTAAAATTTGTGATCAAAAAATATGTGAAAACTCGAAAATATGTACATAATTTGACTTAATGTGAATTTAGTTTTGGTGTATCACCTTTTTTAACTTAATAATATAATTATATATTATATTGTTGCTATGGAATAACAAAAATGGTTATTGATTTCTAATTTAATTGAAAAAATATGCCAATTAATTAAAATCTGTAATTGAAGGAATTGAAGTTTTGATAATATTTCATAAAAATATAATACAAATAATTAACATATTTTTCGTTTAGAAATGAAATTTGCAACAAAAATTTTATACCAAAAGATAAAGAAAAAAAAGAAAAAAAAATAATCTTTGATACCGAAAAAAGAAACATAAAAAGGAAAAGAAATTGTGAATCGATATTGGAATTTAGCATCGGCAGATCGACATTTTATATGGATATAAAAAGTATACTCATTTTCGACACTTACTTCTCATATAAAAGGATCATGTGTCCACTTCTTTAAATATAATTACTAGGGCAACTAAAATTATACCCTAAAATAAAGAGTTTTATGCGCATAAAAAATGCTCTTAAAATCGAAAAATATGCCTAAAAAATTAAAAATTATGCTCTTAAATATTATTTTCTATAACTGAATTTTAAATTATTTATTTTTCATGCTAAAAATAATTTCACTTTTATTAGCAATTGCTAAAAAATATTTTCTTTTTGCATTTAAAAAGATTAGAAGCTAATACATTGTATCAGGAAATTACAAAATTTCTATCAATTTGTAAGATAAAAATTATTGGAGAAATGGGATTTTAAAAAAGTATGCGACAGTAAAAAGAAAATTTTACTAATGGTAAATTATTGAAAAAAATTCTATTGGGTACAAAATATTAAAAAACTGTTACTTAGATGTAAAATGTGCAAAGTCATGATTTTAAGCATAAAATATACCATTTAAATTGCTAATATATGCTCTAAGATAAGGCCAAAATATGCAACATATGCTGTAACAAATCGATGCCAAACTTCTTAGAATTGTCTGAAACGCATAAATAATTAACAGTTTTGTTCATTTGAATATGATATGATTTTGCGTTTTTTGGTTGCACTGATAATTACCAATGAATTTAACATTTTTGGCATAAATACTCAAATGTACGTTTTAACACGTATAAATATAATTTATAATTTTTAGTTATCTATAAAAAAATGTTATTTAAAATGTTCATAAAGCTCGATTATTCTGTTACAATTTCATGGTTGATGTCAATTAAATCATACAAAACAAACTTAAAAATATCAGCACATTGAAGACATATTTGCCTCCAAACTGAACCATCTTAATATGCACATAAGGATTCTGTGTATGAAAATATATTTATATATAAATGTATCTGTATGTGTTTAAGTATGTGAATTCTTCAGTTAGATTGTACTATAGATGAAATTGGTACTTGTCACTAAAATAAAAATCGTTTAGTTTTAAGACCTTTTGTTATTTCCTTTCTTTTTTCCAGTTCTTTCCTTTGTTATTTCCACAAAAAAAAAAAACACTTCAAATATACTCAATAACCCATAAAATGTAGAACATCACCTAATTGTAGATATAAAATTTAATTTAATTATATACATATATATATATATATATATATATAGTTTTTATTATTTAGTTCATTCTTTTAGTTTTAAATAATTTTTAACTTTAGTTTTACATACAAAAAGGTATAAAATTAAATAAAAACTAGAAATAAACTTAATAAAACTATAAAACAAAAAGTTCAAGCAAATTTACTTTAGAAAACCAATAAAAATAAAACTGCTGTTTTAGAAAAATACAATAAAAATACTAAAATAGATTCAAAACGAACAAAGTATATCAACAAACTAAAATGATAAAAATTAAAATTTTTCAAAAACTTAAATTATTACATAAATTTTTGTTAAAAAAAATTATACCCACTAAAATAAAAGTATACTAATAGAAAATAGAAAAGTAAATTAAATTAAAGTTTTTTATTTAAAATTGCAAACAATTTAAAATAAAGGTAAGAGAAAATAAAACTATTTATGCTGTTCACAAAAAAAATAAATAAATAAATAAATAAATTTCGAATTCTCAAACTTAATTATATTTTTTACTGAAATCGGACCTCACAAAAATTGTGAAATTAATTATTAAAATTTGTAAACGAATTATTGAAAAAAAACAATTTTTTTTTTTCTTATTAAAATGTCTTTCCTATTTATAAATTTCAATATTTGAAATTTTCATCAAATTCAATTCTTTTTCAATAAAACAGTAATTTAATTTTAATTTTTAGTATAACTTCAAACAATATTTATTGAATCAATAAAGTGTTTAATAAAAATTACTTTGAACAATACTACAAAAACTTTAATGTTTTTAAATATTGCATCTTTTACAAATAAATTGTCAAAGATAAGCTAGATTGATAATTAATATTACATTGTAAATTTTGTATACAATTTATAAATAGAAAGGAAATGTTGGTGTAAAAGAAGGCTTACTCTAGGATAATACGTAGTTTATATAGATGAATTGCATTTTTGATTTGTACAAACTAACTGTTCTGAATTAATGTACATACTTATAAGTTAAAAATAATAAAAAAAATAAGAAGAAGATAATACTGATCCTTTGACTCTTCTTTCACGTTAAGTGAATGACCAAAACGACCTAAAAAAGAAAGAACACAATTATTATTAAAATAGATAAAAGTTCTAATTGACTACTACTTTACTACTTACTATTTGCAGGTTAGGGATATCGAAAAAATAAATTAAATATGACTACAAAACATAAACAGTCCATGTAAACATGTTTTAAGCATTATCCTATGTAAAACCCTTAAAATATTTGTCTTAGCCGACTTCAAAACTTTGAACTCGAATAGCTCTCTGCCGCATTATCTACTACTCATTTATACTCGTATAATTATACGTAAATAGTTTCGGAAAACCACTATATTTTGGTGGAATTTTATGGAGAACATCCTTCAGCCGAGGTAACTTGTTGTGGGTGGTATATATAATGCATATCTAAAATTGTTCTTCTACGCCTCAAAATGAATTTGTTTTTACTTGGTGCTCTTATGGACGATAAAAAGTGGATCTGTTATGATAATCCAAACCGTAAAATACCACATGAGAAGCTTACCAGAAAAATCGACTCCAAAGCCATTGCGCCATGGTAATGCTCTGTATTTGTTGTGAGCAGAATGTCGTATAAAAGCTATTAAAACTGTGCCGAACGCCACAAATTAATTTGAAGGTAGTATTGAACGTGAAATGGCCAACTATAATTTTCCATTATTACTATCATGTACGGTTTGGAAAATAATGGAAGATATTGCCTATAGGAAAATCATTAAGAAAATATAATTTTAAATTTATTTTACTGAAATTGTCAAAAATACACGAAATTGTTTTAGTTTTATGCTTTATTTACACTGCCTGCCACTTGAATAAGGAATCACATTTTTTAACTTTAATTAAGTATATCTCCTAAACTAAAGTTCAGAAAAAATAACTTTTTGCGCATTTTTGAGTTTATTTCTAAAAATGATGGCAGTACTCATTACTAATTGAATGCTAGAAGATAATAACTTTCATTTTTATAACCTAAAATTTAAAAATAAATTACAGTTTGCTTAGTTTTAAAATATTCTTTATTCAAGTGACACACGAAATAGTACCACAGAAATATATCTCTTTAAATAAATGCATAATTTTAGTATAACAAAATATGTATATTTTTTATTTCTTCAGGAAACTAAAGTCAACACTTTGAAATTTGGTTACGCAAAAAATTATTTTTTTCTGAACTTTAGTTTAGTAGATATACTTAATTAAAGTTAAAAAAATGTGATTCCTTATTCAAGTGGTAGGCAGTGTATTTACAACTAATAAAATATAATGTCAAGTAATTTTTTCATAAAATTTTATTTAAAGCCAATTAATGATTTATTAAAAAATTTTAGCCATAAATTTGTCTAGTTGTTAAATTTTATTTTAATTTATTAATTTATTAAAATGGAAAATTTCAAATTTTATATTTTAAAATAACAATCAAGAAAGAAATTGTGTTTTAGAGAATATAGAATGGGGCTGCATTTTTTATTTCCTATTTTTTTTTCTTACTTGTAAACAAAATGCTTGTGAGCAAACAAAAAATAAAAAAAATCTTGCCGCTTTATTGTGGATGAATGTTTGAATGGGTATGTATTCATTCAATTCTTTCATTCATTTACATTTTATATTCATGTTTTTGGGGGTTGAGATTCCCCGTCTGTCATCCAACCAGTTTACCGACTGACGACATCGTCGACGTCGCTTCGTACAAATTTATTATTTATTTATGGTAATAACAAAAAAATTACTACTCGTACAATTCACAAAACAAGATGCGAACGAACACTATAAAAATTTGTTTACGGTTGTTGGTGTAGAAGACAACTGGAACAAAAGGTTCGAATCAAACGTATTGTAATATTTTTGAACGAACTTCACAAATATCTATTTGTGATGTTATATCAATGAACTTCAAAGTAATATATTTTTGAAAGCTGAATTAAGTTTTTAACTTCGAATCTTTTCTAAGCCATAGAAACCCATAGAGTCATAGTCAAATTGTGCAAAATCATAACATTTTGTGAAAAAAGTCATCAAAATCGCCAAATCGATTATTTAAAATCGTCAGTATATCGTTAGAATTAAAAATTTGTTTTTTTTTATTTCCCGTCTATGTGGAAATACAATCCTTACAGACTATTACAATAAACATTAAAACAAAATAATTGTAAAATTAAATATATATCGATTGTTTTTTTTACAGTTACACAAGTTTAAATTATAATAAAACAAAGTAATATATTTTTCAATAAAACGGGTTTTGTTAGGTAGAAAATTTTATGACATTAATGATTAAATATGATTTCGATCATGTGGCCGCCACGGCTGGCGCGTACAAGGCGCAATCTGGAACACCAATTTTCACATATGCGGCCGCATTTCGCCACTCTTCGAATGTTGCTTTCCAGGTGTTCAATTGTCTCGACGTAGACAAGTGACTTTACATAACCCCAAAAAAAATAATCCAATGGAATTAAATCACACAATCTTGGTAGCCAATTAATTGGATTAATGCCAGCTAATTGAGATACGAAAATATTTCTAATCATGTTCTTATACCTTTCACCGTTGACAGTAACATTCTGACCATCATAGTTTTTGAATACATATGGACCAATGACTCCGCCAGCAGATAAAGCGCACCAAACAGTAATTTTCTGTGGGTGTAATGGTGTTTGGACAATATCTTGTGGATTATCCTCCCTCCATATGCAACAATTCTGCCTATTTACGTACCCATTTAACCAACAAACACAAAGTTATGAATGGAAATTCAATATTAATATCAATTTGTGCTTCAGCCCATAATTTCAACAATTTGCAAACGTTGCTCTGGTGTAAGTCTATCCATAATGAAATGTCGAACCAAACTAAACAGAAAGCAATGTCAAATAAACCAGTGTTTCCAACTCAAAGTTATGAACCTCTAAAAAAACACCCGCTATATATAAATATTTTGAGTAATAGGTGACTTAACTATTGAGATAACAAATTATATCTTTGAATGGAAATGGAATGAAATGGATCAGAATTTGCGTAACTTGAACGAAAGTATTTGACATTGAGGAATTGATAGTAGCACGAGAAGCGATGAAATGATTTTTACTCTAGGTCTACAACTGAAATTAACGCTGATATAATATGTGAGATAATAAAAAATCTTAAATCTTAAAAAAGGGGTACATGTATTCTAATAAATCGTATAAGATATAATTATTTTCAATCAGCCACAAAGTAAACATATCCTTTTTATTTAAGAAATTCGCACTTTTTAACACAATTTTTATAAAAATATTTTTTAAAATGTAAAACAACCATTAAAAGGAAATAATTTTACAAAAAAAACAGCATTGTTTTTTTAATAATTTCCAAAATACATACGCACACTCACAAACAAACTTTGGTATATGTGTATTTTTTATTTTTTTTTTTTTTTTTTTTTTTTTTTTTTTTTTTGACAGTTCATCTTATAAGATAGTTGTGTAAATCTCATCACAACAGTCTCATAATACTTCTTATAATACTAATATTTGAGTCTACAAGTGAGATAATACACTCAGAGAGCGAATTTGACATTCTCCGACAGAAAAATTTTACATATTCTGTTAAGTGTAGATTGTAGACTGTTAAATGTTTGAACCAATTCTAATCGCTTTCCATTCATCGTGTAATTGATATTCATTAACAACAACCTAGTAAATACCATATATTGGCATTTCTTGACATTTAGATTAGTGCTGTCAAATTCTACCACTTTTAAGTACTCAATACTTTTCATTTGGGTACTCGATACTTAACGGAGTTTTTAATTTGAAATATAATTTCTAACTAAGGCTCTTTTATTCAAAAACAAAACAAATATATTTATGCGATTGGAAGCAAATTTTATAAATTTATATAAAATATAAAATAAACAAAAAACTTAATTTTAAATCCAATGTTAATAAAAATTAATAAAATTATGTTCATATATTTAAAAATTAATTTGTATCTTTACACTGAGTTTTTATTTATTTATTTTTTTAGCGGTTATATTTTTAATACGATATAATTAAAAAAAATTAATCTCTGAAAGTACTGAGTAACTACTTCATTGAGTTCCCAAAAAAAGAGGCAAATACTGGGTACTCAATACTTGCACAGCACTAATTTAGGTCCATTAAATTCCTCGTACACCATCTTGTAAAGATATATGATAATGGACATTTTCTATGCTCTTTTTGTCTTATTTTTGATTAAATTTTAAATTAAAAAAAATTTGTGTATATTTTTTAATATGGTCGACCTAATATGAAAGTCTAGCAATATCTAATAAGTCCGATGATACCCGTATCAATGAACATGTAATTTTGTATCACTTTCAAAAAAAAAAAAAAAAAAAAAAAAATATTATTTAGGGGATTCACATAGTCTCATAAAATCATATGTCCTGTAATAATAGCATGAAAAAATATGACTGTTGTGAACAACTCCACATAATTTAGTGTGCTATTTTGAAATTAAATTAATCAAAAGTAAGTGAAAAACACAAAATACTAGCTATTTTGTGCGAAAAGTATATTTTGGATGTTATGATGGTAGACTCAAGTAAATAAACAACATCTTTTTATTTGTTTTTGTATAAAATCATCCCAGCCGATTAAATACGACAGCACAATAAACATTTTTTGTTTGAAAAGCAACATCAATATTTTTAAACCATTGTAAGGTGTGCGATCATGGCAATATGACATGATAGCACACCTTGTGAATCCCCCAATTATGTTTCTTGAAAATCTGTTAAGAAAAATTTGATTTGTTTATAAGCGCAACAACGATATTCAAAATTTACTTTTGAATGAGTTCAACAAGAACGTCTGAATTAAATTACTGTAAGTGATACTTAGTACTGCTATTTAAAAATGTCTTGATTATGAAATTAAATGTTTTTATAAAAATTAAAAAAGGGGTCTGGCCTTTTGTAAAGTGCATAATAAACGAGAGCATAACAGAACCGAATATAAAAATAGATTAGTCTCATAAATATTTTCTACAAATGGACAATTTTCTTTTTAAATTTTGAGAAGATTTTTATTTTAATTGTTATTATTTATGTATGAATTATTTATTTATTTTGAATAATATTTCATAACCTAGCCTTTTGGCCATAATCGGTCACAAATTTCTACTAATGAAAAACTAATGAAATGAAAATATGTATATACGAAGAGAGAAAAATAGTTTAGAATCCCCTTTTAGAAAAAATTGTCAAATTTAGGGCAAAAATCGTCAAATCATCAACCGGAAGGCCAGATACGAATGCAATATTTTAATCATACTTCTCTAGAATTTGTTATACAAATAGGGTAATCATTTTACTCGACTTTTTCATTATTCAATATGTAGATTTCAAAATCTGTTATTTTTGGACTTGTGGGTGATATCCAATTCATGTTTTTTTTTTATCCGTTAGATAATTTTGTTCTTTAACTAACTGGTTAAAAATTTTAGAAAATCAGATAAAAGTATTGTGCTATTATTGAAAAAATCTGGACCAAGTTTTGGAAAAATTGATATAGTTGAAATTTCAAATGCAAATAACTTAAAAACTATAAGAGATAAATAGCACATGCAATCATGTTTCTTTCATGGGCCTTATCGAGGGCTTTGAGAAGATGTAAAAATATTTCAAATCGAATAAGAAATAAAAATTTGGGAACGGTTACAAATTTTCTATATCAGAGGTACCCTATTTTGAACTCCAATAGCCATTTTTGGCAAAATACATGAGGTCGTATGTTTTGAACAGCTGTTAAACGCAAAACAAATAACGACACTTGCTCAAAATTTGACAGTAGTCTATTAACAGGTGGTACTTGATGGGAATAGTGTTGGATTTCATATAACTACGAGGGAAGTTCGGAAAGCCTCGAACTTATTAATACGCCCTCGTGTATAATATTAAGGATTACATTAATTGTATTTAATAGGGTATCTAATTTTCGTTTTTATTAAGTTCACGAAGCGGACTAAAATAATCTTATGAACTAAGCACTTAGTATTTATCCCTTTTTAAATTTAATGAGTTTTTGCTGATGCTGATATTAAAATTACTACTACTTTTCTTAATGTCTACACTTTGTAGACAATAGTATTAACACTTAATTTCAATATTTAAATTTTGTCCTTATTTTGAAAATGGTAGAAAATGCTAAATATATTATTCGAAACTGTTAAATAATACGCCAAATGCTAAGTGAAATATTCGCTGCAAAAATGATAAAATGGTCACACTGTTTGCAGGAGATCTGACTCTGTCATTCAATGAAAACTGAAGAACGTCTACATATGAAATAATAAGAAATTTGCTAAGCAGTCACTAAGACAATTTTTTACTTAAAATCTGATAATTAGTTGTTGTTTTTAAAATTTCTTATAACGTTTCAGTACGTACGTATAAGGGTTTTTAGACAACTTTTCCTTAATACTTTGATATTAGTGGTTTCTTTATTTTATTATTTAGATGTTAATTGTTGCAATACTTTTAAGTAAGTGCTCATAATATTACAATTAACCATTTTATAAAGGTTTCAATAAAGTCAAATAATAGTAATAATAAATAAAAAAATTTCCAAAAAGTTAAGAAAAGAAATCTTTAAAAAATTTTTTACTCGAATTAATCGATTAATCTACGTAATTTACTCGAATAAATTTTTACTCGAAGTTCTTGATTTTAATGATTAATATTTCGAATATGTCGATTAACCGAAGAAATGAATGAATATCCCAGCTAAAAATAAAATAAAGAGTATTTTTTAAGTGCAGGGTTTTCAATTTTCAAAATTGAAAAAAGTTATTTGAGTGATTTTTTCATTTCACTTCAATCTTTAATAATTAAAAAAAAAAAAAAAAACTACCCTTAATATACTTTTCATACCAAAATGTTTCGTTATGAATTTTTTAAAGCCGATCGCCTAGTGATGTGAATGTGAAAACAAATGTAAAACATTTGTAGTATTGTTGCCGCTGATTCAATATTGTTATTATTGCTGTGGGTTTTCAACACAACCATGTTTCTTTACAACCCAACACAATACAATAGCAGCAAAAATCTTGTGAAAAAAATCGTTAGTATGTGTTTACTACTTGTTTGATGCAACATGTTTGAAGATGGTATACATTTTGTTTGAAGCGCTGCCATATTATTTACTTATTAAAAGGCGATAAAACGCTGTAAAATTAATTTTATTTTCATTTAAATTTGAATTAAAGATTTAAGAGAAAATATGTATAATAACTAGTAATAATAGAAGTATTTGTATTAATT
Source organism: Protocalliphora azurea (assembly GCA_932274085.1). Taxonomy (NCBI): domain Eukaryota; kingdom Metazoa; phylum Arthropoda; class Insecta; order Diptera; family Calliphoridae; genus Protocalliphora; species Protocalliphora azurea. The sequence continues at coordinate 92,614,744 of OW026520.1, forward strand.
TGATATTTTCGACAAAAAATAAGCCTAATATTTACGTAAAATATTAATTATATTGATAATTTTTTATTAAAAATTAGTCATTTTTAACTCAGTTTAACGTTTATAGACACTTTTTGTAAAAAATCACATGAATTCTATAGACTTGATATGGAAATATATATATATTTTTTTTCTCTAAATCATATAAACTTGATTGGCATTACTGTTAGTGCTAACGTATGGTTACCAGATTCGAATTGTGATCTGACTTGACATTCCTGAAAAACTAGATTTTAGCTGGATTAAAAAAAAAAAAAAACATGACATTTGGCCTCCGACAAAAATTTTTAAACCTATATGGAAGTAGGTACAACAAATATATAAAGCTTTTAAAATTTTTGCTAAAATAAATTATGTAATATATCCGTTTAGACCATGAAAAAATATTAGAGATTGTTGCATTAGATTTTTGCATAGTTATTTGAAAAAATAAATATAGCACAGCTTATTTATATCGAGTCAATACAAATATTTCCATATCCATTAATATTACTTTTAAAATTTTATTAAAAAAAAGATAAATAAATAAATACTGCATCGTATAAACGAATGTGTTTTGCAAATTTTAAAATTAGTCACGAGGAAACAGTAGTAATCAGTTTGTTCTGAAAAATATTTGTTTAAATTTAAAACAGGCCTCTTTTGTAAAATGATTCGTATATCTCATATATATATATATATATATATATATTTAGGTGCCCAAATTATTCGATTTTTTCATTGTTCGAACAAAATGAATAAGTGGAATATGGAATTTTAGTTTATTCTAATTTTTCCATCACGCATAAAATATTATGGGAATTGTTTGAATAATTCAAAATATAAAACAAAAATGCTAAATTTTGGTAAGTTTTCAAAAATTTTATTGTAAAAGGAAAACAAAAACAGAAATGCCTTGAGTTGAACTGATTTCGCTCTTTACTTTTTATAAAATATGATTTTGAAAAGGTTCTTTCGCTGATTGTTGAAGTTGGTGAAATTGTTAAAAATGCATTGAAGAGCATTTCCAACTTATCCGTTCTCTTCTTCGTTCTGTCTATATATATATATATATATATATATATATATATATATATATATATATATATATATATATTTATATATATATATATATATATATATATATATATATATTTATATATATATATATATATATATATATATATATATATATATATATTTATATATATATATATATATATATATATATATATAAATTCGTCCATAATAGTATCATACTTTTTAAATTTTGCTTTTTGCAATAGCAAGTTACCATTTCATGCTTCAAAAGATTTCAAATATCTTATTTCCAAACTATCTACTTTTGTTTTGTAAGTAAAGTAATCTAGAAAGAAACAATAATTTATACTTTGCGTTACCTTTGTACGCTTTACATCTCTAAAAAATGTAACCGCTTTTGAAATTTATTGCACTTTTTATTTAAATATAACTTTTTTAAGAAACGGCTTTTGATATTTAAATATTTTGCTTACAATCACGAATTCTATTTCAATTATTTTACTACTATCTTTAAATTTAAGGTACAATGCTCTCATTTAGCCTCAACTTCCAAAAAAGATTAAAAATTTAAATTTAATGTTTTTTTTTTCTTTGAGACTGTATTAAAATAACATAATTTAGATGAAGCATTTTAAGATTCCAATTCGAAATGGGTAAATCTCAAGGAAAATTCTCATTATTTACAAATTTTTAATTTTACACTACTTTGAAAACCGAACAAAGACTTGTAGATAGTACGTTTTTTCCTTGAAACAAAAAAAAAAAAAAGAAAAAAAAAATAGGAAAACGTAGTGTTAAAATTTACCATAGATAAAAAAAGAACACAAAACTAAAGAATTTGACGCGAAAATTTTTTTTGAAATCTGCAGATAGCCCTTTTTGAAAAAAGCCCACGATGTTTAAATTAAAATAACTATATATATTTATATATATATATATATATATATATATATATATATATATATATAAGTTCGTTGAACTTCTCTGTTATATATTTAAATAGCATTTATCATTATAAATGGAAATAGTGTTCTTCAAATCATACATGTTTTGTTACAACATCACACATACATTATTCCAAGGCAGTGTTGCCAGTAGTAGTTTGCAAGAAATTGCAGTTTTTTTTTCGAAAAAGTTAAAATTTTTCCTAAAAAGTTCCGTTTATGAATTTTTAAAAATAAATTGTTAATACTTGTCTATTTTCGATTCAAAATTTCGTAGAACAAAATAATTCAAAATTATGCTTAGAAAATCCATAGTTTGGACTATATTTTTCTTTAGTCATCATCAGGGTAACCAAAAATATGCAAAATCTTATTTTTTCTTTTGCTTCAAGTGAAGCAACCTGTTAGTTATTTACATATTTTTGCATATTTTGGTCCTAACAAGCATATTTTTGCATATTTATGACTTAGTAGCACATTTTGTCATATTTTGATACCAAATCCTTATTTTAGAGCATATTTTTTTGCATCCAATAGAATTTTTATATAAATTGCCTTTAGTGAAATTTTCTTTTCACTGTCACATATTGTACATTTTTCAGATCCGATTCCCTAATATTTTCATCTTATAAATTGATAGAACTTTAGCTTTGAATGAGTTACTAATAAAAATCATGTCGTTTTTAGTACGAATATTGTATAATCTGGAAAGAAGTAAATAATATTTTTAATTTTAAGGGCATATTTTAAAATTTCAAGATCATTTTTAATATGTTATAAAACACTTTTTATAACATATTTTTGGTTGCCATGGCCATCATCAATTTGTATTCAAACGGTTACGATGATCTGATTTTATAAGTTTAGTTGACTAAATATTCTCTCAACATATGCATTTGAAAGTACATATTGCTTTTTAATATTGTTGAATAATAGTACTTCTTTAGCATTCTTCAGATCGAAAACATTTTTGAAATAATCGAAGGCACTTAAATTAAGATTTAGTCTTATCGTCTTGTTATCAAGGAGTGAATGCTGCGTGAATAATAACAGAAAATTATTTTGTTAATCAGTTATGTTCTTCTCACTAAATTATTTGACCTCTTCAGGGTTAAATACCTTTATAAAAATATTATTGTTGAAAATGAATTAAGATTCATTAATTCTATAAAACAATTATTTTTATCTGAATATATATATTTCCTTTTTATAAGACGAAAATTCCACGATATTTTCTATTGCCATAAATTTAGTTTTTAACCAGTTCATGAGCACGTTACTTAAGCATTATTCAATTCTTTTAGAGTCTGCCTCAAAAAGAAGAAAAATTTATTTGTACTATTTTATTTTCTTGATTGTAACATTGTCTTTTAATGAAAACATCATTAAGGTTACATTTTGATATATATTCTTAAAATCAGAATAATTTCATCTGCCACGAAGATGAGAAGATTGCTACGTACATGAAAAGAGCATATTTAAATTTTAAATTTTAGTTTTGTTTAAAAAAGTGTTGTTCTGGGACTTAAAAATTTATTTCTATATATAGTTTTGCAGATAATATTTAATTTTATTAAATCAAAAGTTACGAAAATAAGGTTAAACACAAAGGAATTATACATGTTACATGGAGCGTTAAACAGTTACGAAAAATATAACAAATGTAACCAAACGGCAACACTGCTCCAAACAGTCAACGTAGGGTTGCCATACGATCTTGAATGAACTTGGTTGTCAATTTATTTTAGATGTGTAGTGATAATCCCGAAGCAGGATTCAATGCCTTTTGCTCTATTACACCCTGAAAGTGAAACTTGTATAGTACTACACAACAAAATGACTGAATTTTAAATAATCTTTAAATAATGTACGAGTATATGTATTAGGGTATCAACTCGAATAATGTTCGTTCGAATAATGCGAACAATTTGATACGAACAATTATTCGAAGAATTTAAAAGTGCGAATATTGAAGCAAGTCGAATAAATTTCTTTTCTTTTTTAATATAATAGTTCTTGTAAATTATTTTTAACTAATTGTATAAATATATGATATTTTACAACTACTTTATTTTTAATTTTTTAATTTAAATATTTGCTTGTTATTTACGTAAATGAAATATTAAACTACATTGACAATTTTTATTCAGAATAGAAAAGTAATATTACTTCGGAAATCCGCCAAACTATTGAAAATAAATGTTGTCATTCAATAACAGTTGATGAGTAGTCAGATAACACTTTTTATAAATACATAAACGTTACAGCAAAAAGTTATAATTCTAAAGACTTTTAAACATTTTAATTTCGGACTTGAACAATTAAAAAAAAAAAATAATAAAAGAACATTTCTAACATTTTTTATTTTGACTAAATAATAAGACTTAATGATTTCGGAATCAATATCGAAACTGAAATTGTTCTATAAGTGATGTTATTGATCACGTAAGTAAATGTTGCAGAATTTTCAATAAATCTAATGAGAAACAGAAAACATTGCAGTCTTATGTTGTGCATCAAGAAAGACTAAAACATGATATTGAACATCGATGGACATCTTTATCTAAAATGGTGTCAAAATTTCTGAAAATTTATAAGTGCGTTAATCATTATTATCCGATTACAAATTGCCCACGCTATCAATTAATGATATACAACTTTTAAGCGACTTATGTAACAACTTGATTCTCGAAAGGATTTCCAATCGTTTGATATATATATTTCTACAATACATACAATGGTTTCTTAAAGCTAGTGTCTAGCTACTTCTCAAACTACTACATATTACTATGCATTTCTACGGGTTAATATTCTATCAAACAGAACGAGCAGTACGAGGCCACTCGTGAGAACGAGCAACCGAACGGAGCCTACTATAAGCCGAATAACCGAGCCGAACCTATTATAAACTGAATAATCGAAGCAAACCTAATATAAGGCCGAAGAACCGAAGTAGGAATTGTTGAAGAAGAAAGAACCGAAATAAGCTTAGTTGAAGAAACGATTGAAGGCGACATTTATAAAACCGATGGTATCCGAATTTAAATTAATGGAATTATTCTCTCGTAATATCTATTTTGTTTTTAAAATATTTTTGAAGTATTCAATGAAGAAAATATTATCCTAACCTCCAGAAAGGGTAAATCAAGCGTCTTATTACTTAAGGTTTACTTTAACGTACATCTAAATTTTTTCCATTAAGTGCCTTATAATATATCACTTCGTTTGCATGATACTTTTACTAGTTTTACTATTTTTGCTAGTATTTTACTCGAAAATCATTTCTGTGCACAAAAAAATGGCAAAAGTAGTAAACATTTCAATAGAAAATATTTTTCTCTTTTGCTATATTGTAAAAATGTTTTGTTTTTAAATTCCTATTGAATTTTATTTTATTATGTGTACAAAATTGTATTGTGATATTAATTTATGAAAATACTAACATATTTTTTGAAAGAGCCTTTTTATAGGAGCCGTGGTCAGTTATGGACTGATCCTTTTGAAATATGGTACATTGATTTGTATTTATATAAGATTTGCCAATTCGTATACATAATCCTACATATTGACATTTTGGTAATTTAGGGAATCTCCTTATATAAGGCCTTATAGACCAATACTAAAAAATATTTATAGGTGTCAAATCCTATTCTGGGAAGACATTTGTATGGAAACTAGGTGAAATAATGGGCAGGTTTTGAACAATAGGATTCGTTCCTGAATTACACTATGTACCAAATTGCGTCAAATTATCTTCCAAAATGGACATATATACGTACAAACGAATGCTTTACAAGCAGATCAGAAAACTGAATTATTGATGATATTCAACAAGGCTAAAAATCATTAATATTTATTTTTTTCACTAATTGTAATGATATAAATCTATAGATAAAAGAAATTTTATAAGGAAATATGTGAAAAAATTATCTGCAAAGGAACATATGCCCGCATTTTTTAAAGTTTCCATTTAATATAAATAAAAAAATTTAATAAAATTTTATTTTTTTATTGACATTAAAATTTATTTTACTATTTTCCGTTTTCTTACTTTTTCAATAAAAGTTTATTTTTGATAATTTTTTTTTTTAATTTCTCTTCTCTATTAGCTTTGCTAGAATTTCAAACGAACAAACCTATTATAAACAATTCAAATATTATAACACTGGATATAACCAATTTTTGCAAAAATGTGATTTAAAATCTATAGAAATAAGAGAAAATGAATGCAAACACATTTCTGACTATATTTAAATAGTACTACTTCATCTAATATGCAAAAGAAAGACACTAGCAGATTTTGGTCTCAACAAGATTTTGTCATTCGAAAACTAATTTCTAATAATGAAATCAGTAAATGAAAGTAAAGTCAAAATTCGTTGCGAAACAGTTATTTCATTCTCTTTTTTTAATGTTCTTTCGTTTGTATTTCATGCAATGCATTTTACCATGTACCACCACATGAGATGTGTTCGTGCTGATAAATGGTCGAACCTCCGATCCAGAATTACTTATTGAGTTGATTTAATATTATAAACAGTTCACAAGAGTTTCAATAGAAGAACCACTTTCTAGTATTAAACACCAATGCATTCGACCATAATCGACTACAAATTTATTATATTCTTTGTAATTTAAACATCAAAATGTTACATCCTTATGTTTACAACCGAAAATCCGTGTATTTATTTTTTAGATGTAATATTTCGAGTTGTAATTATAATTTTAATTGGGGAATTCAGATATTCGTCAATAATATTGTTATTATAGTCAAAATTATGTGTTTTTTGAAGGACACCCCTTGCCTTTATATCCATCATAACCGGATATGATGGATATTTATAATATTTTGAGTTGTATTTAGGATTTTTATCCCAAGAATTCCCGCGACAAATTTCCCTGGAATTTTAACAATTTTCACTTCCCGATTTCCGGGATTTTTTTTATCGGGACTTACGGGAATTGAAAACTACAAAAAATGAAAAATTTTACAATTTTAAAAATCCGACATTCTATAAAAAACTTTGCTTGATCATAATCAAGCAAATACATGTAATTAACTCTAAACAGTTTACTAAAGTAATAAAAAAAATAATAATTACCGAACTAAGACTTAGCAAAAACTTTGCTTACCTGGTAAGCTAACAGATATAATTGGAAACACAAATAAACTACATATTTTTTTTCCTGAATAACTGGTTATTTTTGTTCTAGTTGTCCACAAATTCATGTAATTACTTGTATTTTTAGACTCTAGCGGTACTCAAAAAAAAAAAAAAAAGTTGCGGTCAGTGAGATTTGAACTTGGGCACAAATTAAGCATTGGGGTTGAACCGACAATTATTTGTTATTACTGAGTTATTACGGAACTAAATTAATTTGTTATTTACTGCTAAAGAGTTATTCAACAACTCAAAGGAATGAGAAAAATATCCACAACATATTAATGTAATGAGTGCGGTATTAGTGACAAAAAACTTTTTAATGGGGAGTAGAAAAACAATGTTCGGATTAGCGGGGTCTGGAGTATCGAGTTTATGACGGTATTTATTGAAAAAAAATATAATAATACTCATTGCAATTAATCTGATCAAAACTCTTCCTTTCATTTGAAGAATCATGAAAGGGAATTTAAAAATACTTATTTTTTTTTTTTTTTTGAATGACACTTTTTATTTTATCTGAATAAATACGAAATTAGAAATGAACATGAACATTTTATTCTAAGCAAACATTTTTTATTTTCTAAACACAATATTATCATATCCAGCAGAATCTTGTGCAATTCAGATCTTTCACTTTTATTTCATTCGATGAATCTTGAAAGGCAATTTTTAAAAATTTTTTCTTTCTTTCAGTGGAACTTTTGGTTTCATTTAAATAATTGAATATAATAGGCAGAATTTATGATTTTCGTTTTTATACTTTTGTTCTTTAAAAAATTTGGTGTAATATAGACATTTACATTAAAAGTGTACTAAAAATTTATTTTAAACATACATTCTTCCCACTGGAATGATTATAACTGTGAGAAACTACTTTTGCTACTGGACCCTATTTTTTGTTATAGTTTTAAGAAATTAATCTGTAAACACTGTTTTAAGTGATTTTTCTAAATTAATAATAATTCTTTGTTACATTCATAAAAACCATGATAGATTTCTATAAAATAAAACTTTTAAATTAATTTTCTTTACAAAAACTTTCTACAGTTGACCCATTGACATTTATATCTTTACAAAAAAATTTATATGTCACCACAACATTCAATTGTTAAAATATTTTCAAAACAAAGGGTCTCAATAGAAACAAGAACATTAAACCAAAATTAAGTGGTCATTAGTTGCATAAAATTAAAAGACATGGATGAGTATAGAAAACAAAGTAAAAGCCTAGCTTAGATGAAGATCTATTCAGCTAAATGCAAATGAAAATGATGGAAGAAATTTGAAAAGAATTTCAAGACAATAATAAAAAAATAAATAAAACCAAAATATCACAAAAGATTTAAGAATAAACAAATGTTCTATAGATAAAAAAAACATTAATTACACTCTTTGAGAAAAAGAGAGAGAGAAAAAAGCTTTTACTCAAACACTCAATTGCAAAAGAATTTTAAAGTTAAGAAAAGCTTACTCAAAATTTTCTCCCAAAGTCTCTACAAATGTTTCTACTTGCGACAACAGCCTTGGCATTGACTTTGATGACGGTTTGTTTGTTGTTCGCAGCTGTTTGCCAGAGCAGTTTTACAAAACAAATCTAAACATTCAGTCAGTTATTAAAGGTTTTTGCTACAACAAGGTTGTGGCTAACGGGTGATTAAAATATAAAACGCGTTGAAATTAAAAATAAATGTATAAACATTTGTTAATAAAATAAAATTAATTTTTAAACTTTTGAGATTATTAAAAAAATAAATAAATAATAACAATAATAATAATAATGTTTATTGCTTAAGTCTTTTGTTTATTTTTTCTCGGGTCAACCAAACACATAAAAAAAGTTCGTTACTTAAGTCTTTTGTTTGCTAAAGTTCAATTAATTTCCTTTCCGTATTCAAATTAGAAAAGATCTAAGTTCATTTAGGAAAAAAAGTGCAGGAAAAATAATTTATTATCATAAAAGAAAGAAAATAAAAATTAAAGAGTGCATGTTTAATATAAATGTACATATATTTTTTTCTGTAAAAAAATATTGTTTTCCAACATTCAATCATTTGAAATATTTTACTTAATTATTGTAATAACAACATCATAAATTATATTAAACGAAATATAAAAGAAAACAAGAAAAATATAATAAAAATTATAAAAAATGAGAGTGTATTCAACAACCTCGTCTAATTGTTTTCATAAAAGTAATAAAAATAAAACAAATTTAATGCTGCATGATAATAATGTTAACCAACAGCAAAAACATCATTATTATGATAATGATAATAACGATGATCGTAAGCTGTGGCCATTGCCAATAAAATGTAGTTATTTATTCGCTTTCATATTCGTTACGCTTTTCATGCAACATTATGTTATTTTTGCGGCCGCTAACGATAGTAAAATCAGTGGCACTTTAGATGGTGTAACAAATGGTTTTAAAAACCGAATGCGTTCACCTAAAATTGCCAGTATACATATTTTACAAGCTGTACCCGAAAGCTTATCAAAGAATCAACAAGTTGATGGGGAGTCAGTAGCGACTGCTGCCGCTGCTGATAATCAAACACAAGTACCACCAGCTGGTAAATTTGGTGAGTTGTTGAAGGAGTAAAAAATGACTATGGTGTAAGAGTCAAGGTTAAGGACATGCTTATTATCAAAAATATATTTTTGTGGTTCTTAATGACTTTTAGTATAAGAAAAGCAAAAATTATTAGATAAGAGTTCTTTCCATAAAAATATGTATTTAAATATCAAGAATAGAAAATGTTTTTTTTTTTTATTTTGTGTTCCTTTAAATTTAAACTAAATATATATAAACGCTTCAGTTGATAAATTTAAAAAGCGATAAAAAAAATGAAACATGTTTTAAAAGGTTAAAAATTTTGCAGCAACCGGAAAAATAAGGCAGATCTAAAAGATGAATATAATCAAATTTTTTTACCTTAGTTTAACAAAAGCAGTCATAGTTTTTTTTTATCTATTTGTCTGTATTGAATAATGTAGATTCTATTTTCTAAATGAGTCTGAATATTTAAATAACGACTTTGGTAAAAATTTTTAAATTTATTGAGGTTTTTATTTCAAATTTAAGTTCTAAATAAAAGGAATAATATCCGGAGAAGAGAACTTTACTTTAAGTTATTTTTAATATTAGATAACTTAGAAATATCGTTAGCTTTTTTTACCTCTTGAAAAAGGTTTTTTAAAATAAATTATTAAATTAAAAAATATTTGACACTCTAACGAACATTAATGTAAACGAAACTATAAATTAAGCACTATTCCGGATTCTAAAGAAAGAGATCGGATGAATAACACCGTTCGATTTAATTTGTGGTGTAAAACAAAATTTGGAATAATTCTAAAATTTTTTTCGTAAAATTCTCGGTAATCATAAATCACTTGAACTAAGATTCGAGGTATATAATTGCCGTTAAAATGATTGCACAATAATAGGATATTATGTGCTACATATAATGTTTAGTTTAAACCGGAGAAGACCCTATATGTGTCCTACGAATACCAAACGTTCCATTTAATAAACAGCGTTATTTTAATTTAAGTGATTGGTGTCGTAGAAAAGATACATTTTATACAATAATACGAATGTTATTTTTATAAGTGATTTTCTTTTAAATTTTCTTTCATAGGAAATTTCAATAACTATTCTCTTTTAGTGGAAAATTTTCGATAAATATATTTTTTCCAAAAAAAATCGAAATTGAGTTAAGAAGTTAATATAATGACTCTTCACTACTTACACTTTAGCTGTATAACCTATTATTTTAACACGGAGATGACAACTACTTACCTCATATTATTACAAGTAGGCATTTTAGAATTTCATTACTTAGATGTCACTACAAGAACTAATTACAGTGCAAGCTCGGTATTCACGACTACTCATTATCGTGACTCATGTTATTTGTTGTGTAAAGACATCTCTTAATAAGGGAAAAGTTCAACATATTTTAAAGCCAATAATTTCTCAAAAATTAGAGATTAAAAAAAGTAAAAGTGGAGATTCCATAAATTCAATTTGCGTGAATTAAAAGTTGCATAAGTCTTCGAATTACTGAATTATAAAGCAAGAAAATTTATTAAAAAACGAAGATCTTTGAACTGTTGGTATAGTTGTAGCTCAAATTGGTACGGAACATCTTTACAAGAATGCTGATTCAAGAAGAATTTCAAGTGGAAAGTAATGAGGAACAAATGGAATTATTAGATACAGAATCGGAGGATTTATATGGTAGTGGTCATGAAGAAAACAATATTAAAGTGGACGATTGTATAAAATCGATAAACATATGCGTACAATGGGCTTTGGAAAATGATAAGCCGAAAACAGCACTATATGAACTACGTGATTCAACTGTTATTTTAAAAAATAATTTGCCGAAAAAGCAACTTAAAATTTCCAATTTCTTTAAAAATGTTTACGATGTATATATATTAATAAAAACGATTCTAAGACAGGTCTGGTTTTTAATTAGTCGCGAAAATCGACCTTGCACTGTATATACTTCCAAGTAATTCCATTTCAAATTTAAAAAATGTTGACCCTTGGTTACCGATTTGGATAAAATTTGGTGCGTGTATAGAGGAGGATACACAAACTCGTTATGACAACTCCATAGCCTGATACCAAAATAAGATTTTTTTTTTGAGGAGAATTTCTCAAAGCTTGTATTTTAAGATGTCATATAGTAACGTACATAAAATACACAAAAAAGTAGAGATATTATTTCGCTTTTAAATACCCTTTTAAAAGGAATTTGGAATTTCAAAATAAATAATTTTTTAATAAATTATTTTAAAATCTTTTAGTTCCTCGAAAATGCCGATATGGGTATCAAATTATAGGATACTGCTTTCGGTTCTTTATAATGTTAAAAATGTCCTTTAAATATTTTATGATTAAATATTCTTGTTGTTTTCTAACAAAAAAATTTAATATTATATTAATTTTAAAAACATCATAATGAAATTTCTAAATCCCACATTTTGTCCTTTTAGCTTCAACAGTTGAAAGTTTTTAAAATTTTAAAGTTAAAAATTTATGTATATTTTATTTTCGAAATAAATGCTGTAATTTTAAATACTATTTAATAATAATTGGCACAATCGTTTTGTATACTAAAAGACGAAGATCATAGAAAATGGTTGGTTATTTTACATAGCTCCCATATAAATGTCTTTAGTTATCATAATTGTCTTGTAAATGTACATATTTATATAAAATTATATAGGGTTTTTATCGGTATTAGATCACAGTTTCTGTATGAGGCCCCTTCCCCAAAATTATTTTCACGTATATAAATACTATAAAAATGTTAGTTTCGAAATGAAATTTGACATGATTACTTTGTATTTTTAGGAATAAATCATTCTGTATAATTTTGAAAAAATCGGCCTCTAATTGTTTATATCTCCCATAAAACATTAATTGCAGAATGTCACTTTAACACGCATGTCATTTATGCGTTGTTTTTATTGTTGCAAATAAAATTATAAATTATTTTATAATTTTATTTGCAACAATTAAAATTTATATAATTATAAACAGCATTACCAAATTTCAAGGGGTTCGGTCCATAATTATACATAGTTTCCATATAAAATCTACTCCAGAAATTCACTTTCAGCACCCAAATTTCATATAAATGCCAGATTTTCAATTAAATTTGGCATTAATAAGTTTAATATAAGTAATGGGTGATTCAAGTAGAGATACTTTTTTCAATAGCCTTTTTTTGACAGATCACGTGTGAGTCGTGTTATGCTGTCATGTTATTTTTGTTTAGTATTGTTTGGCATTTCATAATGGAAAGGCTTACGCCTGAATAACGTTTACAAATCCTTCAACTTTATTACGAAAATTCACGTTCTGTGAGGAATGTGTTTCGTGCACTTCGCTCAACTTATGATCAATATAATCGGCCTACTGAGCATACTATTCGCAACACCATCACCCATTTTGAGACCCAGCATTCATTATTGGATAATATTCGACCGAATAGACCATGTCCAGCATGCTGTGAAGAAAATATAGCGGCCGTAGCTGAGAGTGTACACGAAGACCGTGGAGAGTCGATTCGACGCCGTTCGCAGCAATTCGGACTGACGTATGGAATGACTTGGTGCATTTTACGTCGAGATCATAAATTGAAAGCGTACAAAATACAGCTTGAGCAACAACTGAAGTCGCTCGACCTTCCCAAGCTACATCGCTTCACTCTATGGGCTCTTGAAAAGTTCCAAAAAGATCCGACGTTTTCGAGGTAAGTTTTGTTCAGCGATGAGGCCCATCCAGAAAAAACAACGGTTTGGTGTGGTTTGTGGGCCGGTGGAATCATCGGTTCATATTTCTTTAAAAATGATGCCGGTGTGAACGTAACCGTCAATGGCGACCGTTATCGTGCCATGATAACCTACTATTTGATGCCTGAAATTGAAGCCCGTGATCTCGGCGACATTTGGTTTCAGCAAGACGGCGCCACTTCCCACACATAAATAAATAAAATATAAAAATTATAGCCTACTCTCCCAGAATTTTTTTCTAATTTTATTCTCATAGAAAATTTCAATTAATTAGTTGAAAATTTTCGATAAATATACTTTTTGCAAAAATAAAAATACAAATAATGAATTCAAAGTAAAATAAATAGGAATACTCAAATTATCATCGTTTAAATTTTCAAATGTATTTTATAATAATAATATTTAATATGCTATATTTAAGGCAAGTTTAGATTTAAAACTTTAAATTAGTATTTAAATTAAAAATTATTTGTAGATATTAAAGGATTTAATATTTGAGGGACATTTTTTAAACTTTTTTTAATTATTTTAATAAAATGTAATTCGATATAATGTCAAAATTCTGCTCTTTCATTTGATACACATAGACGAACTATAGTAGCAATTAAAAAATAGCAAAATAAAAAACTAACCTCAAAACTTTAAAGTCCTTTAAAAAGGAAAAACTAACACGAAATGAAAAGCTGAAAACTCAGTTATACTATATTAAGTCTATATTTTTATATGTATGTGGAATTTATCATGTGTGATAAAAATTTTTGATTTTTGTTGTACGGTGTAAGAATTAAAAAAATATATATATATACTAAAAAACCTCCATCTTGAATTTTTTTATATTTTTTGGTACAAACCTTATCGGTATACTTACTATAGAGAAAATTTCAGAGTGGTCAAAATTGCTTAAATTTAAAATAGAATTACTCAGCACTTTGAATAGTTTACTTCTATAGGAACAAAATTTATATTATTTGCACAATTGTGATGGTGACAAAATTTGGCTAAAATAGCACAGAACCATTGTGTTGGTGAATAAAAGTTTTTATAGATCTCTCTAAACAATTTTTGATATATATTTTGGTGTTTATTGGTTCCTTTTACAACCATTTCTTTTTGTCCCAGATAGTACAACTACTAATAGACAGCTAAAATGCTCAAAAAAAAAAAAAAAATAACATTTTTGAGAAATATAAAAATGTTGTTTGTACATATTTTGCACCCTTCTCTGTACATAGAAAAAGTCACCAATCACCAAAATAATTCATTCAATTAAAAATTTTTTAAATTTGTACCTCTCACCAAAACTATATTAATTATATCAATTACTAACAGTGTTACCTTTTTAACCTTTTTAAAATTAAATCTAGCCCTTTTATTTTGCTTTTAGCCTCAAATTTTTCGTTTTAGCTTCTAACTTTTTTCTAGCCTTTTTTTAATTTTAATTTTCTTATTCTTAGCATTTGAACAACAAAAAATAATAATAATTTCTTATTTGATATTACTAATATTATTATTACAGAATCATATATTTAAGAACTTTTGTATATTTATTTTCACAAAAAAAAAATCGAGATTATTTATATTGAACAAAAAATTTCGATTGCGGTGCTTCATTGTCTAAATCAAAAATAATTTAATTCATTTTATGGACTTAAACATTAAACATTGAAACTATTTATGAATATACACAGAAAAAAATAAAAATCAATTTCAATTACGAAATTGCTTATATCAATTAATTTTTTTTTTTTTTTTGATTTTGCTTCAATCATCAAAATGATAATATTAATTAAGTGAAAATAATTGTTTTTTTATAAACTTTAATTAATTATTTGATCAAATCAATAATATTTATGATTGAAAATTTTCTTAAAATTAATTAAGGCAGTAATTGACACAAATAAAAACATAACTGAATTTTTACCACTACCTAAAAATCAAAATACAATAAAAATTATTATCTTGGAACTAAAGCGTTTATTGCTGTATTGTATTGCAAAATTATATAAAGACATAATTTAATACAAAACTAAGAAATATGAGAAACCCAACAAATTTAAATAGCCAAGAAAGTAAATTTTGTTCTTCGGCTCATCATCCTTAAATGGAAGCGATCATCAAGAAAGAGTCCAATAAGAGAAGGGGATAGTATCTACATAACAATAAAAAAGTAAAAATATATTTTTTTTAAAAATCCTTGAAAATAGCAACAATTTTTTCAACTTTAATTTTTCCAAAGAGTAGCCAGACACACTATATAACTTTGTTAGTTTACTGATAACTTCCTCCATACAAAGACCGCATCATTTACGATAACACTAAAACAGTTAAAAAATATATCAAACATATATAAACCTACACTAACCAAAGAATTCACAAAAATTCGCATATTTAATACCATTTTGCGTTATAAATTACAAGTCACAAAAGAGCCATAAATTTATTTATTGTTGGTATATAAAATATGTTATATTTTTTTCCAAAACAGTTTTATTTTTCCTTTGAGTTTTTTGAAGAGCTGTCAGTTATTGTAAAATAAAAATTGTAATCAATTAAAAAGTTAATTTAAATAATTATTAATATAATTAAATTTCAATTCAAAATGAAATAACAGATTAATTGAAACAAAATTTTAAATACTTTTTTGTGTGTAATTAAAAAACAAATCTTATAAAGGCGTAAAATCATACAACATATCTCATCAAAAAGGAATTATAGTTCAAAAATGACAAAAAATCACTTCAAATCATTAGGTTATTTCTTTTATGAAATATATGTATCCCTCGGTTAAATGGGCACTTTTTGGGAGATTTTTACTTTATAATTTTGCTGGCAATCATTCTATGTTTTTTTTATAAATTTATTTTATAAAAATTATTAAATAATGAGAAGAAGGAAAAATAAAAAAAAGGTTTTAAATTAAAAAAATTGAAACTTTTTTAGGCCATACTTTTGGGGCATTTAGCCTTTTTTGGCCTTTTTTAAAGTTCAATTTAGCGTACCTTTTCTCACCTTCTTTCAATACTAATTACTAATAACTGTAAAAAGTGAAAAGTTTTTTCTCGAATATATTCATTAAATTTTAAAGTAAAATGAAAGAACTGTATTAATTGAAAAATATAAGGTAATAATTTTTTATGTGTATGGACTCATAACCCACATAACTGAATTTATTGAAACCTTTACATCCCAAGGTATTTTCTAATCTTGGGTTCGCATTTTTCTCTCGATGTTTTTCTTACGCCGACAATATTTTACATTTATAATCTATTAAAGTTAAAAACTAAAAGTGTTTTAATACTGACAAATTTTGCTAAAAACTGGAACTTGTTTTGCATCGATTTGGTTTATGGTTTCCAAATCAAGATATTTTAGAAGTTGTGAAGTTACAAGTTCAAATATAGATTGTCAAGCTGAAAACAATTTGTAGTTATATAAAAATTTTTATTTTACAGAATGCAGTGTTACTCACTGAAAGTGAAACTTGTACAGAACTACAGGGCATAATGAATGAATTTGTAATAATCTTGAAATCATATAATTATATATGAGACACACGAATATGTAGTTTTACAAAAGATGACTGTTTTAAATTTTTCACAACAAACTGATTACCATATGTTATACATCGACCACTGCTTCCTTGAAACTTATTTGAAAACTTCCAAAACTCATCCGTTTATACGATGAAGTAAATGTTTGATCCCGCGAATAAATTTTCAAAAGCAATATCAATGAACATTAAAATATTTTTATTGAGGCAATTTACAAAAGCTGTGTCATATGTTTTATTTATTTTTTCAATTAACAATTGCAAAAATCTAATACTACATTTCTTACCCTTAGTCTACATGTAGTCTATTTTATGTTGGCAAATGTCAAATTTTAGCTCTCTCTTTTAAATGTTATGTGTGGACTAATAAGAAACTTATAGCACAATCAATATTTGAACACAAAGGTGAGCTCTAATGTTTAACATAAGTAGTCAAATTTATCTTTCTCATTTTAAATTTTGCACTTTTTAACAAAAAAGGGTGTCTATATCCCCGTTTATAGGAAAAACATTTTCTTTAAATTGCCAGATCACTGCAGAATTCTTCAAGCAGAGATCTCGGCCATAATTAGGGCGGTGAACTGGTTAATGTATTATAGGGTATTCGGAGTGGATATCCAAATCAATACGGACAGTCAAGCCAAATCGCCGATCAAATCGATTTCGGGCATCTTTTCGACATGCAGATTGATACTTGAATGCCGGACATCTCTGAATAAGATGGCGAGACATTCAAACCTGGACTTGGTCTGGGTTAGGAGTCATTCAAACACCCCGGGTAATTTTATTGCGGATGCACTAGCTAGAGATAGATCCATTCTTTGAGATGAAGATACGGACCAACTGGTTGGAATACCGCTTTCGGACTGCAGATCAATAATTCTGCAGAACTTATATAGAATTGCACAAGTTAGATGGACAAATGAATCCACATATTCAATCTCGAGGCAAATATGGCCCTATTATGATGAATCTCGATCTAATTTCATCATGAGACCATCGAGGCAACGGTTAAAAATTCTGGTAGCCGTGGTCACAGGGCATTAGATTGCTGGTGCGCATACTAGCAGACTAGGGCTCCCTAGGGTGGAGCATCTTTTATGCCACTGTTCCACTCTTGCCAAAATCAGGACTGCTAATTTTGGAAGTTCGTTTCTAATATTGACATTAGATGGATCAATTCTTTCATACATGCTTCTGGTTGGTTCGTTTCGAACGCTGTTATAGACATGTGAGTTAGCAACACATTATCCCTCAGGGTTTCACAACGGGACCAAATTGGATTCATGTGAGCTGTCTCTTATTGACTAGACAGCTGCCCTAAGAACCAAACCTAACCTAACAAAAAGAATAGTACAAAATAATTAACTTTGTTTTGAAAAGACAAATAAGAAATAAAAATGCAAAATAACTTAAATAATATAAATTTCTCATGTACGTTTTCTTCACCCCTTAACACAAAATTGGAAATAAAATTGCTTTCCCGTTGTTCTGCCGATGTCATTTCTAATGTTAAGAAATAAAAATGTTTTCGTGTAGACGTACAGTTAATATTTTTCCATGGCCTAAACGGATATGCTATGGAAATTCTTATTTTCACAAAAATTTTAAAAGCTATATCAATATTATACCGACATATACGTACTTCCATAGAGGTTTCATATAAAAAATTAAAGATTTTTAGCGAAAGTCGATTGTCAAGTTTTTTTTTAATCAAACTCTTTAGGAATGTTAAGTTAGATCACATTTCGTATTTCGCAACCCTATTTCCAAACTATATTAGTTTTAAAAAGGGTAAATTTTTTAGAGGATCGGCCTTAGGTAAGTTTTCAAAAAATATTTAGATAACGTAAACTATAAAATGAAGAATATTCCCAGCAAATTTTTTACTCATTATTGCATTTGATCATGATTAAAAAATTTAAAAAAAAATCTATTAATATTTAAACTTGCAAATTCCTCTTCTCACCTTTATAATTAAAGGTCACACATATGTACTCAAAATTTCTTTCCATATATAATTGTTTATTAAAAAAAAAAACACACATCACAAACTTAATTTCAATTCATTTTACGGTTACTATGTCAAACTCAATTACAACTTCATAAATTCAACAGATAACTTCAATTTCAAAAAAAAAACCTCATCAACCAAATGACATTTGAATGGCACATCGTCAACGGAATGAATCTTAAAGACAACAGAAAATTAAACAATAAAACAGAAACAACAAAATCTTCATCAGAATCTTCATTATTCTTATAATGTGCAAATTTGAGATAAAATTTAAATTTAGGATTATAATTGCTACTGTGAGTTATATGAATAGTAAGAAGACATGGAAAAACAATAAGAAAAATTATGGATCTAAAAACAAAAACTGAAGTCATAATTTTAGTTTGTTTTTATTCTTTTCTCTTTATTGCTGTTGTTGCTGTTGTTGTTTAATCATAAACAAATATTCAACAACATACTTATTTAGTAAATAAATGACACCATTCTTTTTAATGACTAAAGTTTTTAAAAAATGAATAATGGCTGTCATAATGATTATGACAACAACAAAAACAGCAACAGGAATGTAAATGTTTAATAATAAATACAACAACTATAACATCAACATCAGCTTAAACTTTTGTTGTACTTTTGCAAAAAGGAAAATCCAAACAAAAAAATATAAACAAATAAGGCATTAAATTTTAAATTTACACATCTTCTTTATGTCAAAAATACAAACAAATATACACATATATTAATATCCCAGCAAACATACATATGTAAATCAAATAATAAATTTTCATTAAAAATATCAACCACTTTTAATTTTTAATCAAATCTTTTTCAAAATTTAAACTTTGTTAAAAGAATTTTGATTTCATTTTTAATTTAAAATCACATTTGTATGTTTGCTAGGTTGTACAAGATCACTGAATTGTATGTAATTGTAATAACCCAGTAAACGCGGAGCATAGAAAAATATCAAAAATATTAAATTACAGAGAATTTTATATTAAATTATTTTATGTATTTTTTTATTATATTTAATTCTATTTTTATTACCTAATAGTTAATAAATAATAGCAAAATTATTAAGGACTGACTGCTTAAATCTTCACCCTTTAAATTTATTTATTTATAATTCACAATGTCTTAAAAATATTTTTAACTTAAATCTTATGCAGTTTAGATAAACAAGATTTTTTTTCACTTAAAATATCATTTCCTATATATTAAACAACGATCCCAAAATTTTGAAAAGAAAAATATAATGAAAAATATATCTGAAAGAAATCGACTCATTAGAAAAGGAATTCTTAATTAATTTTCTTTAATGGGAGAAAATCAAATTAATATAAGATTGTCAACAAACAATGATAACTGAAAAATATTTTGAGAATAATTGTAGTTCGATTTCCCTTTCAATGAACACTATGGTATATTGCAAAATTTAACGGGAAAAAAACAATTTTCCACTTTCCAATTTCCGGGAATTTTAGCAGACAATCCCTGGATTCAATAAATACTAAATACGCATGTTTCCAACTATTTTATTCTGTTATATTTAATATTATTCATAAATATAATTACATCGCTAATAGAGAAATGCATTGAATTTGATGAAAAAAGGGATTGTATATTTTAAAGAACTATATGTGGATTACAAAAACGAAAAACAACCTAACATTTCGCATGCAATATGTGTATAATGGCGCTTCAAAGTGAGATATTTTTTAGATGTTCAAAAACTCAGTAAGATGGTTGAAAATTGCTTATATTTGAAATGCCATAACATTTTATTGGAATAGAATTTTTTCATAAATCTTTCTTTATTAATTATGACTTTTATTTAGGTATTTTATCCTGTTTAAATATATAAAAAAAGCATCAAGATATTTTTACGAAAATTTATTAAATTAAAT